>OX421498.1:23548580-24148580 GCA_949126835.1 Anisus vortex
ATGTACAACGGCCTCCATTGGATCTCCCTATCTTAAATGATGTACAACCGGCTCCATTGGATTTCCCAATCTCAAATGATGTACAACCGCCTCCATTGGATCTCCCTATCTCAAATGATGTAAAACCGCCTCCATTGGATCTCTCTATCTCAAATGATGTACAACCGCCTCCATTGGATCTCCCTATCTCAAATGATGTACAACCGTCTCCATTGGATCTTCCAATCTCAAATGATGTACAAACGCATCCATTGCATCTCCCAATCTCAAATGATGTAAAACCGCCTTCATTGGATCTCCCTATCTTAAATAATGTACAATTGCCTCCATTGGATCTCCATATCTAGAATGATGTTCAACCGCCTCGATTAGATCTCCCCATCTCAAAGTATGTACAACCGCTTCCAGTGGATCTCCCAATCTCAAATGATGTATAACTGCCTCCATTGAATCTCCCAATCTCAAATAATGTACAACCGCTTTTATTGGATCTCCCAATCTCAAATGATGTACAACCGCCTCGATTGGATCTCCCCATCTTAAAGTATGTACAACCGCTTCCATTGGATCTACCAATCTTAAATGATGTACAACCGCCGCCATTGAATCTCCATATCTCAAATAATTTACAACCACCTCCATTGGATCTCCCAAACCCAAATGATGTACAACCGCCTCCATTGGGTCACCCAATCTCAAATGATGTACAACCGCCTCCATTGGATCTCCCAATCTCAAATGATTTACAACCGCCTCCATTGGATCTCCCTATTTCAAATGATGTACAACCGCCTCAATTGGATCTCCCAATCTCAAATGATGCACTACCGCCTCCATTGGATCTCCCAATCTCAAATGATGTATAACCGCCTCCATTTGATCTCCCTATCTCTAATGATGTACAACCGCCTTCATTGGATCTCCCTATCTCAAATGATGTACAACCGCCTCCATTGGATCTCCCATCCTCAAATGATGTACAACCGCCTCAATTGGATCTCCCTATTTCAAATGATGTACAACCGCCTCAATTGGATCTCCCAATCTCAAATGATGCACTACCGCCTCCATTGGATCTCCCAATCTCAAATGATGTACAACCGCCACCATTGGATCTCCCAATCTCAAATGATGTACAACCGCCTCCATTGGATCTCCCTATCTCAAATGATGTACAACCGCCTCCATTGGATCTCTCTATCTCAAATGATGTACAACCGCCTCCATTGGATCTCCCTTTCTCAAATGATGTACAACCGCCTCCATTGGATCTCCCAATCTCAAATGATGTTCAATCGCCTCCATTGGATCTCACAATCTCAAATGATGTACAACCATCTCCATTGGATCTTCCAATCTCAAATGATGTACAACCGCATCCATTGCATCTCCCAATCTCAAATGATGTACAACCGCCTCCATTTAATCTCCCTATCTTAAATGATGTATAACCGCCTCCTTTGGATCTCCCAATCTCAAATGATGTAAAACCGCCTTCATTGGATCTCCCTATCTCAAATAATGTACAACCGCCTCCATTGGATCTCCATATCTCAAATGATGTTCAACCGCCTCGATTAGATCTCCCCATCTCAAATTATGTACAACTGCTTCCAGTGGATCTCCCAATCTCAAATGATGTATAACCGCCTTCATTGGATCTCCCAATCTCAAATAATGTACAACCGCTTTTATTGGATCTCCCAATCTCAAATGATGTACAACCGCCTCGATTGGATCTCCCCATCTTAAAGTATGTACAACCGCTTCCATTGGATCTACCAATCTTAAATAATGTACAACCGCCTCCAGTGGATCTCCCAATCTCAAATAATGTATAACCGCCTCCCTTGGGATCTTCCAATCTCAAATAATGTACAACCGCTTCTTTTGGATCTCCCAATTTCAAATGATGTACAACCGCCTCCATTGGATCTCCCAATCTCAAATGATGTACAACCGCCTCCATTGGATCTCCCTATTTCAAATGATGCAAAACCGCCGCCATTGAATCTCCATATCTCAAATAATGTACAACCGCCTCCAGTGGATCTCCCAATCTCAAATGATGTATAACCGCCTCCATTGGATCTCCCAATCTCAAATAATGTACAACCGCTTCTATTGAATCTCCCAATCTCAAATGATGTACAACCGCCTCCATTGGATCTCCCAATCTCAAATGATGTACAACCGCATCCATTGGATCTCCCTATTTCAAATGATGCACAACCGCCTCCATTGGATCTCCCTATCTCAAATGATCTACAACCGCCTCCATTTGATCTCCCTATCTCAAATGATGTACAACCGCCTTCATTGGATCTTCATATCTCAAATGATGTACAACCACCTTCTCTGGATCTCCCAATCTTAAATGATGTACAACCGCCTCCATTGGATCTCCCCAACTCAAAGTATGTACAACCGCTTCCATTGAATCTCCCAATCTTAAATGATGTACAACCGCCTCCATTGGATCTCCCTATCTCAAATGATGTACATCCGCCTCAAGTAGATCTCTCAATCTCAAATGATTTACAATCGCCTCCATTGGATCTCCTAATCTCAAATGATGTACAACCACCTCCATTGGATCTCCCTATCTTAAATGATGTACAACCGGCTCCATTGGATTTCCCAATCTTAAATGATGTACAACCGCCTCCATTGGATCTCCCAATCTTAAATGATGTACAACCGGCTCCACTGGATCTCCCAATCTCAAATGATGTTCAATCGCCTCCATTGGATCTCCCAATCTCAAATGATGTACAACCGTCTCCATTGGATCTCCCAATCTCAAATGATGTACAACCGCCTCCATTGGATCTCCCTATCTCAAATGATGTACAACCGCCACCATTGGATCTCCCAATCTTAAATGATGTACAACCGCCTCCATTGGATCTCCCTATCTCAAATGATGTACAACCGCCTCCATATGATCTCTCTATCTCAAATGATGTACAACCGCCTCCATCGGATCTCCCTATCTCAAATGATGTACAACCGTCTCCATTGGATCTTCCAATCTCAAATGATGTACAACCGCATCCATTGCATCTCCCAATCTCAAATGATGTACAACCGCCTCCATTTGATCTCCCTATCATAAATGATGTACAACCGCCTCCTTTGGATCTCCCAATCTTAAATGATGTAAAACCGCCTTCATTGGATCTCCCTATCTCAAATAATGTACAACCGCCTCCATTGGATCTCCATATCTCAAATGATGTTCAACCGCCTCGATTAGATCTCCCCATCTCAAAGTATGTACAACCGCTTCCAGTGGATCTCCCAATCTCAAATGATGTATAACCGCCTCCATTGAAACTCCCAATCTCAAATAATGTACAACCGCTTTTATTGGATCTCCCAATCTCAAAGGATATACAACCGCCTCGATTGGATCTCCCCATCTTAAAGTATGTACAACCGCTTCCATTGGATCTACCAATCTTAAATGATGTACAACCGCCGCCATTGAATCTCCCAATCTCAAATGATGCACTACCGCCTCCATTGGATCTCCCAATCTCAAATGATGTATAACCGCCTCCATTTGATCTCCCTATCTCTAATGATGTACAACAGCCTTCATTGGATCTCCCTATCTCAAATGATGTACAACCGCCTCCATTGGATCTCCCAATCTCAAATGATTTACAGTCGCCTCCATTGGATCTCCCAATCTCAAATTATGTACAACCTCCTCAATTGGATCTTCCAATCTCAAATGATGTACAACCGCCTCCATTGGATCACCCAATCTCAAATGATGTACAACCGCCTCCATTGGATCTCCCAATCTCAAATGATGTTTAACCGCCTCCATTGGATCTCCCTATTTCAAATGATGTACAACCGCCTCAATTGGATCTCTCAATCTCAAATGATGCACTACCGCCTCCATTGGATCTCCCAATCTCAAATGATGTACAACAGCCACCATTGGATCTCCCAATCGCAAATGATGTACAACCGCCTCCATTGGATCTCCCTATCTCAAATGATGTACAACCGCCTTCATTGGATCTCCCAATCTCAAATGATGTTCAATCGCCTCCATTGGATCTCACAATCTCAAATGATGTACAACCGTCTCCATTGGATCTTCCAATCTCAAATGATGTACAACCGCAACCATTGCATCTCCCAATCTCAAATGATGTACAACCGCCTCCATTTGATATCCCTATCTTAAATGATGTATAACCGCCTCCTTTGGATCTCCCTATCTCAAATAATGTACAACTGCCTCCATTGGATCTCCATATCTCAAATGATGTTCAACCGCCTCGATTAAATCTCCCCTTCTCAAAGTATGTACAACCGCTTCCAGTGGATCTCCCAATCTCAAATGATGTATAACCGCCTTCATTGGATCTCCCAATCTCAAATAATGTACAACCGCTTTTATTGGATCTCCCAATCTCAAATGATGTACAACCGCCTCGATTGGATCTCCCCATCTTAAAGTATGTACAACCGCTTCCATTGGATCTACCAATCTTAAATAATGTACAACCGCCTCCAGTGGATCTACCAATCTCAAATGATGTATAACCGCCTCCCTTGGGATCTCCCAATCTCAAATGATGTACAACCGCCTCCATTGGATCTCCCAATCTCAAATGATGTACAACCGCCTCCATTGGATCTCCCTATTTCAAATGATGCACAACCGCCGCCATTAAATCTCCATATCTCAAATAATGTACAACCGCCTCCAGTGGATCTCCCAATCTCAAATGATGTATAACCGCCTCCATTGGATCTCCCAATCTCAAATAATGTACAACCGCTTCTATTGAATCTCCCAATCTCAAATGATGTATAACCGCCTCCATTGGATCTCCCAATCTCAAATGATGTACAACTGCCTCCATTGGATCTCCCTATTTCAAATGATGCACAACCGCCTCCATTGGATCTCCCTATCTCAAATGATCTACAACCGCCTCCATTTGATCTCCCTATCTCAAATGATGTACAACCGCCTCCATTGGATCTCCATATCTCAAATGATGTACAACCGCCTTCATTGGATCTCCCAATCTTAAATGATGTACAACCGCCTCCATTGGATATCCCAATCTCAAATGATGTAACACCGCCTTCAATGGATCTCCCTATCTCAAATAATGTACAACCGCCTCCATTGGATCTCCCCATCTTAAAGTATGTACAACCGCTTCCATTGGATCTACCAATCTTAAATGATGTACAACCGCCGCCATTGAATCTCCCAATCTCAAATGATGCACTACCGCCTCCATTGGATCTCCCAATCTCAAATGATGTATAACCGCCTCCATTTGATCTCCCTATCTCTAATGATGTACAACAGCCTTCATTGGATCTCCCTATCTCAAATGATGTACAACCGCCTCCATTGGATCTCCCAATCTCAAATGATTTACAGTCGCCTCCATTGGATCTCCCAATCTCAAATTATGTACAACCTCCTCAATTGGATCTTCCAATCTTAAATGATGTACAACCGCCTCCATTGGATCACCCAATCTCAAATGATGTACAACCGCCTCCATTGGATCTCCCAATCTCAAATGATGTTTAACCGCCTCCATTGGATCTCCCTATTTCAAATGATGTACAACCGCCTCAATTGGATCTCTCAATCTCAAATGATGCACTACCGCCTCCATTGGATCTCCCAATCTCAAATGATGTACAACCGCCACCATTGGATCTCCCAATCGCAAATGATGTACAACCGCCTCCATTGGATCTCCCTATCTCAAATGATGTACAACCGCCTTCATTGGATCTCCCAATCTCAAATGATGTTCAATCGCCTCCATTGGATCTCACAATCTCAAATGATGTACAACCGCCTCCATTGGATCTCCCAATCTCAAATGATTTACAGTCGCCTCCATTGGATCTCCCAATCTCAAATTATGTACAACCTCCTCAATTGGATCTTCCAATCTCAAATGATGTACAACCGCCTCCATTGGATCACCCAATCTCAAATGATGTACAACCGCCTCCATTGGATCTCCCAATCTCAAATGATGTTTAACCGCCTCCATTGGATCTCCCTATTTCAAATGATGTACAACCGCCTCAATTGGATCTCTCAATCTCAAATGATGCACTACCGCCTCCATTGGATCTCCCAATCTCAAATGATGTACAACAGCCACCATTGGATCTCCCAATCGCAAATGATGTACAACCGCATCCATTGGATCTCCCTATCTCAAATGATGTACAACCGCCTTCATTGGATCTCCCAATCTCAAATGATGTTCAATCGCCTCCATTGGATCTCACAATCTCAAATGATGTACAACCGTCTCCATTGGATCTTCCAATCTCAAATGATGTACAACCGCATCCATTGCATCTCCCAATCTCAAATGATGTACAACCGCCTCCATTTGATATCCCTATCTTAAATGATGTATAACCGCCTCCTTTGGATCTCCCAATCTCAAATGATGTTCAATCGCCTCCATTGGATCTCCCAATCTCAAATGATGTACAACCGTCTCCATTGGATCTCCCAATCTCAAATGATGTACAACCGCATCCATTGCATCTCCCAATCTCAAATGATGTACAACCGCCTCCATTTGATCTCCCTATCATAAATGATGTACAACCGCCTCTTTTGGATCTCCCAATCTCAAATGCTGTAAAACCGCCTTCATTGGATCTCCCTATCTCAAATAATGTACAACCGTCTCCATTGGATCTCCATATCTCAAATGATATTCAACCGCCTCGATTAGATCTCCCCATCTCAAAGTATGTACAACCGCTTCCAGTGGATCTCCCAATCTCAAATGATGTATAACCGCCTTCATTGAATCTCCCAATCTCAAATAATGTACAACCGCTTTTATTGGATCTCCCAATCTCAAAAGATGTACAACCGCCTCGATTGGATCTCCCCATCTTAAAGTATGTACAACCGCTTCCATTGGATCTACTATTCTTAAATGATGTACAACCGCCGCCATTGAATCTCCATATCTCAAATAATGTACAACCGCCTCCATTGGATCTCCCAAACCCAAATGATGTACAACCGCCTCCATTGGGTCACCCAATCTCAAATGATGTACAACCGCCTCCATTGGATCTCCCAATCTCAAATGATTTACAACCGCCTCCATTGGATCTCCCTATTTCAAATGATGTACAACCGCCTCAATTGGATCTCCCAATCTCAAATGATGCACTACCGCCTCCATTGGATCTCCCAATCTCAAATGATGTATAACCGCCTCCATTTGATCTCCCTATCTCTAATGATGTACAACCGCCTTCATTGGATCTCCCAATCTCAAATGATGTAACACCGCCTTCAATGGATCTCACTATCTCAAATAATTTACAACCGACTCCATTGGATCTCCCAATCTTAAATGATGTACAACCGGCTCCACTGGATCTCCCAATCTCAAATGATGTTCAATCGCCTCCATTGGATCTCCCAATCTCAAATGATGTACAACCGTCTCCATTGGATCTCCCAATCTCAAATGATGTACAACCGCCTCCATTGGATCTTTCTATCTCAAATAATGTACAACCGCCACCATTGGATCTCCCAATCTTAAATGATGTACAACCGCCTCCATTAGATCTCCCTATCTCAAATGATGTACAACCGCCTCCATTGGATCCCTCTATCTCAAATGATGTACAACCGCCTCCATTGGATCTCCCTATCTCAAATGATGTACAACCGTCTCCATTGGATCTTCCAATCTCAAATGATGTACAACCGCATCCATTGCATCTCCCAATCTCAAATGATGTACAACCGCCTCCATTTGATATCCCTATCATAAATGATGTACAATCGCCTCCTTTGGATCTCCCAATCTCAAATGATGTAAAACCGCCTTCATTGGATCTCCCTATTTAAAATGATGTACAACCGCCTCAATTGGATCTCCCAATCTCAAATGATGCACTACCGCCTTCATTGGATCTCCCAATCTCAAATGATGTATAACCGCCTCCATTTGATCTCCCTATCTCTAATGATGTACAACCGCCTTCATTGGATCTCCCTAACTCAAATGATGTACAACCGCCTCCATTGGATCTCCCAATCTCAAATGACGTACAGTCGCCTCTATTGGATCTCCCAATCTTAAATTATGTACAACCGCCTCAATTGGATCTCCCAATCTCAAATGATTTACAACCGCCTCCATTGGATCTCCCTATTTCAAATGATGCACAACCGCCGCCATTGAATCTCCATATCTCAAATAATGTACAACCGCCTCCAGTGGATCTCCCAATCTCAAATGATGTATAACCGCCTCCATTGGATCTCTCAATCTCAAACAATGTACAATTGCTTCTATTGAATCTCCCAATCTCAAATGATGTACAACCGCCTCTTTGGATCTCCCAATCTCAAATGATGTACAACCGCCTCCATTGGATCTCTCTATTTCAAATGATGCACAACCGCCTCCATTGGATCTCCCTATCTCAAATGATCTACAACCGCCTCCATTTGATCTCCCTATCTCAAATGATGTACAACCGCCTCCATTGGATCTCCATATCTCAAATGATGTACAACCGCCTTCATTATATCTCCCAATCTTAAATGATGTACAACCGCCTCCATTGGATCTCCCAATCTCAAATGATGTAACACTGCCTTCAATGGATCTCCCTATCTCAAATAATGTACAACCTGCTCCATTGGATCTCCCCATCTCAAAGTATGTACAACCGCTTCCATTGGATCTCCCAATCTTAAATGATGTACAACCGCCTCCATTGGATCTCCCTATTTCAAATGATGTACAACCGCCTCAAGTAGATCACCCAATCTCAAATGATTTACAATCGCCTCCATTGGATCTCCTAATCTCAAATGATGTACAACCACCTCCATTGGATCTCCCTATCTTAAATGATGTACAACCGGCTCCATTGGATTTCCCAATCTTAAATGATGTACAACCGCCTCCATTGGATCTCCCAATCTTAAATGATGTACAACCGGCTCCACTGGATCTCCCAATCTCAAATGATGTTCAATCGCCTCCATTGGATCTCCCAATCTCAAATGATGTACAACCGTCTCCATTGGATCTCCCAATCTCAAATGATGTACAACCGCCTCCATTGGATCTTTCTATCTCAAATAATGTACAACCGCCACCATTGGATCTCCCAATCTCAAATGATGTACAACCGCCTCCATTGGATCTCCCTATCTCAAATGATGTACAACCGCCTCCATTGGATCCCTCTATCTCAAATGATGTACAACCGCCTCCATCGGATCTCCCTATCTCAAATGATGTACAACCGTCTCCATTGGATCTTCCAATCTCAAATGATGTACAACCGCATCCATTGCATCTCCCAATCTCAAATGATGTACAACCGCCTCCATTTGATCTCCCTATCATAAATGATGTACAACCGCCTCCTTTGGATCTCCCAATCTCAAATGCTGTAAAACCGCCTTCATTGGATCTCCCTATCTCAAATAATGTACAACCGCCTCCATTGGATCTCCATATCTCAAATGATATTCAACCGCCTCGATTAGATCTCCCCATCTCAAAGTATGTACAACCGCTTCCAGTGGATCTCCCAATCTCAAATGATGTATAACCGCCTTCATTGAATCTCCCAATCTCAAATAATGTACAACCGCTTTTATTGGATCTCCCAATCTCAAAGGATGTACAACCGCCTCGATTGGATCTCCCCTTCTTAAAGTATGTACAACCGCTTCCATTGGATCTACCAATCTTAAATGATGTACAACCGCCGCCATTGAATCTCCATATCTCAAATAATGTACAACCGCCTCCATTGGATCTCCCAAACCCAAATGATGTACAACCGCCTCCATTGGGTCACCCAATCTCAAATGATGTACAACCGCCTCCATTGGATCTCCCAATCTCAAATGATTTACAACCGCCTCCATTGGATCTCCCTATTTCAAATGATGTACAACCGCCTCAATTGGATCTCCCAATCTCAAATGATGCACTACCGCCTCCATTGGATCTCCCAATCTCTAATGATGTACAACCGCCTTCATTGGATCTCCCAATCTCAAATGATGTAACACCGCCTTCAATGGATCTCCCTATCTCAAATACTGTACAACCGCCTCCATTGGATCTCCCCATCTCAAAGTATGTACAACCGCTTCCATTGAATCTCCCAATCTTAAATGATGTACAACCGCCTCCATTGGATCTCCCTATCTCAAATGATGTACAACCGCCACCATTGGATCTCCCAATCTCAAATGATGTACAACCGCCTCCATTGGATCTCCCTATCTCAAATGATGTACAACCGCCTCCATTGGATCTCCCTATCTCAAATGATGTACAACCGTCTCCATTGGATCTTCCAATCTCAAATGATGTACAACCGCATCCATTGCATCTCCCAATCTCAAATGATGTACAACCGCCTCCATTTGATATCCCTATCATAAATGATGTACAATCGCCTCCTTTGGATCTCCCAATCTCAAATGATGTAAAACCGCCTTCATTGGATCTCCCTATCTCAAATAATGTACAACCGCCTCCATTGGATCACCATATCTCAAATGATGTTCAACCGCCTCGATTAGATCTCCCCATCTCAAAGTATGTACAACCGCTTCCAGTGGATCTCCCAATCTCAAATGATGTACAACCGCCTCTTTGGATCTCCCAATCTCAAATGATCTACAACCGCCTCCATTTAATCTCCTTATCTCAAATGATGTACAACCGCCTCCATTGGATCTCCATATATCAAATGATGTACAACCGCCTTCATTGGATCTCCCAATCTTAAATGATGTACAACCGCCTCCATTGGATCTCCAAATCTCAAATGATGTAACACCGCCTTCAATGGATCTCCCTATCTCAAATAATGTACAACCGCCTCCATTAAATCTCCCCATCTCAAAGTATGTACAACCGCTTCCATTGGATCTCCCAATCTTAAATGATGTACAACCGCCTCCATTGGATCTCCCTATCTCAAATGATGTACAACCGCCTCAAGTAGATCACCCAATCTCAAATGATTTACAATCGCCTCCATTGGATCTCCTAATCTCAAATGATGTACAACCACCTCCATTGGATCTCCCTATCTTACATGATGTACAACCGGCTCCATTGGATTTCCCAATCTAAAATGATGTACAACCGCCTCCATTGGATCTCCCAATCTTAAATGATGTACAACCGGCTCCACTGGATCTCCCAATCTCAAATGATGTTCAATCGCCTCCATTGGATCTCCCAATCTCAAATGATGTACAACCGTCTCCATTGGATCTCCCAATCTCAAATGATGTACAACCGCATCCATTGCATCTCCCAATCTCAAATGATGTACAACCGCCTCCATTTGATCTCCCTATCATAAATGATGTACAACCGCCTCTTTTGGATCTCCCAATCTCAAATGCTGTAAAACCGCCTTCATTGGATCTCCCTATCTCAAATAATGTACAACCGTCTCCATTGGATCTCCATATCTCAAATGATATTCAACCGCCTCGATTAGATCTCCCCATCTCAAAGTATGTACAACCGCTTCCAGTGGATCTCCCAATCTCAAATGATGTATAACCGCCTTCATTGAATCTCCCAATCTCAAATAATGTACAACCGCTTTTATTGGATCTCCCAATCTCAAAAGATGTACAACCGCCTCGATTGGATCTCCCCATCTTAAAGTATGTACAACCGCTTCCATTGGATCTACTATTCTTAAATGATGTACAACCGCCGCCATTGAATCTCCATATCTCAAATAATGTACAACCGCCTCCATTGGATCTCCCAAACCCAAATGATGTACAACCGCCTCCATTGGGTCACCCAATCTCAAATGATGTACAACCGCCTCCATTGGATCTCCCAATCTCAAATGATTTACAACCGCCTCCATTGGATCTCCCTATTTCAAATGATGTACAACCGCCTCAATTGGATCTCCCAATCTCAAATGATGCACTACCGCCTCCATTGGATCTCCCAATCTCAAATGATGTATAACCGCCTCCATTTGATCTCCCTATCTCTAATGATGTACAACCGCCTTCATTGGATCTCCCAATCTCAAATGATGTAACACCGCCTTCAATGGATCTCACTATCTCAAATAATTTACAACCGACTCCATTGGATCTCCCAATCTTAAATGATGTACAACCGGCTCCACTGGATCTCCCAATCTCAAATGATGTTCAATCGCCTCCATTGGATCTCCCAATCTCAAATGATGTACAACCGTCTCCATTGGATCTCCCAATCTCAAATGATGTACAACCGCCTCCATTGGATCTTTCTATCTCAAATAATGTACAACCGCCACCATTGGATCTCCCAATCTTAAATGATGTACAACCGCCTCCATTAGATCTCCCTATCTCAAATGATGTACAACCGCCTCCATTGGATCCCTCTATCTCAAATGATGTACAACCGCCTCCATTGGATCTCCCTATCTCAAATGATGTACAACCGTCTCCATTGGATCTTCCAATCTCAAATGATGTACAACCGCATCCATTGCATCTCCCAATCTCAAATGATGTACAACCGCCTCCATTTGATATCCCTATCATAAATGATGTACAATCGCCTCCTTTGGATCTCCCAATCTCAAATGATGTAAAACCGCCTTCATTGGATCTCCCTATCTCAAATAATGTACAACCGCCTCCATTGGATCTCCATATCTCAAATGATGTTCAACCGCCTCGATTAGATCTCCCCATCTCAAAGTATGTACAACCGCTTCCAGTTGATCTCCCAATCTCAAATGATGTACAACCGCCTCTTTGGATCTCCCAATCTCAAATGATCTACAACCGCCTCCATTTAATCTCCTTATCTCAAATGATGTACTACCGCCTCCATTGGATCTCCATATATCAAATGATGTACAACCGCCTTCATTGGATCTCCCAATCTTAAATGATGTACAACCGCCTCCATTGGATCTCCCAATCTCAAATGATGTAACACCGCCTTCAATGGATCTCCCTATCTCAAATAATGTACAACCGCCTCCATTAAATCTCCCCATCTCAAAGTATGTACAACCGCTTCCATTGGATCTCCCAATCTTAAATGATGTACAACCGCCTCCATTGGATCTCCCTATCTCAAATGATGTACAACCGCCTCAAGTAGATCACCCAATCTCAAATGATTTACAATCGCCTCCATTGGATCTCCTAATCTCAAATGATGTACAACCACCTCCATTGGATCTCCCTATCTTACATGATGTACAACCGGCTCCATTGGATTTCCCAATCTAAAATGATGTACAACCGCCTCCATTGGATCTCCCAATCTTAAATGATGTACAACCGGCTCCACTGGATCTCCCAATCTCAAATGATGTTCAATCGCCTCCATTGGATCTCCCAATCTCAAATGATGTACAACCGTCTCCATTGGATCTCCCAATCTCAAATGATGTACAACCGCATCCATTGCATCTCCCAATCTCAAATGATGTACAACCGCCTCCATTTGATCTCCCTATCATAAATGATGTACAACCGCCTCCTTTGGATCTCCCAATCTCAAATGCTGTAAAACCGCCTTCATTGGATCTCCCTATCTCAAATAATGTACAACCGTCTCCATTGGATCTCCATATCTCAAATGATATTCAACCGCCTCGATTAGATCTCCCCATCTCAAAGTATGTACAACCGCTTCCAGTGGATCTCCCAATCTCAAATGATGTATAACCGCCTTCATTGAATCTCCCAATCTCAAATAATGTACAACCGCTTTTATTGGATCTCCCAATCTCAAAAGATGTACAACCGCCTCGATTGGATCTCCCCATCTTAAAGTATGTACAACCGCTTCCATTGGATCTACCATTCTTAAATGATGTACAACCGCCGCCTTTGAATCTCCATATCTCAAATAATGTACAACCGCCTCCATTGGATCTCCCAAACCCAAATGATGTACAACCGCCTCCATTGGGTCACCCAATCTCAAATGATGTACAACCGCCTCCATTGGATCTCCCAATCTCAAATGATTTACAACCGCCTCCATTGGATCTCCCTATTTCAAATGATGTACAACCGCCTCAATTGGATCTCCCCATCTCAAATGATGCACTACCGCCTCCATTGGATCTCCCAATCTCAAATGATGTATAACCGCCTCCATTTGATCTCCCTATCTCTAATGATGTACAACCGCCTTTATTGGATCTCTCAATCTCAAATGATGTAACACCGCCTTCAATGGATCTCCCTATCTCAAATAATGTACAACCGACTCCATTGGATCTCCCAATCTTAAATGATGTACAACCGGCTCCACTGGATCACTCAATCTCAAATGATGTTCAATCGCCTCCATTGGATCTCCCAATCTCAAATGATGTACGTCCGTCTCCATTGGATCTCCAAATCTCAAATGATGTACAACCGCCTCCATTGGATCTTTCTATCTCAAATAATGTACAACCGCCACCATTGGATCTCCCAATCTTAAATGATGTACAACCGCCTCCATTGGATCTCCCTATCTCAAATGATGTAAAACCGCCTTCATTTGATCTCCCTATCTCAAATAATGTACAACCGCCTCCATTGGATCTCCATATCTCAAATGATGTTCAACCGCCTCGATTAGATCTCCCCATCTCAAAGTATGTACAACCGCTTCCAGTGGATCTCCCAATCTCAAATGATGTACAACCGCCTCTTTGGATCTCCCAATCTCAAATGATCTACAACCGCCTCCATTTAATCTCCTTATCTCAAATGATGTACAACCGCCTCCATTGGATCTCCATATATCAAATGATGTACAACCGCCTTCATTGGATCTCCCAATCTTAAATGATGTACAACCGCCTCCATTGGATCTCCCAATCTCAAATGATGTAACACCGCCTTCAATGGATCTCCCTATCTCAAATAATGTACAACCGCCTCCATTAAATCTCCCCATCTCAAAGTATGTACAACCGCTTCCATTGGATCTCCCAATCTTAAATGATGTACAACCGCCTCCATTGGATCTCCCTATCTCAAATGATGTACAACCGCCTCAAGTAGATCACCCAATCTCAAATGATTTACAATCGCCTCCATTGGATCTCCCTATCTTACATGATGTACAACCGGCTCCATTGGATTTCCCAATCTAAAATGATGTACAACCGCCTCCATTGGATCTCCCAATCTTAAATGATGTACAACCGGCTCCACTGGATCTCCCAATCTCAAATGATGTTCAATCGCCTCCATTGGATCTCCCAATCTCAAATGATGTACAACCGTCTCCATTGGATCTCCTAATCTCAAATGATGTACAACCGCATCCATTGCATCTCCCAATCTCAAATGATGTACAACCGCCTCCATTTGATCTCCCTATCATAAATGATGTACAACCGCCTCCTTTGGATCTCCCAATCTCAAATGCTGTAAAACCGCCTTCATTGAATCTCCCTATCTCAAATAATGTACAACCGTCTCCATTGGATCTCCATATCTCAAATGATATTCAACCGCCTCGATTAGATCTCCCCATCTCAAAGTATGTACAACCGCTTCCAGTGGATCTCCCAATCTCAAATGATGTATAACCGCCTTCATTGAATCTCCCAATCTCAAATAATGTACAACCGCTTTTATTGGATCTCCCAATCTCAAAAGATGTACAACCGCCTCGATTAGATCTCCCCATCTTAAAGTATGTACAACCGCTTCCATTGGATCTACCATTCTTAAATGATGTACAACCGCCGCCTTTGAATCTCCATATCTCAAATAATGTACAACCGCCTCCATTGGATCTCCCAAACCCAAATGATGTACAACCGCCTCCATTGGGTCACCCAATCTCAAATGATGTACAACCGCCTCCATTGGATCTCCCAATCTCAAATGATTTACAACCGCCTCCATTGGATCTCCCTATTTCAAATGATGTACAACCGCCTCAATTGGATCTCCCCATCTCAAATGATGCACTACCGCCTCCATTGGATCTCCCAATCTCAAATGATGTATAACCGCCTCCATTTGATCTCCCTATCTCTAATGATGTACAACCGCCTTTATTGGATCTCCCAATCTCAAATGATGTAACACCGCCTTCAATGGATCTCCCTATCTCAAATAATGTACAACCGACTCCATTGGATCTCCCAATCTTAAATGATGTACAACCGGCTCCACTGGATCTCCCAATCTCAAATGATGTTCAATCGCCTCCATTGGATCTCCCAATCTCAAATGATGTACAACCGTCTCCATTGGATCTCCAAATCTCAAATGATGTACAACCGCCTCCATTGGATCTTTCTATCTCAAATAATGTACAACCGCCACCATTGGATCTCCCAATCTTAAATGATGTACAACCGCCTCCATTGGATCTCCCTATCTCAAATGATGTACAACCGCCTCCATTAGATCCCTCTATCTCAAATGATGTACAACCGCCTCCATTGGATCTCCCTATCTCAAATGATGTACAACCGTCTCCATTGGATCTTCCAATCTCAAATGATGTACAACCGCATCCATTGCATCTCCCAATCTCAAATGATGTACAACCGCCTCCATTTGATCTCCCTATCATAAATGATGTACAACCGCCTCCTTTGGATCTCCCAATCTCAAATGCTGTAAAACCGCCTTCATTGGATCTCCCTATCTCAAATAATGTACAACCGCCTCCATTGGATCTCCATATCTCAAATGATATTCAACCGCCTCGATTAGATCTCCCCATCTCAAAGTAAGTACAACAGCTTCCAGTGGATCTCCCAATCTCAAATGATGTATAACCGCCTTCATTGAATCTCCCAATCTCAAATAATGTGCAATAGCTTTTATTGGATCTCCCAATCTCAAAAGATGTACAACCGCCTCGATTGGATCTCCCCATCTTAAAGTATGTACAACCGCTTCCATTGGATCTACCATTCTTAAATGATGTACAACCGCCGCCATTGAATCTCCATATCTCAAATAATGTACATCCGCCTCCATTGGATCTCCCAAACCCAAATGATGTACAACCGCCTCCATTGGGTCACCCAATCTCAAATGATGTACAACCGCCTCCATTGGATCTCCCAATCTCAAATGATTTACAACCGCCTCCATTGGATCTCCCTATTTCAAATGATGTACAACCGCCTCAATTGGATCTCCCAATCTCAAATGATGCACTACCGCCTCCATTGGATCTCCCAATCTCAAATGATGTATAACCGCCTCCATTTGATCTCCCTATCTCTAATGATGTACAACCGCCTCCATTTGATCTCCCTATCATAAATGATGTACAACCGCCTCTTTTGGATCTCCCAATCTCAAATGATGTAAAACCGCCTTCATTGGATCTCCCTATCTCAAATAATGTACAACCGCCTCCATTGGATCTCCATATCTCAAATGATGTTCAACCGCCTCGATTAGATCTCCCCATCTCAAAGTATGTACAACCGCTTCCAGTGGATCTCCCAATCTCAAATGATGTATAACCGCCTCCATTGAATCTCCCAATCTCAAATGATGTACAACCGCCTCCATTGGATCTCCCAATCTCAAATGATGTACAACCGCCTCCATTGGATCTCCCTATTTCAAATGATGCAAAACCGCCGCCATTGAATCTCCATATCTCAAATAATGTACAACCGCCTCCAGTGGATCTCCCAATCTCAAATGATGTACAACCGCCTTCATTGGATCTCCCAATCTCAAATGATGTAACACCGCCTTCAATGGATCTCCCTATCTCAAATAATGTACAACCGCCTCCATTGGATCTCCCTATCTCAAATGATGTACAACCGCCTTCATTGGATCTCCCAATCTCAAATGATGTTCAATCGCCTCCATTGGATCTCACAATCTCAAATGATGTACAACCGTCTCCATTGGATCTTCCAATCTCAAATGATGTACAACCGCATCCATTGCATCTCCCAATCTCAAATGATGTACAACCGCCTCCATTTGATCTCCCTATCTTAAATGATGTATAACCGCCTCCTTTGGATCTCCCAATCTCAAATGATGTAAAACCGCCTTCATTGGATCTCCCTATCTCAAATAATGTACAACCGCCTCCATTGGATCTCCATATCTCAAATGATGTTCAACCGCCTCGATTAAATCTCCCCTTCTCAAAGTATGTACAACCGCTTCCAGTGGATCTCCCAATCTCAAATGATGTATAACCGCCTTCATTGGATCTCCCAATCTCAAATAATGTACAACCGCTTTTATTGGATCTCCCAATCTCAAATGATGTACAACCGCCTCGATTGGATCTCCCCATCTTAAAGTATGTACAACCGCTTCCATTGGATCTACCAATCTTAAATAATGTACAACCGCCTCCAATGGATCTACCAATCTCAAATGATGTATAACCGCCTCCCTTGGGATCTCCTAATCTCAAATAATGTACAACCGCTTCTTTTGGATCTCCCAATCTCAAATGATGTACAACCGCCTCCATTGGATCTCCCAATCTCAAATGATGTACAACCGCCTCCATTGGATCTCCCTATTTCAAATGATGCACAACCGCCGCCATTAAATCTCCATATCTCAAATAATGTACAACCGCCTCCAGTGGATCTCCCAATCTCAAATGATGTATAACCGCCTCCATTGGATCTCCCAATCTCAAATAATGTACAACCGTTTCTATTGAATCTCCCAATCTCAAATGATGTATAACCGCCTCCATTGGATCTCCCAATCTCAAATGATGTACAACTGCCTCCATTGGATCTCCCTATTTCAAATGATGCACAACCGCCTCCATTGGATCTCCCTATCTCAAATGATCTACAACCGCCTCCATTTGATCTCCCTATCTCAAATGATGTACAACCGCCTCCATTGGATCTCCATATCTCAAATGATGTACAACCGCCTTCATTGGATCTCCCAATCTTAAATGATGTACAACCGCCTCCATTGGATCTCCCAATCTCAAATGATGTAACACCGCCTTCAATGGATCTCCCTATCTCAAATAATGTACAACCGCCTCCATTGGATCTCCCCATCTCAAAGTATGTACAACCGCTTCCATTGAATCTCCCAATCTTAAATGATGTACAACCGCTTCCATTGGATCTCCCTATCTCAAATGATGTACAACCGCCTCAAGTAGATCTCCCAATCTCAAATGATGTACAACCACCTCCATTGGATCTCCCTATCTTAAATGATGTACAACCGGCTCCAATGGATTTCCAAATCTTAAATGATGTACAACCGCCTCCATTGGATCTCCCAATCTTAAATGATGTACAACCGGCTCCACTGGATCTCCCAATCTCAAATGATGTTCAATCGCCTCCATTGGATCTCCCAATCTCAAATGATGTACAACCGTCTCCATTGGATCTCCCAATCTCAAATGATGTACAACCGCCTCCATTGGATCTCCCTATCTCAAATGATGTACAACCGCCACCATTGGATCTCCCAATCTCAAATGATGTACAACCGCCTCCATTGGATCTCCCTATCTCAAATGATGTACAACCGCCTCCATTGGATCTCCCTATCTCAAATGATGTACAACCGTCTCCATTGGATCTTCCAATCTCAAATGAAGTACAACCGCATCCATTGCATCTCCTAATCTCAAATGATGTACAACCGCCTCCATTTGATCTCCCTATCATAAATGATGTACAACCGCCTCCTTTGGATCTCCAAATCTTAAATGATGTAAAACCGCCTTCATTGGATCTCCCAATCTCAAATAATGTACAACCGCCTCCATTGGATCTCCATATCTCAAATGATGTTCAACCGCATCGATTAGATCTCCCCATCTCAAAGTATGTACAACCGCTTCCAGTGGATGTCCCAATCTCAAATGATGTATAACCGCCTCCATTGAATCTCCCAATCTCAAATAATGTACAACCGCTTTTATTGGATCTCCCAATCTCAAAGGATGTACAACCGCCACGATTGGATCTCCCCATCTTAAAGTATGTACAACCGCTTCCATTGGATCTACCAATCTTAAATGATGTACAACCACCGCCATTGAATCTCCATATCTCAAATAATGTACAACCGCCTCCATTGGATCTCCCAAACCCAAATGATGTACAACCGCCTCCATTGGGTCACCCAATCTCAAATGATGTACAACTGCCTCCATTGGATCTCCCAATCTCAAATGATTTACAACCGCCTCCATTGGATCTCCCTATTTAAAATGATGTACAACCGCCTCAATTGGATCTCCCAATCTCAAATGATGCACTACCGCCTTCATTGGATCTCCCAATCTCAAATGATGTATAACCGCCTCCATTTGATCTCCCTATCTCTAATGATGTACAACCGCCTTCATTGGATCTCCCTAACTCAAATGATGTACAACCGCCTCCATTGGATCTCCCAATCTCAAATGACGTACAGTCGCCTCTATTGGATCTCCCAATCTTAAATTATGTACAACCGCCTCAATTGGATCTCCCAATCTCAAATGATTTACAACCGCCTCCATTGGATCTCCCTATTTCAAATGATGCACAACCGCCGCCATTGAATCTCCATATCTCAAATAATGTACAACCGCCTCCAGTGGATCTCCCAATCTCAAATGATGTATAACCGCCTCCATTGGATCTCTCAATCTCAAACAATGTACAATTGCTTCTATTGAATCTCCCAATCTCAAATGATGTACAACCGCCTCTTTGGATCTCCCAATCTCAAATGATGTACAACCGCCTCCATTGGATCTCTCTATTTCAAATGATGCACAACCGCCTCCATTGGATCTCCCTATCTCAAATGATCTACAACCGCCTCCATTTGATCTCCCTATCTCAAATGATGTACAACCGCCTCCATTGGATCTCCATATCTCAAATGATGTACAACCGCCTTCATTATATCTCCCAATCTTAAATGATGTACAACCGCCTCCATTGGATCTCCCAATCTCAAATGATGTAACACTGCCTTCAATGGATCTCCCTATCTCAAATAATGTACAACCTGCTCCATTGGATCTCCCCATCTCAAAGTATGTACAACCGCTTCCATTGGATCTCCCAATCTTAAATGATGTACAACCGCCTCCATTGGATCTCCCTATTTCAAATGATGTACAACCGCCTCAAGTAGATCACCCAATCTCAAATGATTTACAATCGCCTCCATTGGATCTCCTAATCTCAAATGATGTACAACCACCTCCATTGGATCTCCCTATCTTAAATGATGTACAACCGGCTCCATTGGATTTCCCAATCTTAAATGATGTACAACCGCCTCCATTGGATCTCCCAATCTTAAATGATGTACAACCGGCTCCACTGGATCTCCCAATCTCAAATGATGTTCAATCGCCTCCATTGGATCTCCCAATCTCAAATGATGTACAACCGTCTCCATTGGATCTCCCAATCTCAAATGATGTACAACCGCCTCCATTGGATCTTTCTATCTCAAATAATGTACAACCGCCACCATTGGATCTCCCAATCTCAAATGATGTACAACCGCCTCCATTGGATCTCCCTATCTCAAATGATGTACAACCGCCTCCATTGGATCCCTCTATCTCAAATGATGTACAACCGCCTCCATCGGATCTCCCTATCTCAAATGATGTACAACCGTCTCCATTGGATCTTCCAATCTCAAATGATGTACAACCGCATCCATTGCATCTCCCAATCTCAAATGATGTACAACCGCCTCCATTTGATCTCCCTATCATAAATGATGTACAACCGCCTCCTTTGGATCTCCCAATCTCAAATGCTGTAAAACCGCCTTCATTGGATCTCCCTATCTCAAATAATGTACAACCGCCTCCATTGGATCTCCATATCTCAAATGATATTCAACCGCCTCGATTAGATCTCCCCATCTCAAAGTATGTACAACCGCTTCCAGTGGATCTCCCAATCTCAAATGATGTATAACCGCCTTCATTGAATCTCCCAATCTCAAATAATGTACAACCGCTTTTATTGGATCTCCCAATCTCAAAGGATGTACAACCGCCTCGATTGGATCTCCCCTTCTTAAAGTATGTACAACCGCTTCCATTGGATCTACCAATCTTAAATGATGTACAACCGCCGCCATTGAATCTCCATATCTCAAATAATGTACAACCGCCTCCATTGGATCTCCCAAACCCAAATGATGTACAACCGCCTCCATTGGGTCACCCAATCTCAAATGATGTACAACCGCCTCCATTGGATCTCCCAATCTCAAATGATTTACAACCGCCTCCATTGGATCTCCCTATTTCAAATGATGTACAACCGCCTCAATTGGATCTCCCAATCTCAAATGATGCACTACCGCCTCCATTGGATCTCCCAATCTCTAATGATGTACAACCGCCTTCATTGGATCTCCCAATCTCAAATGATGTAACACCGCCTTCAATGGATCTCCCTATCTCAAATACTGTACAACCGCCTCCATTGGATCTCCCCATCTCAAAGTATGTACAACCGCTTCCATTGAATCTCCCAATCTTAAATGATGTACAACCGCCTCCATTGGATCTCCCTATCTCAAATGATGTACAACCGCCACCATTGGATCTCCCAATCTCAAATGATGTACAACCGCCTCCATTGGATCTCCCTATCTCAAATGATGTACAACCGCCTCCATTGGATCTCCCTATCTCAAATGATGTACAACCGTCTCCATTGGATCTTCCAATCTCAAATGATGTACAACCGCATCCATTGCATCTCCCAATCTCAAATGATGTACAACCGCCTCCATTTGATATCCCTATCATAAATGATGTACAATCGCCTCCTTTGGATCTCCCAATCTCAAATGATGTAAAACCGCCTTCATTGGATCTCCCTATCTCAAATAATGTACAACCGCCTCCATTGGATCACCATATCTCAAATGATGTTCAACCGCCTCGATTAGATCTCCCCATCTCAAAGTATGTACAACCGCTTCCAGTGGATCTCCCAATCTCAAATGATGTACAACCGCCTCTTTGGATCTCCCAATCTCAAATGATCTACAACCGCCTCCATTTAATCTCCTTATCTCAAATGATGTACAACCGCCTCCATTGGATCTCCATATATCAAATGATGTACAACCGCCTTCATTGGATCTCCCAATCTTAAATGATGTACAACCGCCTCCATTGGATCTCCAAATCTCAAATGATGTAACACCGCCTTCAATGGATCTCCCTATCTCAAATAATGTACAACCGCCTCCATTAAATCTCCCCATCTCAAAGTATGTACAACCGCTTCCATTGGATCTCCCAATCTTAAATGATGTACAACCGCCTCCATTGGATCTCCCTATCTCAAATGATGTACAACCGCCTCAAGTAGATCACCCAATCTCAAATGATTTACAATCGCCTCCATTGGATCTCCTAATCTCAAATGATGTACAACCACCTCCATTGGATCTCCCTATCTTACATGATGTACAACCGGCTCCATTGGATTTCCCAATCTAAAATGATGTACAACCGCCTCCATTGGATCTCCCAATCTTAAATGATGTACAACCGGCTCCACTGGATCTCCCAATCTCAAATGATGTTCAATCGCCTCCATTGGATCTCCCAATCTCAAATGATGTACAACCGTCTCCATTGGATCTCCCAATCTCAAATGATGTACAACCGCATCCATTGCATCTCCCAATCTCAAATGATGTACAACCGCCTCCATTTGATCTCCCTATCATAAATGATGTACAACCGCCTCTTTTGGATCTCCCAATCTCAAATGCTGTAAAACCGCCTTCATTGGATCTCCCTATCTCAAATAATGTACAACCGTCTCCATTGGATCTCCATATCTCAAATGATATTCAACCGCCTCGATTAGATCTCCCCATCTCAAAGTATGTACAACCGCTTCCAGTGGATCTCCCAATCTCAAATGATGTATAACCGCCTTCATTGAATCTCCCAATCTCAAATAATGTACAACCGCTTTTATTGGATCTCCCAATCTCAAAAGATGTACAACCGCCTCGATTGGATCTCCCCATCTTAAAGTATGTACAACCGCTTCCATTGGATCTACTATTCTTAAATGATGTACAACCGCCGCCATTGAATCTCCATATCTCAAATAATGTACAACCGCCTCCATTGGATCTCCCAAACCCAAATGATGTACAACCGCCTCCATTGGGTCACCCAATCTCAAATGATGTACAACCGCCTCCATTGGATCTCCCAATCTCAAATGATTTACAACCGCCTCCATTGGATCTCCCTATTTCAAATGATGTACAACCGCCTCAATTGGATCTCCCAATCTCAAATGATGCACTACCGCCTCCATTGGATCTCCCAATCTCAAATGATGTATAACCGCCTCCATTTGATCTCCCTATCTCTAATGATGTACAACCGCCTTCATTGGATCTCCCAATCTCAAATGATGTAACACCGCCTTCAATGGATCTCACTATCTCAAATAATTTACAACCGACTCCATTGGATCTCCCAATCTTAAATGATGTACAACCGGCTCCACTGGATCTCCCAATCTCAAATGATGTTCAATCGCCTCCATTGGATCTCCCAATCTCAAATGATGTACAACCGTCTCCATTGGATCTCCCAATCTCAAATGATGTACAACCGCCTCCATTGGATCTTTCTATCTCAAATAATGTACAACCGCCACCATTGGATCTCCCAATCTTAAATGATGTACAACCGCCTCCATTGGATCTCCCTATCTCAAATGATGTACAACCGCCTCCATTGGATCCCTCTATCTCAAATGATGTACAACCGCCTCCATTGGATCTCCCTATCTCAAATGATGTACAACCGTCTCCATTGGATCTTCCAATCTCAAATGATGTACAACCGCATCCATTGCATCTCCCAATCTCAAATGATGTACAACCGCCTCCATTTGATATCCCTATCATAAATGATGTACAATCGCCTCCTTTGGATCTCCCAATCTCAAATGATGTAAAACCGCCTTCATTGGATCTCCCTATCTCAAATAATGTACAACCGCCTCCATTGGATCTCCATATCTCAAATGATGTTCAACCGCCTCGATTAGATCTCCCCATCTCAAAGTATGTACAACCGCTTCCAGTTGATCTCCCAATCTCAAATGATGTACAACCGCCTCTTTGGATCTCCCAATCTCAAATGATCTACAACCGCCTCCATTTAATCTCCTTATCTCAAATGATGTACTACCGCCTCCATTGGATCTCCATATATCAAATGATGTACAACCGCCTTCATTGGATCTCCCAATCTTAAATGATGTACAACCGCCTCCATTGGATCTCCCAATCTCAAATGATGTAACACCGCCTTCAATGGATCTCCCTATCTCAAATAATGTACAACCGCCTCCATTAAATCTCCCCATCTCAAAGTATGTACAACCGCTTCCATTGGATCTCCCAATCTTAAATGATGTACAACCGCCTCCATTGGATCTCCCTATCTCAAATGATGTACAACCGCCTCAAGTAGATCACCCAATCTCAAATGATTTACAATCGCCTCCATTGGATCTCCTAATCTCAAATGATGTACAACCACCTCCATTGGATCTCCCTATCTTACATGATGTACAACCGGCTCCATTGGATTTCCCAATCTAAAATGATGTACAACCGCCTCCATTGGATCTCCCAATCTTAAATGATGTACAACCGGCTCCACTGGATCTCCCAATCTCAAATGATGTTCAATCGCCTCCATTGGATCTCCCAATCTCAAATGATGTACAACCGTCTCCATTGGATCTCCCAATCTCAAATGATGTACAACCGCATCCATTGCATCTCCCAATCTCAAATGATGTACAACCGCCTCCATTTGATCTCCCTATCATAAATGATGTACAACCGCCTCCTTTGGATCTCCCAATCTCAAATGCTGTAAAACCGCCTTCATTGGATCTCCCTATCTCAAATAATGTACAACCGTCTCCATTGGATCTCCATATCTCAAATGATATTCAACCGCCTCGATTAGATCTCCCCATCTCAAAGTATGTACAACCGCTTCCAGTGGATCTCCCAATCTCAAATGATGTATAACCGCCTTCATTGAATCTCCCAATCTCAAATAATGTACAACCGCTTTTATTGGATCTCCCAATCTCAAAAGATGTACAACCGCCTCGATTGGATCTCCCCATCTTAAAGTATGTACAACCGCTTCCATTGGATCTACCATTCTTAAATGATGTACAACCGCCGCCTTTGAATCTCCATATCTCAAATAATGTACAACCGCCTCCATTGGATCTCCCAAACCCAAATGATGTACAACCGCCTCCATTGGGTCACCCAATCTCAAATGATGTACAACCGCCTCCATTGGATCTCCCAATCTCAAATGATTTACAACCGCCTCCATTGGATCTCCCTATTTCAAATGATGTACAACCGCCTCAATTGGATCTCCCCATCTCAAATGATGCACTACCGCCTCCATTGGATCTCCCAATCTCAAATGATGTATAACCGCCTCCATTTGATCTCCCTATCTCTAATGATGTACAACCGCCTTTATTGGATCTCTCAATCTCAAATGATGTAACACCGCCTTCAATGGATCTCCCTATCTCAAATAATGTACAACCGACTCCATTGGATCTCCCAATCTTAAATGATGTACAACCGGCTCCACTGGATCACTCAATCTCAAATGATGTTCAATCGCCTCCATTGGATCTCCCAATCTCAAATGATGTACGTCCGTCTCCATTGGATCTCCAAATCTCAAATGATGTACAACCGCCTCCATTGGATCTTTCTATCTCAAATAATGTACAACCGCCACCATTGGATCTCCCAATCTTAAATGATGTACAACCGCCTCCATTGGATCTCCCTATCTCAAATGATGTAAAACCGCCTTCATTTGATCTCCCTATCTCAAATAATGTACAACCGCCTCCATTGGATCTCCATATCTCAAATGATGTTCAACCGCCTCGATTAGATCTCCCCATCTCAAAGTATGTACAACCGCTTCCAGTGGATCTCCCAATCTCAAATGATGTACAACCGCCTCTTTGGATCTCCCAATCTCAAATGATCTACAACCGCCTCCATTTAATCTCCTTATCTCAAATGATGTACAACCGCCTCCATTGGATCTCCATATATCAAATGATGTACAACCGCCTTCATTGGATCTCCCAATCTTAAATGATGTACAACCGCCTCCATTGGATCTCCCAATCTCAAATGATGTAACACCGCCTTCAATGGATCTCCCTATCTCAAATAATGTACAACCGCCTCCATTAAATCTCCCCATCTCAAAGTATGTACAACCGCTTCCATTGGATCTCCCAATCTTAAATGATGTACAACCGCCTCCATTGGATCTCCCTATCTCAAATGATGTACAACCGCCTCAAGTAGATCACCCAATCTCAAATGATTTACAATCGCCTCCATTGGATCTCCCTATCTTACATGATGTACAACCGGCTCCATTGGATTTCCCAATCTAAAATGATGTACAACCGCCTCCATTGGATCTCCCAATCTTAAATGATGTACAACCGGCTCCACTGGATCTCCCAATCTCAAATGATGTTCAATCGCCTCCATTGGATCTCCCAATCTCAAATGATGTACAACCGTCTCCATTGGATCTCCTAATCTCAAATGATGTACAACCGCATCCATTGCATCTCCCAATCTCAAATGATGTACAACCGCCTCCATTTGATCTCCCTATCATAAATGATGTACAACCGCCTCCTTTGGATCTCCCAATCTCAAATGCTGTAAAACCGCCTTCATTGAATCTCCCTATCTCAAATAATGTACAACCGTCTCCATTGGATCTCCATATCTCAAATGATATTCAACCGCCTCGATTAGATCTCCCCATCTCAAAGTATGTACAACCGCTTCCAGTGGATCTCCCAATCTCAAATGATGTATAACCGCCTTCATTGAATCTCCCAATCTCAAATAATGTACAACCGCTTTTATTGGATCTCCCAATCTCAAAAGATGTACAACCGCCTCGATTAGATCTCCCCATCTTAAAGTATGTACAACCGCTTCCATTGGATCTACCATTCTTAAATGATGTACAACCGCCGCCTTTGAATCTCCATATCTCAAATAATGTACAACCGCCTCCATTGGATCTCCCAAACCCAAATGATGTACAACCGCCTCCATTGGGTCACCCAATCTCAAATGATGTACAACCGCCTCCATTGGATCTCCCAATCTCAAATGATTTACAACCGCCTCCATTGGATCTCCCTATTTCAAATGATGTACAACCGCCTCAATTGGATCTCCCCATCTCAAATGATGCACTACCGCCTCCATTGGATCTCCCAATCTCAAATGATGTATAACCGCCTCCATTTGATCTCCCTATCTCTAATGATGTACAACCGCCTTTATTGGATCTCCCAATCTCAAATGATGTAACACCGCCTTCAATGGATCTCCCTATCTCAAATAATGTACAACCGACTCCATTGGATCTCCCAATCTTAAATGATGTACAACCGGCTCCACTGGATCTCCCAATCTCAAATGATGTTCAATCGCCTCCATTGGATCTCCCAATCTCAAATGATGTACAACCGTCTCCATTGGATCTCCAAATCTCAAATGATGTACAACCGCCTCCATTGGATCTTTCTATCTCAAATAATGTACAACCGCCACCATTGGATCTCCCAATCTTAAATGATGTACAACCGCCTCCATTGGATCTCCCTATCTCAAATGATGTACAACCGCCTCCATTAGATCCCTCTATCTCAAATGATGTACAACCGCCTCCATTGGATCTCCCTATCTCAAATGATGTACAACCGTCTCCATTGGATCTTCCAATCTCAAATGATGTACAACCGCATCCATTGCATCTCCCAATCTCAAATGATGTACAACCGCCTCCATTTGATCTCCCTATCATAAATGATGTACAACCGCCTCCTTTGGATCTCCCAATCTCAAATGCTGTAAAACCGCCTTCATTGGATCTCCCTATCTCAAATAATGTACAACCGCCTCCATTGGATCTCCATATCTCAAATGATATTCAACCGCCTCGATTAGATCTCCCCATCTCAAAGTAAGTACAACAGCTTCCAGTGGATCTCCCAATCTCAAATGATGTATAACCGCCTTCATTGAATCTCCCAATCTCAAATAATGTGCAATAGCTTTTATTGGATCTCCCAATCTCAAAAGATGTACAACCGCCTCGATTGGATCTCCCCATCTTAAAGTATGTACAACCGCTTCCATTGGATCTACCATTCTTAAATGATGTACAACCGCCGCCATTGAATCTCCATATCTCAAATAATGTACATCCGCCTCCATTGGATCTCCCAAACCCAAATGATGTACAACCGCCTCCATTGGGTCACCCAATCTCAAATGATGTACAACCGCCTCCATTGGATCTCCCAATCTCAAATGATTTACAACCGCCTCCATTGGATCTCCCTATTTCAAATGATGTACAACCGCCTCAATTGGATCTCCCAATCTCAAATGATGCACTACCGCCTCCATTGGATCTCCCAATCTCAAATGATGTATAACCGCCTCCATTTGATCTCCCTATCTCTAATGATGTACAACCGCCTCCATTTGATCTCCCTATCATAAATGATGTACAACCGCCTCTTTTGGATCTCCCAATCTCAAATGATGTAAAACCGCCTTCATTGGATCTCCCTATCTCAAATAATGTACAACCGCCTCCATTGGATCTCCATATCTCAAATGATGTTCAACCGCCTCGATTAGATCTCCCCATCTCAAAGTATGTACAACCGCTTCCAGTGGATCTCCCAATCTCAAATGATGTATAACCGCCTCCATTGAATCTCCCAATCTCAAATGATGTACAACCGCCTCCATTGGATCTCCCAATCTCAAATGATGTACAACCGCCTCCATTGGATCTCCCTATTTCAAATGATGCAAAACCGCCGCCATTGAATCTCCATATCTCAAATAATGTACAACCGCCTCCAGTGGATCTCCCAATCTCAAATGATGTACAACCGCCTTCATTGGATCTCCCAATCTCAAATGATGTAACACCGCCTTCAATGGATCTCCCTATCTCAAATAATGTACAACCGCCTCCATTGGATCTCCCAATCTTAAATGATGTACAACCGGCTCCACTGGATCTCCCAATCTCAAATGATGTTCAATCGCCTCCATTGGATCTCCCAATCTCAAATGATGTACAACCGTCTCCATTGGATCTACCAATCTCAAATGATGTACAACCGCCTCCATTGGATCTCCCTATCTCAAATGATGTACAACCGCCACCATTGGATCTCCCAATCTCAAATGATGTTCAACCGCCTCCATTGGATCTCCCTATCTCAAATGATGTACAACCGCCTCCATTGGATCTCCCTATCTCAAATGATGTACAAACGTCTCCATTGGATCTTCTAATCTCAAATGATGTACAACCGCATCCATTGCATCTCCCAATCTCAAATGATGTACAACCGCCTCCATTTGATCTCCCTATCATAAATGATGTACAACCGCCTCCTTTGGATCTCCCAATCTCAAATGATGTAAAACCGCCTTCATTGGATCTCCCTATCTCAAATAATGTACAACCGCCTCCATTGGATCTCCATATCTCAAATGATGTTCAACCGCCTCGATTAGATCTCCCCATCTCAAAGTATGTACAACCGCTTCCAGTGGATCTCCCAATCTCAAATGATGTATAACCGCCTCCATTGAATCTCCCAATCTCAAATGATGTACAACCGCCTCCATTGGATCTCCCTATTTCAAATGATGCAAAACCGCCGCCATTGAATCTCCGTATCTCAAATAATGTACAACCGCCTCCAGTGGATCTCCCAATCTTAAATGATGTATAACCGCCTCCATTGGATCTCTCAATCTCAAACAATGTACAACCGCTTCTATTGAATCTCCCAATCTCAAATGATGTACAACCGCCTCTTTGGATCTCCCAATCTCAAATGATGTACAACCGCCTCCATTGGATCTCCCTATTTCAAATGATGCACAACCGCCTCCATTGGATCTCCCTATCTCAAATGATCTACAACCGCCTCCATTTGATCTCCCTATCTCAAATAATGTACAACCGCCTCCATTGGATCTCCATATCTCAAATGATGTACAACCGCCTTCATTAGATCTCCCAATCTTAAATGATGTACAACCGCCTACATTGGATCTCCCAATCTCAAATGATGTTACACCGCCTTCAATGGATCTCCCTATCTCAAATAATGTACAACCGCCTCCATTGGATCTCCCTATCTCAAATGATGTACAACCGCCTCAAGTAGATCACCCAATCTCAAATGATTTACAATCGCCTCCATTGGATCTCCTAATCTCAAATGATGTACAACCACCTCCATTGGATCTCCCTATCTTAAATGATGTACAACCGGCTCCATTGGATTTCCCAATCTTAAATGATGTTCAATCGCCTCCATTGGATCTCCCAATCTCAAATGATGAACAACCGTCTCCATTGGATCTCCCAATCTCAAATGATGTACAACCGCATCCATTGCATCTCCCAATCTCAAATGATGTACAACCGCCTCCATTTGATCTCCCTATCATAAATGATGTACAACCGCCTCCTTTGGATCTCCCAATCTCAAATGCTGTAAAACCGCCTTCATTGGATCTCCCTATCTCAAATAATGTACAACCGTCTCCATTGGATCTCCATATCTCAAATGATATTCAACCGCCTCGATTAGATCTCCCCATCTCAAAGTATGTACAACCGCTTCCAGTGGATCTCCCAATCTCAAATGATGTATAACCGCCTTCATTGAATCTCCCAATCTCAAATAATGTACAACCGCTTTTATTGGATCTCCCAATCTCAAAAGATGTACAACCGCCTCGATTGGATCTCCCTATCTTAAAGTATGTACAACCGCTTCCATTGGATCTACCATTCTTAAATGATGTACAACCGCCGCCATTGGATCTCCCAAACCCAAATGATGTACATCCGCCTCCATTGGGTCACCCAATCTCAAATGATGTACAACCGCCTCCATTGGATCTCCCAAAATCAAATGATTTACAACCGCCTCCATTGGATCTGCCTATTTCAAATGATGTACAACCGCCTCAATTGGATCTCCCAATCTCAAATGATGCACTACCGCCTCCATTGGATCTACCAATCTCAAATGATGTACAACCGCCTCCATTGGATCTCCCTATCTCAAATGATGTACAACCGCCACCATTGGATCTCCCAAACCCAAATGATGTACATCCGCCTCCATTGGGTCACCCAATCTCAAATGATGTACAACCGCCTCCATTGGATCTCCCAAAATCAAATGATTTACAACCGCCTCCATTGGATCTGCCTATTTCAAATGATGTACAACCGCCTCAATTAGATCTCCCAATCTCAAATGATGTACAACCGTCTCCATTGGATCTACCAATCTCAAATGATGTACAACCGCCTCCATTGGATCTCCCTATCTCAAATGATGTACAACCGCCACCATTGGATCTCCCAATCTCAAATGATGTTCAACCGCCTCCATGGGATCTCCCTATCTCAAATGATGTACAACCGCCTCCATTGGATCTCCCTATCTCAAATGATGTACAACCGTCTCCATTGGATCTACTAATCTCAAATGATGTACAACCGCATCCATTGCATCTCCCAATCTCAAATGATGTACAACCGCCTCCATTTGATCTCCCTATCATAAATGATGTACAACCGCCTCCTTTGGATCTCCCAATCTCAAATGATGTAAAACCGCCTTCATTGGATCTCCCTATCTCAAATAATGTACAACCGCCTCCATTGGATCTCCATATCTCAAATGATGTTCAACCGCCTCGATTAGATCTCCCCATCTCAAAGTATGTACAACCGCTTCCAGTGGATCTCCCAATCTCAAATGATGTATAACCGCCTCCATTGAATCTCCCAATCTCAAATGATGTACAACCGCCTCCATTGGATCTCCCAATCTCAAATGATGTACAACCGCCTCCATTGGATCTCCCTATTTCAAATGATGCAAAACCGCCGCCATTGAATCTCCGTATCTCAAATAATGTACAACCGCCTCCAGTGGATCTCCCAATCTCAAATGATGTATAACCGCCTCCATTGGATCTCTCAATCTCAAACAATGTACAACCGCTTCTATTGAATCTCCCAATCGCAAATGATGTACAACCGCCTCTTTGGATCTCCCATTCTCAAATGATGTACAACCGCCTCCATTGGATCTCCCTATTTCAAATGATGCACAACCGCCTCCATTGGATCTCCCTATCTCTAATGATCTACAACCGCCTCCATTTGATCTCCCTATCTCAAATAATGTACAACCGCCTCCATTGGATCTCCATATCTCAAATGATGTACAACCGCCTTCATTAGATCTCCCAATCTTAAATGATGTACAACCGCCTACATTGGATCTCCCAATCTCAAATGATGTTACACCGCCTTCAATGGATCTCCCTATCTCAAATAATGTACAACCGCCTCCATTGGATCTCCCTATCTCAAATGATGTACAACCGCCTCAAGTAGATCACCCAATCTCAAATGATTTACAATCGCCTCCATTGGATCTCCTAATCTCAAATGATGTACAACCACCTCCATTGGATCTCCCTATCTTAAATGATGTACAACCGGCTCCATTGGATTTCCCAATCTTAAATGATGTTCAATCGCCTCCATTGGATCTCCCAATCTCAAATGATGAACAACCGTCTCCATTGGATCTCCCAATCTCAAATGATGTACAACCGCATCCATTGCATCTCCCAATCTCAAATGATGTACAACCGCCTCCATTTGATCTCCCTATCATAAATGATGTACAACCGCCTCCTTTGGATCTCCCAATCTCAAATGCTGTAAAACCGCCTTCATTGGATCTCCCTATCTCAAAAAATGTACAACCGTCTCCATTGGATCTCCATATCTCAAATGATATTCAACCGCCTCGATTAGATCTCCCCATCTCAAAGTATGTACAACCGCTTCCAGTGGATCTCCCAATCTCAAATGATGTATAACCGCCTTCATTGAATCTCCCAATCTCAAATAATGTACAACCGCTTTTATTGGATCTCCCAATCTCAAAAAATGTACAACCGCCTTGATTGGATCTCCCTATCTTAAAGTATGTACAACCGCTTCCATTGGATCTACCATTCTTAAAAGATGTACAACCGCCGCCATTGGATCTCCCAAACCCAAATGATGTACATCCGCCTCCATTGGGTCACCCAATCTCAAATGATGTACAACCGCCTCCATTGGATCTCCTAAAATCAAATGATTTACAACCGCCTCCATTGGATCTGCCTATTTCAAATGATGTACAACCGCCTCAATTGGATCTCCCAATCTCAAATGATGCACTACCGCCTCCATTGGATCTCCCAATCTCAAATGATGTATAACCGCCTCCATTTGATCTCCCTATCTCTAATGATGTACAACCGCCTTCATTGGATCTCCCAATCTCAAATGATGTAACACCGCCTTCAATGGATCTCCCTATCTCAAATAATGTACAACCGACTCCATTGGATCTCCCAATCTTAAATGATGTACAACCGGCTCCACTGGATCTCTTAATCTCAAATGATTTTCAATCGCCTCCATTGGATCTCCCAATCTCAAATGATGTACAACCGTCTCCATTGGATCTCCCAATCTCAAATGATGTACAACCGCCTCCATTGGATCTTTCTATCTCAAATAATGTACAACCGCCACCATTGGATCTCCCAATCTCAAATGATGTACAACCGCCTCCATTGGATCTCCCTATCTCAAATAATGTACAACCGCCTCCATTCGATCCCTCTATCTCAAATGATGTACAACCGCCTCCATTGGATCTCCTATCTCAAATGATGTACAACCGTCTCCATTGGATCTTCCAATCTCAAATGATGTACAACCGCATCCATTTGATCTCCCTATCTCTAATGATGTACAACCGCCTTCATTGGATCTCCCAATCTCAAATGATGTAACACCGCCTTCAATGGATCTCCCTATCTCAAATAATGTACAACCGACTCCATTGGATCTCCCAATCTTAAATGATGTACAACCGGCTCCACTGGATCTCTTAATCTCAAATGATTTTCAATCGCCTCCATTGGATCTCCCAATCTCAAATGATGTACAACCGTCTCCATTGGATCTCCCTATCTCAAATAATGTACAACCGCCTCCATTGGATCTCCATATCTCAAATGATATTCAACCGCCTCGATTAGATCTCCCCATCTCAAAGTATGTACAACAGCTTCCAGTGGATCTCCCAATCTCAAATGATGTATAACCGCCTTCATTGAATCTCCCAATCTCAAATAATGTGCAACCGCTTTTATTGGATCTCCCAATCTCAAAAGATGTACAACCGCCTCGATTGGATCTCCCCATCTTAAAGTATGTACAACCGCTTCCATTGGATCTACCATTCTTAAATGATGTACAACCGCCGCCATTGAATCTCCATATCTCAAATAATGTACAACCGCCTCCATTGGATCTCCCAAACCCAAATGATGTACAACCGCCTCCATTGGGTCACCCAATCTCAAATGATGTACAACCGCCTCCATTGGATCTCCCAATCTCAAATGATTTACAACCGCCTCCATTGGATCTCCCTATTTCAAATGATGTACAACCGCCTCAATTGGATCTCCCAATCTCAAATGATGCACTACCGCCTCCATTGGATCTCCCAATCTCAAATGATGTATAACCGCCTCCATTTGATCTCCCTATCTCTAATGATGTACAACCGCCTTCATTGGATCTCCCAATCTCAAATGATGTAACACCGCCTTCAATGGATCTCCCTATCTCAAATAATGTACAACCGCCTCCATTGGATCTCCCAATCTTAAATGATGTACAACCGGCTCCACTGGATCTCCCAATCTCAAATGATGTTCAATCGCCTCCATTGGATCTCTCAATCTCAAATGATGTACAACCGTCTCCATTGGATCTCCCAATCTCAAATGATGTACAACCGCCTCCATTGGATCTCCTTATCTCAAATGATGTACAACCGCCACCATTGGATCTCCCAATCTCAAATGATGTACAACCGCCTCCATTGGATCTCCCTATCTCAAATGATGTACAACCGCCTCCAATGGATCTCCCTATCTCAAATGATGTACAACCGTCTCCATTGGATCTTCCAATCTCAAATGATGTACAACCGCATCCATTGCATCTCCCAATCTCAAATGATGTACAACCGCTCCATTTGATCTCCCTATCATAAATGATGTACAACCGCCTCTTTTGGATCTCCCAATCTCAAATGATGTAAAACCGCCTTCATTGGATCTCCCTATCTCAAATAATGTACAACCGCCTCCATTGGATCTCCATATCTCAAATGATGTTCAACCGCCTCGATTAGATCTCCCCATCTCAAAGTATGTACAACCGCTTCCAGTGGATCTCCCAATCTCAAATGATGTATAACCGCCTCCATTGAATCTCCCAATCTCAAATGATGTACAACCGCCTCCATTGGATCTCCCAATCTCAAATGATGTACAACCGCCTCCATTGGATCTCCCTATTTCAAATGATGCAAAACCGCCGCCATTGAATCTCCATATCTCAAATAATGTACAACCGCCTCCAGTGGATCTCCCAATCTCAAATGATGTATAACCGCCTCCATTGGATCTCTCAATCTCAAACAATGTACAACCGCTTCTATTGAATCTCCCAATCTCAAATGATGTACAACCGCCTCTTTGGATCTCCCAATCTCAAATGATGTACAACCGCCTCCATTGGATCTCCCTATTTCAAATGATGCACAACCGCCTCCATTGGATCTCCCTATCTCAAATGATCTACAACCGCCTCCATTTGATCTCCCTATCTCAAATGATGTACAACCGCCTCCATTGGATCTCCATATCTCAAATGATGTACAACCGCCTTCATTAGATCTCCCAATCTTAAATGATGTACAACCGCCTCCATTGGATCTCCCAATCTCAAATGATGTTACACCGCCTTCAATGGATCTCCCTATCTCAAATAATGTACAACCGCCTCCATTGGATCTCCCTATCTCAAATGATGTACAACCGCCTCAAGTAGATCACCCAATCTCAAATGATTTACAATCGCCTCCATTGGATCTCCTAATCTCAAATGATGTACAACCACCTCCATTGGATCTCCCTATCTTAAATGATGTACAACCGGCTCCATTGGATTTCCCAATCTTAAATGATGTACAACCGCTTCCATTGGATCTACCATTCTTAAATGATGTACAACCGCCGCCATTGAATCTCCATATCTCAAATAATGTACAACCGCCTCCATTGGATCTCCCAAACCCAAATGATGTACAACCGCCTCCATTGGGTCACCCAATCTCAAATGATGTACAACCGCCTCCATTGGATCTCCCAATCTCAAATGATTTACAACCGCCTCCATTGGATCTCCCTATTTCAAATGATGTATAACCGCCTCCATTGGATCTCCATATCTCAAATGATGTACAACCGCCTTCATTGGATCTCCCAATCTCAAATGATGTAACACCGCCTTCAATGGATCTCCCTATCTTAAATAATGTACAACCGACTCCATTGGATCTCCCAATCTTAAATGATGTACAACCGCCGCCATTGGATCTCCCAATCTCAAATGATGTACAACCGTCTCCATTGGATCTCCCAATCTCAAATGATGTACAACCGCCTCCATTGGATCTTTCTATCTCAAATAATGTACAACCGCCACCATTGGATCTCCCAATCTCAAATGATGTACAACCGCCTCCATTGGATCTCCCTATCTCAAATGATGTACAACCGCCTCCATTCGATCCCTCTATCTCAAATGATGTACAACCGCCTCCATTGGATCTCCTATCTCAAATGATGTACAACCGTCTCCATTGGATCTTCCAATCTCAAATGATGTACAACCGCATCCATTGCATCTCCCAATCTCAAATGATGTACAACCGCCTCCATTTGATCTCCCTATCATAAATGATGTACAACCGCCTCCTTTGGATCTCCCAATCTCAAATGCTGTAAAACCGCCTTCATTGGATCTCCCTATCTCAAATAATGTACAACCGCCTACATTGGATCTCCATATCTCAAATGATATTCAACCGCCTCGATTAGATCTCCCCATCTCAAAGTATGTACAACAGCTTCCAGTGGATCTCCCAATCTCAAATGATGTATAACCGCCTTCATTGAATCTCCCAATCTCAAATAATGTGCAACCGCTTTTATTGGATCTCCCAATCTCAAAAGATGTACAACCGCCTCGATTGGATCTCCCCATCTTAAAGTATGTACAACCGCTTCCATTGGATCTACCATTCTTAAATGATGTACAACCGCCGCCATTGAATCTCCATATCTCAAATAATGTACAACCGCCTCCATTGGATCTCCCAAACCCAAATGATGTACAACCGCCTCCATTGGGTCACCCAATCTCAAATGATGTACAACCGCCTCCATTGGATCTCCCAATCTCAAATGATTTACAACCGCCTCCATTGGATCTCCCTATTTCAAATGATGTACAACCGCCTCAATTGGATCTCCCAATCTCAAATGATGCACTACCGCCTCCATTGGATCTCCCAATCTCAAATGATGTATAACCGCCTCCATTTGATCTCCCTATCTCTAATGATGTACAACCGCCTTCATTGGATCTCCCAATCTCAAATGATGTAACACCGCCTTCAATGGATCTCCCTATCTCAAATAATGTACAACCGCCTCCATTGGATCTCCCAATCTTAAATGATGTACAACCGGCTCCACTGGATCTCCCAATCTCAAATGATGTTCAATCGCCTCCATTGGATCTCCCAATCTCAAATGATGTACAACCGTCTCCATTGGATCTCCCAATCTCAAATGATGTACAACCGCCTCCATTGGATCTCCCTATCTCAAATGATGTACAACCGCCACCATTGGATCTCCCAATCTCAAATGATGTACAACCGCCTCCATTGGATCTCCCTATCTCAAATGATGTACAACCGCCTCCAATGGATCTCCCTATCTCAAATGATGTACAACCGTCTCCATTGGATCTTCCAATCTCAAATGATGTACAACCGCATCCATTGCATCTCCCAATCTCAAATGATGTACAACCGCCTCCATTTGATCTCCCTATCATAAATGATGTACAACCGCCTCTTTTGGATCTCCCAATCTCAAATGATGTAAAACCGCCTTCATTGGATCTCCCTATCTCAAATAATGTACAACCGCCTCCATTGGATCTCCATATCTCAAATGATGTTCAACCGCCTCGATTAGATCTCCCCATCTCAAAGTATGTACAACCGCTTCCAGTGGATCTCCCAATCTCAAATGATGTATAACCGCCTCCATTGAATCTCCCAATCTCAAATGATGTACAACCGCCTCCATTGGATCTCCCAATCTCAAATGATGTACAACCGCCTCCATTGGATCTCCCTATTTCAAATGATGCAAAACCGCCGCCATTGAATCTCCATATCTCAAATAATGTACAACCGCCTCCAGTGGATCTCCCAATCTCAAATGATGTATAATTGCCTCCATTGGATCTCTCAATCTCAAACAATGTACAACCGCTTCTATTGAATCTCCCAATCTCAAATGATGTACAACCGCCTCTTTGGATCTCCCAATCTCAAATGATGTACAACCGCCTCCATTGGATCTCCCTATTTCAAATGATGCACAACCGCCTCCATTGGATCTCCCTATCTCAAATGATCTACAACCGCCTCCATTTGATCTCCCTATCTCAAATGATGTACAACCGCCTCCATTGGATCTCCATATCTCAAATGATGTACAACCGCCTTCATTAGATCTCCCAATCTTAAATGATGTACAACCGCCTCCATTGGATCTCCCAATCTCAAATGATGTTACACCGCCTTCAATGGATCTCCCTATCTCAAATAATGTACAACCGCCTCCATTGGATCTCTCTATCTCAAATGATGTACAACCGCCTCAAGTAGATCACCCAATCTCAAATGATTTACAATCGCCTCCATTGGATCTCCTAATCTCAAATGATGTACAACCACCTCCATTGGATCTCCCTATCTTAAATGATGTACAACCGGCTCCATTGGATTTCCCAATCTTAAATGATGTACAACCGGCTCCACTGGATCTCCCAATCTCAAATGATGTTCAATCGCCTCCATTGGATCTCCCAATCACAAATGATGTACAACCGTCTCCATAGGATCTCCCAATCTCAAATGATGTACAACCGCCTCCATTGGATCTTTCTATTTCAAATAATGTACAACCGACACCATTGGATCTCCCAATCTCAAATAATGTACAACCGCCTCCATTGGATCTCCAAATCTCAAATGATGAACAACCGCCTCCATTGGATCCCTCTATCTCAAATGATGTACAACCGCCTCCATTGGATCTCCCTATCTCAAATGATGTACAACCGTCTCCATTGGATCTTCCAATCTCAAATGATGTACAACCACATCCATTGCATCTCCCAATCTCAAATGATGTACAACCGCCTCCATTTGATCTCCCTATCATAAATGATGTACAACCGCCTCATTTGGATCTCCCAATCTTAAATGCTGTAAAACCGCCTTCATTGGATCTCCCTATCTCAAATAATGTACAACCGCCTCCATTGGATCTCCATATCTCAAATGATATTCAACCGCCTCGATTAGATCTCCCCATCTCAAAGTATGTATAACCGATTCCAGTGGATCTCCCAATCTCAAATAATGTATAACCGCCTTCATTGAATCTCCCAATCTCAAATAATGTACAACCGCTTTTATTGGATCTCCCAATCTCAAAGGATGTACAACCGCCTCGATTGGATCTCCCCATCTTAAAGTATGTACAACCGCTTCCATTGGATCTACCAATCTTAAATGATGTACAACCGCCGCCATTAAATCTCCATATCTCAAATAATGTACAACCGCCTCCATTGGATCTCCCAAACCCAAATGATGTACAACCGCCTCCATTGGGTCACCCAATCTCAAATGATGTACAACCGCCTCCATTGGATCTCCCAATCTCAAATGATTTACAACCGCCTCCATTGGATCTCCCTATTTCAAATGATGTACAACCGCCTCAATTGGATCTCCCAATCTCAAATGATGCACTATCGCCTCCATTGGATCTCCCAATCTCAAATGATGTATAACCGCCTCCATTTGATCTCCCTATCTCTAATGATGTACAACCGCCTTCATTGGATCTCCCAATCTCAAATGATGTAACACCGCCTTCAATGGATCTCCCTATCTCAAATAATGTACAACCGCCTCCATTGGATCTCCCCATCTCAAAGTATGTACAACCGCTTCCATTGAATCTCCCAATCTTAAATGATGTACAACCGCCTCCATTAAATCTCCCTATCTCAAATGATGTACAACCGCCACCATTGGATCTCCCAATCTCAAATGATGTACAACCGCCTCCATTGGATCTCCCTGTCTCAAATGATGTACAACCGCCTCCATTGGATCTCCCTATCTCAAATGATGTACAACCGTCTCCAATGGATCTTCCAATCTCAAATGATGTACAACCGCATCCATTGCATCTCCCAATCTCAAATGATGTACAACCGCCTCCATTTGATCTCCCTATCATAAATGATGTACAACCGCCTCCTTTGGATCTCCCAATCTCAAATGATGTAAAACCGCCTTCATTGGATCTCCCTATCTCAAATAATGTACAACCGCCTCCATTGGATCTCCATATCTTAAATGATGTTCAACCGCCTCGATTAGATCTCCCCATCTCAAAGTATGTACAACCGCTTCCAGTGGATCTCCCAATCTCAAATGATGTACAACCGCCTCTTTGGATCTCCCAATGTCAAATGATGTACAACCGCCTCCCTTGGATCTCCCTATTTCAAATGATGCACAACCGCCTCCATTGGATCTCCCTATCTCAAATGATCTACAACCGCCTCCATTTGATCTCCCTATCTCAAATGATGTACAACCGCCTCCATTGGATCTCCATTTCTCAAATGATGTACAACCGCCTTCATTGGATCTCCCAATCTTAAATGATGTACAACCGCCTCCATTGGATCTCCCAATCTCAAATAATGTACAACCGCCTCCATTGGATCTCCCCATCTCAAAGTATGTACAACCGCTTCCATTGGATCTCCCAATCTTAAATGATGTACAACCGCCTCCATTGGATCTCCCTATCTCAAATGATGTACAACCGCCTCAAGTAGATCACCCAATCTCAAATGATTTACAATCGCCTCCATTGGATCTCCTAATCTCAAATGATGTACAACCACCTCCATTGGATCTCCCTATCTTAAATGATGTACAACCGGCTCCATTGGATTTCCCAATCTTAAATGATGTACAACCGCCTCCATTGGATCTCCCAATCTTAAATGATGTACAACCGGCTCCACTGGATCTCCCAATCTCAAATGATGTTCAATCGCCTCCATTGGATCTCCCAATCTCAAATGATGTACAACCGTCTCCATTGGATCTCCCAATCTCAAATGATGTACAACCGCCTCCATTGGATCTTTCTATCTCAAATAATGTACAACCGCCACCATTGGATCTCCCAATCTCAAATGATGTACAACTGCCTCCATTGGATCTCCCTATCTCAAATGATGTACAACCGCCTCCATTGGATCCCTCTATCTCAAATGATGTACAACCGCCTCCATTGGATCTCCCTATCTCAAATGATGTACAACCGTCTCCATTGGATCTTCCAATCTCAAATGATGTACAACCGCATCCATTGCATCTCCCAATCTCAAATGATAAAAACCGCCTCCATTTGATCTCCCTATCATAAATGATGTACAACCGCCTCCTTTGGATCTCCCAATCTCAAATGCTGTAAAACCGCCTTCATTGGATCTCCCTATCTCAAATAATGTACAACCGCCTCCATTGGATCTCCATATCTCAAATGATATTCAACCGCCTCGATTAGATCTCCCCATCTCAAAGTATGTACAACCGCTTCCAGTGGATCTCCCAATCTCAAATGATGTATAACCGCCTTCATTGAATCTCCCAATCTCAAATAATGTACAACCGCTTTTATTGAATCTCCCAATCTCAAAGGATGTACAACCACCTCGATTGGATCTCCCCATCTTAAAGTATGTACAACCGCTTCCATTGGATCTACCAATCTTAAATGATGTACAACCGCCGCCATTGAATCTCCATATCTCAAATAATGTACAACCGCCTCCATTGGATCTCCCAAACCCAAATGATGTACAACCGCCTCCATTGGGTCACCCAATCTCAAATGATGTACAACCGCCTCCATTGGATCTCCCAATCTCAAATGATTTACAACCGCCTCCATTGGATCTCCCTATTTCAAATGATGTACAACCGCCTCAATTGGATCTCCCAATCTCAAATGATGCACTACCGCCTCCATTGGATCTCCCAATCTCAAATGATGTATAACCGCCTCCATTTGATCTCCCTATCTCTAATGATGTACAACCGCCTTCATTGGATCTCCCAATCTCAAATGATGTAACACCGCCTTCAATGGATCTCCCTATCTCAAATAATGTACAACCGCCTCCATTGGATCTCCCCATCTCAAAGTATGTACAACCCCTTCCAATGAATCTCCCAATCTTAAATGATGTACAGCCGCCTCCATTGGATCTCCCTATCTCAAATGATGTACAACCGCCTCAAGTAGATCTCCCAATCTCAAATGATTTACAATCGCCTCCATTGGATCTCCTAATCTCAAATGATGTACAACCACCTCCATTGGATCTCCCTATCTTAAATGATGTACAATCGGCTCCAATGGATTTCCAAATCTTAAATGATGTACAACCGCCTCCATTGGATCTCCCAATCTTAAATGATGTACAACCGGCTCCACTGGATCTCCCAATCTCAAATGATGTTCAATCGCCTCCATTGGATCTCCCAATCTCAAATGATGTACAACCGTCTCCATTGGATCTCCCAATCTCAAATGATGTACAACCGCCTCCATTTGATCTCCCTATCTCAAATGATGTACAACCGCCACCATTGGATCTCCCAATCTCAAATGATGTACAACCGCCTCCATTGGATCTCCCTATCTCAAATGATGTACAACCGTCTCCATTGGATCTTCCAATCTCAAATGATGTACAACCGCATCCATTGCATCTCCCAATCTCAAATGATCTACAACCGCCTCCATTTGATCTCCCTATCTAAAATGATGTACAACCGCCTCCATTGGATCTCCATATCTCAAATGATGTACAACCGCCTTCATTAGATCTCCCAATCTTAAATGATGTACAACCGCCTCCATTGGATCTCCCAATCTCAAATGATGTTACACCGCCTCCAATGGATCTCCCTATCTCAAATAATGTACAACCGCCTCCATTGGATCTCCCTATCTCAAATGATGTACAACCGCCTCAAGTAGATCACCCAATCTCAAATGATTTACAATCGCCTCCATTGGATCTCCTAATCTCAAATGATGTACAACCACCTCCATTGGATCTCCCTATCTTAAATGATGTACAACCGGCTCCATTGGATTTCCCAATCTTAAATGATGTACAACCGGCTCCACTGGATCTCCCAATCTCAAATGATGTTCAATCGCCTCCATTGGATCTCCCAATCACAAATGATGTACAACCGTCTCCATTGGATCTCCCAATCTCAAATGATGTACAACCGCCTCCATTGGATCTTTCTATCTCAAATAATGTACAACCGACATCATTGGATCTCCCAATCTCAAATAATGTACAACCGCCTCCATTGGATCTCCCTATCTCAAATGATGAACAATTGCCTCCATTGGATCCCTCTATCTCAAATGATGTACAACCGCCTCCATTGGATCTCCCTATATCAAATGATGTACAACCGTCTCCATTGGATCTTCCAATCTCAAATGATGTACAACCACATCCATTGCATCTCCCAATCTCAAATGATGTACAACCGCCTCCATTTGATCTCCCTATCATAAATGATGTACAACCGCCTCATTTGGATCTCCCAATCTCAAATGCTGTAAAACCGCCTTCATTGGATCTCCCTATCTCAAATAATGTACAACCGCCTCCATTGGATCTCCATATCTCAAATGATATTCAACCGCCTCGATTAGATCTCCCCATCTCAAAGTATGTATAACCGATTCCAGTGGATCTCCCAATCTCAAATGATGTATAACCGCCTTCATTGAATCTCCCAATCTCAAATAATGTACAACCGCTTTTATTGGATCTCCCAATCTCAAAGGATGTACAACCGCCTCGATTGGATCTCCCCATCTTAAAGTATGTACAACCGCTTCCATTGGATCTACCAATCTTAAATGATGTACAACCGCCGCCATTAAATCTCCATATCTCAAATAATGTACAACCGCCTCCATTGGATCTCCCAAACCCAAATGATGTACAACCGCCTCCATTGGGTCACCCAATCTCAAATGATGTACAACCGCCTCCATTGGATCTCCCAATCTCAAATGATTTACAACCGCCTCCATTGGATCTCCCTATTTCAAATGATGTACAACCGCCTCAATGGGATCTCCCAATCTCAAATGATGCACTACCGCCTCCATTGGATCTCCCAATCTCAAATGATGTATAACCGCCTCCATTTGATCTCCCTATCTCTAATGATGTACAACCGCCTTCATTGGATCTCCCAATCTCAAATGATGTAACACCGCCTTCAATGGATCTCCCTATCTCAAATAATGTACAACCGCCTCCATTGGATCTCCCCATCTCAAAGTATGTACAACCGCTTCCATTGAATCTCCCAATCTTAAATGATGTACAACCGCCTCCATTAAATCTCCCTATCTCAAATGATGTACAACCGCCACCATTGGATCTCCCAATCTCAAATGATGTACAACCGCCTTCATTGGATCTCCCTGTCTCAAATGATGTACAACCGCCTCCATTGGATCTCCCTATCTCAAATGATGTACAACCGTCTCCAATGGATCTTCCAATCTCAAATGATGTACAACCGCCTCCATTTGATCTCCCTATCATAAATGATGTACAACCGCCTCCTTTGGATCTCCCAATCTCAAATGATGTAAAACCGCCTTCATTGGATCTCCCTATCTCAAATAATGTACAACCGCCTCCATTGGATCTCCATATCTTAAATGATGTTCAACCGCCTCGATTAGATCTCCCCATCTCAAAGTATGTACAACCGCTTCCAGTGGATCTCCCAATCTCAAATGATGTACAACCGCCTCTTTGGATCTCCCAATCTCAAATGATGTACAACCGCCTCCCTTGGATCTCCCTATTTCAAATGATGCACAACCGCCTCCATTGGATCTCCCTATCTCAAATGATGTACAACCGCCTCCATTGGATCTCCCAATCTCAAATAATGTACAACCGCCTCCATTGGATCTCCCCATCTCAAAGTATGTACAACCGCTTCCATTGGATCTCCCAATCTTAAATGATGTACAACCGCCTCCATTGGATCTCCCTATCTCAAATGATGTACAACCGCCTCAAGTAGATCACCCAATCTCAAATGATTTACAATCGCCTCCATTGGATCTCCTAATCTCAAATGATGTACAACCACCTCCATTGGATCTCCCTATCTTAAATGATGTACAACCGGCTCCATTGGATTTCCCAATCTTAAATGATGTACAACCGCCTCCATTGGATCTCCCAATCTTAAATGATGTACAACCGGCTCCACTGGATCTCCCAATCTCAAATGATGTTCAATCGCCTCCATTGGATCTCCCAATCTCAAATGATGTACAACCGTCTCCATTGGATCTCCCAATCTCAAATGATGTACAACCGCCTCCATTGGATCTTTCTATCTTAAATAATGTACAACCGCCACTATTGGATCTCCCAATCTCAAATGATGTACAACTGCCTCCATTGGATCTCCCTATCTCAAATGATGTACAACCGCCTCCATTGGATCCCTCTATCTCAAATGATGTACAACCGCCTCCATTATATCTCCCTATCTCAAATGATGTACAACCGTCTCCATTGGATCTTCCAATCTCAAATGATGTACAACCGCATCCATTGCATCTCCCAATCTCAAATGATAAAAACCGCCTCCATTTGATCTCCCTATCATAAATGATGTACAACCGCCTCCTTTGGATCTCCCAATCTCAAATGCTGTAAAACCGCCTTCATTGGATCTCCCTATCTCAAATAATGTACAACCGCCTCCATTGGATCTCCATATCTCAAATGATATTCAACCGCCTCGATTAGATCTCCCCATCTCAAAGTATGTACAACCGCTTCCAGTGGATCTCCCAATCTCAAATGATGTATAACCGCCTTCATTGAATCTCCCAATCTCAAATAATGTACAACCGCTTTTATTGAATCTCCCAATCTCAAAGGATGTACAACCGCCTCGATTGGATCTCCCCATCTTAAAGTATGTAAACCGCTTCCATTGGATCTACCAATCTTAAATGATGTACAACCGCCGCCATTGAATCTCCATATCTCAAATAATGTACAACCGCCTCCATTGGATCTCCCAAACCCAAATAATGTACAACCGCCTCCATTGGGTCACCTAATCTCAAATGATGTACAACCGCCTCCATTGGATCTCCCAATCTCAAATGATTTACAACCGCCTCCATTGGATCTCCCTATTTCAAATGATGTACAACCGCCTCAATTGGATCTCCCAATCTCAAATGATGCACTACCGCCTCCATTGGATCTCCCAATCTCAAATGATGTATAACCGCCTCCATTTGATCTCCCTATCTCTAATGATGTACAACCGCCTTCATTGGATCTCCCAATCTCAAATGATGTAACACCGCGTTCAATGGATCTCCCTATCTCAAAAAATGTACAACCGCCTCCATTGGATCTCCCCATCTCAAAGTATGTACAACCCCTTCCATTGAATCTCCCAATCTTAAATGATGTACAGCCGCCTCCATTGGATCTCCCTATCTCAAATGATGTACAACCGCCTCAAGTAGATCTCCCAATCTCAAATGATTTACAATCGCCTCCATTGGATCTCCTAATCTCAAATGATGTACAACCACCTCCATTGGATCTCCCTATCTTAAATGATGTACAATCGGCTCCAATGGATTTCCAAATCTTAAATGATGTACAACCGCCTCCATTGGATCTCCCAATCTTAAATGATGTACAACCGGCTCCACTGGATCTCCCAATCTCAAATGATGTTCAATCGCCTCCATTGGATCTCCCAATCTCAAATGATGTACAACCGTCTCCATTGGATCTCCCAATCTCAAATGATGTACAACCGCCTCCATTTGATCTCCCTATCTCAAATGATGTACAACCGCCACCATTGGATCTCCCAATCTCAAATGATGTACAACCGCCTCCATTGGATCTCCCTATCTCAAATGATGTACAAACGCCTCCATTGGATCTCCCTATCTCAAATGATGTACAACCGTCTCCATTGGATCTTCCAATCTCAAATGATGTACAACCGCATCTATTGCATCTCCCAATCTCAAATGATGTACAACCGCCTCCATTTGATCTCCCTATCATAAATGATTGTACAACCGCCTCCTTTGGATCTCCCAATCTCAAATGCTGTAAAACCGCCTTCATTGGATCTCCCTATCTCAAATAATGTACAACCGCCTCCATTGGATCTCCATATCTCAAATGATATTCAACCGCCTCGATTAGATCTCCCCATCTCAAAGTATGTACAACAGCTTCCAGTGGATATTCCAATCTCAAATGATGTATAACCGCCTTCATTGATTCTCCCAATCTCAAATAATGTGCAACCGCTTTTATTGGATCTCCCAATCTCAAAAGATGTACAACCGCCTCGATTGGATCTCCCCATCTTAAAGTATGTACAACCGCTTCCATTGGATCTACCATTCTTAAATGATGTACAACCGCCGCCATTGAATCTCCATATCTCAAATAATGTACAACCGCCTCCATTGGATCTCCCAAACCCAAATGATGTACAACGCCTCCATTGGGTCACCCAATCTCAAATGATGTACAACCGCCTCCATTGGATCTCCCAATCTCAAATGATTTACAACCGCCTCCATTGGATCTCCCTATTTCAAATGATGTACAACCGCCTCAATTGGATCTCCCAATCTCAAATGATGCACTACCGCCTCCATTGGATCTCCCAATCTCAAATGATGTATAACCGCCTCCATTTGATCTCCCTATCTCTAATGATGTACAACCGCCTTCATTGGATCTCCCAATCTCAAATGATGTAACACCGCCTTCAATGGATCTCCCTATCTCAAATAATGTACAACCGCCTCCATTGGATCTCCCAATCTTAAATGATGTACAACCGGCTCCACTGGATCTCCCAATCTCAAATGATGTTCAATCGCCTCCATTGGATCTCCCAATCTCAAATGATGTACAACCGTCTCCATTGGATCTCCCAATCTCAAATGATGTACAACCGCCTCCATTGGATCTCCCTATCTCAAATGATGTACAACCGCCACCATTGGATCTCCCAATCTCAAATGATGTACAACCGCCTCCATTGGATCCCCCTATCTCAAATGATGTACAACCGCCTCTTTGGATCTCCCAATCTCAAATGATGTACAACCGCCTCCCTTGGATCTCCCTATTTCAAATGATGCACAACCGCCTCCATTGGATCTCCCTATCTCAAATGATCTACAACCGCCTCCATTTGATCTCCCTATCTCAAATGATGTACAACCGCCTCCATTGGATCTCCATTTCTCAAATGATGTACAACCGCCTTCATTGGATCTCCCAATCTTAAATGATGTACAACCGCCTCCATTGGATCTCCCAATCTCAAATAATGTACAACCGCCTCCATTGGATCTCCCCATCTCAAAGTATGTACAACCGCTTCCATTGGATCTCCCAATCTTAAATGATGTACAACCGCCTCCATTGGATCTCCCTATCTCAAATGATGTACAACCGCCTTAAGTAGATCACCCAATCTCAAATGATTTACAATCGCCTCCATTGGATCTCCTAATCTCAAATGATGTACAACCACCTCCATTGGATCTCCCTATCTTAAATGATGTACAACCGGCTCCATTGGATTTCCCAATCTTAAATGATGTACAACCGCCTCCATTGGATCTCCCAATCTTAAATGATGTACAACCGGCTCCACTGGATCTCCCAATCTTAAATGATGTTCAATCGCCTCCATTGGATCTCCCAATCTCAAATGATGTACAACCGTCTCCATTGGATCTCCCAATCTCAAATGATGTACAACCGCCTCCATTGGATCTTTCTATCTTAAATAATGTACAACCGCCACCATTGGATCTCCCAATCTCAAATGATGTACAACTGCCTCCATTGGATCTCCCTATCTCAAATGATGTACAACCGCCTCCATTGGATCCCTCTATCTCAAATGATGTACAACCGCCTCCATTGGATCTCCCTATCTCAAATGATGTACAACCGTCTCCATTGGATCTTCCAATCTCAAATGATGTACAACCGCATCCATTGCATCTCCCAATCTCAAATGATAAAAAACCGCCTCCATTTGATCTCCCTATCATAAATGATGTACAACCGCCTCCTTTGGATCTCCCAATCTCAAATGCTGTAAAACCGCCTTCATTGGATCTCCCTATCTCAAATAATGTACAACCGCCTCCATTGGATCTCCATATCTCAAATGATATTCAACCGTCTCGATTAGATCTCCCCATCTCAAAGTATGTACAACCGCTTCCAGTGGATCTCCCAATCTCAAATGATGTATAACCGCCTTCATTGAATCTCCCAATCTCAAATAATGTACAACCGCTTTTATTGAATCTCCCAATCTCAAAGGATGTACAACCGCCTCGATTGGATCTCCCCATCTTAAAGTATGTACAACCGCTTCCATTGGATCTACCAATCTTAAATGATGTACAACCGCCGCCATTGAATCTCCATATCTCAAATAATGTACAACCGCCTCCATTGGATCTCCCAAACCCAAATGATGTACAACCGCCTCCATTGGGTCACCCAATCTCAAATGATGTACAACCGCCTCCATTGGATCTCCCAATCTCAAATGATTTACAACCGCCTCCATTGGATCTCCCTATTTCAAATGATGTACAACCGCCTCAATTGGATCTCCCAATCTCAAATGATGCACTACCGCCTCCATTGGATCTCCCAATCTCAAATGATGTATAACCGCCTCCATTTGATCTCCCTATCTCTAATGATGTACAACCGCCTTCATTGGATCTCCCAATCTCAAATGATGTAACACCGCCTTCAATGGATCTCCCTATCTCAAATAATGTACAACCGCCTCCATTGGATCTCCCCATCTCAAAGTATGTACAACCGCTTCCATTGAATCTCCCAATCTTAAATGATGTACAGCCGCCTCCATTGGATCTCCCTATCTCAAATGATGTACAACCGCCTCAAGTAGATCTCCCAATCTCAAATGATTTACAATCGCCTCCATTGGATCTCCTAATCTCAAATGATGTACAACCACCTCCATTGGATCTCCCTATCTTAAATGATGTACAATCGGCTCCAATGGATTTCCAAATCTTAAATGATGTACAACCGCCTCCATTGGATCTCCCAATCTTAAATGATGTACAACCGGCTCCACTGGATCTCCCAATCTCAAATGATGTTCAATCGCCTCCATTGGATCTCCCAATCTCAAATGATGTACAACCGTCTCCATTGGATCTCCCAATCTCAAATGATGTACAACCGCCTCCATTTGATCTCCCTATCTCAAATGATGTACAACCGCCACCATTGGATCTCCCAATCTCAAATGATGTACAACCGCCTCCATTGGATCTCCCTATCTCAAATGATGTACAACCGCCTCTATTGGATCTCCCTATCTCAAATGATGTACAACCGTCTCCATTGGATCTTCCAATCTCAAATGATGTACAACCGCATCCATTGCATCTCCCAATCTCAAATGATGTACAACCGCCTCCATTTGATCTCCCTATCATAAATGATGTACAACCGCCTCCTTTGGATCTCCCAATCTCAAATGATGTAAAACCGCCTTCATTGGATCTCCCTATCTCAAATAATGTACAACCGCCTCCATTGGATCTCCATATCTCAAATGATGTTCAACCGCCTCGATTAGATCTCCCAATCTCAAAGTATGTACAACCGCTTCCAGTGGATCTCACAATCTCAAATGATGTATAACCGCCTCCATTGAATCTCCCAATCTCAAATGATGTACAACCGCCTCCATTGGATCTCCCAATATCAAATGATGTACAACCGCCTCCATTGGATCTCCCTATTTCAAATGATGCAAAACCGCCGCCATTGAATCTCCATATCTCAAATAATGTACAACCGCCTCCAGTGGATCTCCCAATCTCAAATGATATATAACCGCCTCCATTGGATCTCCCAATCTTAAATAATGTACAACCGCTTCTATTGAATCTCCCAATCTCAAATGATGTACAACCGCCTCCAATGGATCTCCCAATCTCAAATGATGTACAACCGCCTCCATTGGATCTCCCTATTTCAAATGATGCACAACCGCCTCCATTGGATCTTCCTATCTCAAATGATGTACAACCGCCTCCATTTGATCTCCCTATCTCAAATGATGTACAACCGCCTCAATTGGATCTTCATATCTCAAATGATGTACAACCGCCTTCATTGGATCTCCCAATCTTAAATGATGTACAACCGCCTCCATTGGATCTCCCAATCTCAAATGATGTAACACCGCCTTCAATGGATCTCCCTATCTCAAATAATGTACAACCGCCTCCATTGGATCTCCCCATCTCAAAGTATGTACAACCGCTTCCATTGAATCTCCCAATCTTAAATGATGTACAACCGCCTCCATTGGATCTCCCTATCTCAAATGATGTACAACCGCCTCAAGTAGATCTCCCAATCTCAAATGATTTACAATCGCCTCCATTGGATTTCCTAATCTCAAATGATGTACAACCACCTCCATTGGATCTCCCTATCTTAAATGATGTACAACCGGCTCCATTGGATTTCCCAATCTTAAATGATGTACAACCGCCTCCATTGGATCTCCCAATCTTAAATGATGTACAACCGGCTCCACTGGATCTCCCAATCTCAAATGATGTTCAATCGCCTCCATTGGATCTCCCAATCTCAAATGATGTACAACCGTCTCCATTGGATCTCCCAATCTCAAATGATGTACAACCGCCTCTATTGGATCTCCCAATCTCAAATGATGTATAACCGCCTCCATTTGATCTCCCTATCTCTAATGATGTACAACCGCCTTCATTGGATCTCCCTATCTCAAATGATGTACAACCGCCTCCATTGGATCTCCCAATCTCAAATGATTTACAGTCGCCTCCATTGGATCTCCCAATCTCAAATTATGTACAACCTCCTCCATTGGATCTTCCAATCTCAAATGATGTACAACCGCCTCCATCGGATCACCCAATCTCAAATGATGTACAACCGCCTCCATTGGATCTCCACATCTCAAATGATGTACAACCGCCTCCATTGGATCTCCCTATTTCAAATGATGTACAACCGCCTCAATTGGATCTCCCAATCTCAAATGATGCACTACCGCCTCCAATGGATCTCCCAATCTCAAATGATGTACAACCGCCACCATTGGATCTCCCAATCTCAAATGCTGTACAGCCGCCTCCATTGGATCTCCCTATCTCAAATGATGTACAACCGCCTCCATTGGATCTCTCTATCTCAAATGATGTACAACCGCCTCCATTGGATCTCCCTATCTCAAATGATGTACAACCGCCTTCATTGGATCTCCCAATCTCAAATGATGTTCAATCGCCTCCATTGGATCTCACAATCTCAAATGATGTACAACCGTCTCCATTGGATCTTCCAATCTCAAATGATGTACAACCGCATCCATTGCATCTCCCAAACTCAAATGATGTACAACCGCCTCCATTTGATCTCCCTATCTTAAATGATGTATAACCGCCTCCTTTGGATCTCCCAATCTCAAATGATGTAAAACCGCCTTCATTGGATCTCCCTATCTCAAATAATGTACAACCGCCTCCATTGGATCTCCATATCTCAAATGATGTATAACCGCCTCGATTAAATCTCCCTATCTCAAAGTATGTACAACCGCTTCCAGTGGATCTCCCAATCTCAAATGATGTATAACCGCCTTCATTGGATCTCCCAATCTCAAATAATGTACAACCGCTTTTATTGGATCTCCCAATCTCAAATGATGTACAACCGCCTCGATTGGATCTCCCCATCTTAAAGTATGTACAACCGCTTCCATTGGATCTACCAATCTTAAATAATGTACAACCGACTCCAGTGGATCTCCCAATCTCAAATGATGTACAACCGCCTCCATTGGATCTCCCTATTTCAAAAGATGCACAACCGCCGCCATTGAATCTCCATATCTCAAATAATGTACAACCGCCTCCAGTGGATCTCCCAATCTCAAATGATGTATAACCGCCTCCATTGGATCTCCCAATCTCAAATAATGTACAACCGCTTCTATTGAATCTCCCAATCTCAAATGATGTATAACCGCCTCCATTGGATCTCCCAATCTCAAATGATGTACATTTGCCTCCATTGGATCTCCCTATTTCAAATGATGCACAACCGCCTCCATTGGATCTCCCTATCTCAAATGATCTACAACCGCCTCCATTTGATCTCCCTATCTCAAATGATGTACAACCGCCTCCATTGGGTCTCCATATCTCAAATGATGTACAACCGCCTTCATTGGATCTCCCAATCTTAAATGAAGTACAACCGCCTCCATTGGATCTCCCAATCTCAAATGATGTAACACCGCCTTCAATGGATCTCCCTATCTCAAATAATGTACAACCGCCTCCATTGGATCTCCCCATCTCAAAGTATGTACAACCGCTTCCATTGAATCTCCCAATCTTAAATGATGTACAACCGCCTCCATTGGATCTCCCTATCTCAAATGATGTACAACCGCCTCAAGTAGATCTCCCAATCTTAAATGATTTACAATCGCCTCCATTGGATCTCCTAATCTCAAATGATGTACAACCACCTCCATTGGATCTCTCTATCTTAAATGATGTACAACCGGCTCCATTGGATTTCCCAATCTTAAATGATGTACAACCGCCTCCATTGGATCTCCCAATCTTAAATGATGTACAACCGGCTCCACTGGATCTCCCAATCTCAAATGATGTTCAATCGCCTCCATTGGATCTCCCAATCTCAAATGATGTACAACCGTCTCCATTGGATCTCCCAATCTCAAATGATGTACAACCGCCTCCATTGGATCTCCCTATCTTTAATGATGTACAACCGCCTTCATTGGATCTCCCTATCTCAAATGATGTACAACCGCCTCCATTGGATCTCCCAATCTCAAATGATTTACAGTCGCCTCCATTGGATCTCCCAATCTCAAATTATGTACAACCTCCTCCATTGGATCTTCCAATCTCAAATGATGTACAACCGCCTCCATTGGATCACCCAATCTCAAATGATGTACAACCGCCTCCATTGGATCTCCCAATCTCAAATGATGTACAACCGCCTCCATTGGATCTCCCTATTTAAAATGATGTACAACCGCCTCAATTGGATCTCCCAATCTCAAATGATGCACTACCGCCTCCATTGGATCTCCCTATCTCAAATGATGTACAACCGCCAACATTGGATCTCCCAATCTCAAATGCTGTACAGCCGCCTCCATTGGATCTCCCTATCTCAAATGATGTACAACCGCCTCCATTGGATCTCTCTATCTCAAATGATGTACAACCACCTCCATTGGATCTCCCTATCTCAAATGATGTACAACCGCCTTCATTGGATCTCCCAATCTCAAATGATGTTCAATCGCCTCCATTGGGTCTCACAATCTCAAATGATGTACAACCGTCTCCATTGGATCTTCCAATCTCAAATGATGTACAACCGCATCCATTGCATCTCCCAAACTCAAATGATGTACAACCGCCTCCATTTGATCTCCCTATCTTAAATGATGTATAACCGCCTCCTTTGGATCTCCCAATCTCAAATGATGTAAAACCGCCTTCATTGGATCTCCCTATCTCAAATAATGTACAACCGCCTCCATTGGATCTCCATATCTCAAATGATGATCAACCGCCTCGATTAAATCTCCCTATCTCAAAGTATGTACAACCGCTTCCAGTGGATCTCCCAATCTCAAATGATGTATAACCGCCTTCATTGGATCTCCCAATCTCAAATAATGTACAACCGCTTTTATTGGATCTTCCAATCTCAAATGATGTACAACCGCCTCGATTGGAACTCCCCATCTTAAAGTATGTACAACCGCTTCCATTGGATCTACCAATCTTAAATAATGTACAACCGCCTCCAGTGGATCTCCCAATCTCAAATGATGTACAACCGCCTCCATTGGATCTCCCTATTTCAAAAGATGCACAACCGCCGCCATTGAATCTCCATATCTCAAATAATGTACAACCGCCTCCAGTGGATCTCCCAATCTCAAATGATGTATAACCGCCTCCATTGGATCTCCCAATCTCAAATAATGTACAACCGCTTCTATTGAATCTCCCAATCTCAAATGATGTATAACCGCCTCCATTGGATCTCCCAATCTCAAATGATGTACAACTGCCTCCATTGGATCTCCCTATTTCAAATGATGCACAACCGCCTCCATTGGATCTCCCTATCTCAAATGATCTACAACCGCCTCCATTTGATCTTCCTATCTCAAATGATGTACAACCGCCTCCATTGGGTCTCCATATCTCAAATGATGTACAACCGCCTTCATTGGATCTCCCAATTTTAAATGATGTACAACCGCCTCCATTGGATCTCCCAATCTCAAATGATGTAACACCGCCTTCAATGGATCTCCCTATCTCAAATAATGTACAACCGCCTCCATTGGATCTCCCCATCTCAAAGTATGTACAACCGCTTCCATTGAATCTCCCAATCTTAAATGATGTACAACCGCCTCCATTGGATCTCCCTATCTCAAATGATGTACAACCGCCTCAAATAGATCTCCCAATCTCAAATGATTTACAATCGCCTCCATTGGATCTCCTAATCTCAAATGATGTACAACCACCTCCATTGGATCTCCCTATCTTAAATGATGTACAACCGGCTCCAATGGATTTCCAAATCTTAAATGATGTACAACCGCCTCCATTGGATCTCCCAATCTTAAATGATGTACAACCGGCTCCACTGGATCTCCCAATCTCAAATGATGTTCAATCGCCTCCATTGGATCTCCCAATCTCAAATGATGTACAACCGTCTCCATTGGATCTCCCAATCTCAAATGATGTACAACCGCCTCCATTGGATCTCCCTATCTCAAATGATGTACAACCGCCACCATTGGATCTCCCAATCTCAAATGATGTACAACCGCCTCCATTGGATCTCCCTATCTCAAATGATGTACAACCGCCTCCATTGGATCTCCCTATCTCAAATGATGTACAACCGTCTCCATTGGATCTTCCAATCTCAAATGATGTACAATCGCATCCATTGCATCTCCCAATCTCAAATGATGTACAACCGCCTCCATTTGATCTCCCTATCATAAATGATGTACAACCGCCTCCTTTGGATCGCCCAATCTCAAATGATGTAAAACCGCCTTCATTGGACCTCCCTATCACAAATAATGTACAACCGCCTCCATTGGATCTCCATATCTCAAATGATGTTCAACCGCCTCGATTAGATCTCCCCATCTCAAAGTATGTACAACCGCTTCCAGTGGATCTCCCAATCTCAAATGATGTATAACCGCCTCCATTGAATCTCCCAATCTAAAATAATGTACAACCGCTTTTATTGGATCTCCCAATCTCAAAGGATGTACAACCGCCTCGATTGGATCTCCCCATCTTAAAGTATGTACAACCGCTTCCATTGGATCTACCAATCTTAAATGATGTACAACCGCCGCCATTGAATCTCCATATCTCAAATAATGTACAACCGCCTCCATTGGATCTCCCAAACCCAAATGATGTACAACCGCCTCCATTGGGTCACCCAATCTCAAATGATTTACAACCGCCTCTATTGGATATCCCAATCTCAAATGATTTACAACCGCCTCCATTGGATCTCCCTATTTCAAATGATCTACAACCGCCTCAATTGGATCTCCCAATCTCAAATGATGCACTACCGCCTCCATTGGATCTCCCAATCTCAAATGATGTATAACCGCCTCCATTTGATCTCCCTATCTCTAATGATGTACAACCGCCTTCATTGGATCTCCCTATCTCAAATGATGTACAACCGCCTCCATTGGATCTCCCAATCTTAAATGATTTACAGTCGCCTCCATTGGATCTCCCAATCTCAAATTATGTACAACCTCCTCCATTGGATCTTCCAATCTCAAATGATGTACAACCGCCTCCATTGGATCACCCAATCTCAAATGATGTACAACCGCCTCCATTGGATCTCCCAATCTCAAATGATGTACAACCGCCTCCATTGGATCTCCCTATTTTAAATGATGTACAACCGCCTCAATTGGATCTCCCAATCTCAAATGATGTACAACCGCCTCCATTGGATCTCCCTATTTCAAATGATGCACAACCGCCGCCATTGAATCTCCATATCTCAAATAATGTACAACCGCCTCCAGTGGATCCCCCAATCTCAAATGATGTATAACCGCCTCCATTGGATCTTCCAATCTCAAATGATGTACAACCGCCTCCATTGGATCACCCAATCCCAAATGATTTACAATCGTCTCCATTGGATCTCCTAATCTCAAATGATGTACAACCACCTCCATTGGATCTCCCTATCTTAAATGATGTACAACCGGCTCCAATGGATTTCCAAATCTTAAATGATGTACAACCGCCTCCATTGGATCTCCCAATCTTAAATGATGTACAACCGGCTCCACTGGATCTCCCAATCTCAAATGATGTTCAATCGCCTCCATTGGATCTCCCAATCTCAAATGATGTACAACCGTCTCCATTGGATCTTTTAATCTCAAATGATGTACAACCGCATCCATTGCATCTCCCAATCTCAAATGATGTACAACCGCCTCCATTTGATCTCCCTATCATAAATGATGTACAACCGCCTCCTTTGGATCGCCCAATCTCAAATGATGTAAAACCGCCTTCATTGGACCTCCCTATCTCAAATGATGTTCAATCGCCTCCATTGGATCTCCCAATCTCAAATGATGTACAACCGTCTCCATTGCATCTCCCAATCTCAAATGATGTACAACCGCCTCCATTTGATCTCCCTATCATAAATGATGTACAACCGCCTCCATTGGATCTCCCAATCTTAAATGATGTACAACAGGCTCCACTGGATCTCCCAATCTCAAATGATGTTCAATCGCCTCCATTGGATCTCCCAATCTCAAATGATGTACAACCGTCTCCATTGGATCTCCCAATCTCAAATGATGTACAACCGCCTCCATTGGATCTCCCTATCTCAAATGATGTACAACCGCCACCATTGGATCTCCCAATCTCAAATGATGTACAACCGCCTCCATTGGATCTCCCTATCTCAAATGATGTACAACCGCCTCCATTGGATCTCCCTATCTCAAATGATGTACAACCGTCTCCATTGGATCTTCCAATCTCAAATGATGTACAACCGCATCCATTGCATCTCCCAATCTCAAATGATGTACAACCGCCTCCATTTGATCTCCCTATCATAAATGATGTACAACCGCCTCCTTTGGATCGCCCAATCTCAAATGATGTAAAACCGCCTTCATTGGACCTCCCTATCTCAAATAATGTACAACCGCCTCCATTGGATCTCCATATCTCAAATGATGTTCAACCGCCTCGATTAGATCTCCCCATCTCAAAGTATGTACAACCGCTTCCAGTGGATCTCCCAATCTCAAATGATGTATAACCGCCTCCATTGAATCTCCCAATCTAAAATAATGTACAACCGCTTTTATAGGATCTCCCAATCTCAAAGGATGTACAACCGCCTCGATTGGATCTCCCCATCTTAAAGTATGTACAACCGCTTCCATTGTATCTACCAATCTTAAATGATGTACAACCGCCGCCATTGAATCTCCATATCTCAAATAATGTACAACCGCCTCCATTGGATCTCTCAAACCCAAATGATGTACAACCGCCTCCATTGGGTCACCCAATCTCAAATGATGTACAACCGCCTCCATTGAATATCCCAATCTCAAATGATTTACAACCGCCTCCATTGGATCTCCCTATTTCAAATGATGTACAACCGCCTCAATTGGATCTCCCAATCTCAAATGATGCACTACCGCCTCCATTGGATCTCCCAATCTCAAATGATGTATAACCGCCTCCATTTGATCTCCCTATCTCTAATGATGTACAACCGCCTTCATTGGATCTCCCTATCTCAAATGATGTACAACCGCCTCCATTGGATCTCCCAATCTTAAATGATTTACAGTCGCCTCCATTGGATCTCCCAATCTCAAATTATGTACAACCTCCTCCATTGGATCTTCCAATCTCAAATGATGTACAACCGCCTCCATTGGATCACCCAATCTCAAATGATGTACAACCGCCTCCATTGGATCTCCCAATCTCAAATGATGTACAACCGCCTCCATTGGATCTCCCTATTTTAAATGATGTACAACCGCCTCAATTGGATCTCCCAATCTCAAATGATGTACAACCGCCTCCATTGGATCTCCCTATTTCAAATGATGCACAACCGCCGCCATTGAATCTCCATATCTCAAATAATGTACAACCGCCTCCAGTGGATCCCCCAATCTCAAATGATGTATAACCGCCTCCATTGGATCTTCCAATCTCAAATGATGTACAACCGCCTCCATTGGATCACCCAATCTCAAATGATTTACAATCGCCTCCATTGGATCTCCTAATCTCAAATGATGTACAACCACCTCCATTGGATCTCCCTATCTTAAATGATGTACAACCGGCTCCAATGGATTTCCAAATCTTAAATGATGTACAACCGCCTCCATTGGATCTCCCAATCTTAAATGATGTACAACCGGCTCCACTGGATCTCCCAATCTCAAATGATGTTCAATCGCCTCCATTGGATCTCCCAATCTCAAATGATGTACAACCGTCTCCATTGGATCTTCCAATCTCAAATGATGTACAACCGCATCCATTGCATCTCCCAATCTCAAATGATGTACAACCGCCTCCATTTGATCTCCCTATCATAAATGATGTACAACCGCCTCCTTTGGATCGCCCAATCTCAAATGATGTAAAACCGCCTTCATTGGACCTCCCTATCTCAAATGATGTTCAATCGCCTCCATTGGATCTCCCAATCTCAAATGATGTACAACCGTCTCCATTGCATCTCCCAATCTCAAATGATGTACAACCGCCTCCATTTGATCTCCCTATCATAAATGATGTACAACCGCCTCCATTGGATCTCCCAATCTTAAATGATGTACAACCGGCTCCACTGGATCTCCCAATCTCAAATGATGTTCAATCGCCTCCATTGGATCTCCCAATCTCAAATGATGTACAACCGTCTCGATTGGATCTCCCAATCTCAAATGATGTACAACCGCCTCCATCGGATCTCCCTATCTCAAATGATGTACAACCGCCACCATTGGATCTCCCAATCTCAAATGATGTACAACCGCCTCCATTGGATCTCCCTATCTCAAATGATGTACAACCGCCTCCATTGGATCTCCCTATCTCAAATGATGTACAACCGCCTCCATTGGATCTCCCAATCTTAAATGATTTACAGTCGCCTCCATTGGATCTCCCAATCTCAAATTATGTACAACCTCCTCCATTGGATCTTCCAATCTCAAATGATGTACAACCGCCTCCATTGGATCACCCAATCTCAAATGATGTACAACCGCCTCCATTGGATCTCCCAATCTCAAATGATGTACAACCGCCTCCATTGGATCTCCCTATTTTAAATGATGTACAACCGCCTCAATTGGATCTCCCAATCTCAAATGATGTACAACCGCCTCCATTGGATCTCCCTATTTCAAATGATGCACAACCGCCGCCATTGAATCTCCATATCTCAAATAATGTACAACCGCCTCCAGTGGATCCCCCAATCTCAAATGATGTATAACCGCCTCCATTGGATCTTCCAATCTCAAATGATGTACAACCGCCTCCATTGGATCACCCAATCTCAAATGATTTACAATCGCCTCCATTGGATCTCCTAATCTCAAATGATGTACAACCACCTCCATTGGATCTCCCTATCTTAAATGATGTACAACCGGCTCCAATGGATTTCCAAATCTTAAATGATGTACAACCGCCTCCATTGGATCTCCCAATCTTAAATGATGTACAACCGGCTCCACTGGATCTCCCAATCTCAAATGATGTTCAATCGCCTCCATTGGATCTCCCAATCTCAAATGATGTACAACCGTCTCCATTGGATCTTCCAATCTCAAATGATGTACAACCGCATCCATTGCATCTCCCAATCTCAAATGATGTACAACCGCCTCCATTTGATCTCCCTATCATAAATGATGTACAACCGCCTCCTTTGGATCGCCCAATCTCAAATGATGTAAAACCGCCTTCATTGGACCTCCCTATCTCAAATGATGTTCAATCGCCTCCATTGGATCTCCCAATCTCAAATGATGTACAACCGTCTCCATTGCATCTCCCAATCTCAAATGATGTACAACCGCCTCCATTTGATCTCCCTATCATAAATGATGTACAACCGCCTCCATTGGATCTCCCAATCTTAAATGATGTACAACCGGCTCCACTGGATCTCCCAATCTCAAATGATGTTCAATCGCCTCCATTGGATCTCCCAATCTCAAATGATGTACAACCGTCTCGATTGGATCTCCCAATCTCAAATGATGTACAACCGCCTCCATCGGATCTCCCTATCTCAAATGATGTACAACCGCCACCATTGGATCTCCCAATCTCAAATGATGTACAACCGCCTCCATTGGATCTCCCTATCTCAAATGATGTACAACCGCCTCCATTGGATCTCCCTATCTCAAATGATGTACAACCGTCTCCATTGGATCTTCCAATCTCAAATGATGTACAACCGCATCCATTGCATCTCCAAATCTCAAATGATGTACAACCGCCTCCATTTGATCTCCCTATCATAAATGATGTACAACCGCCTCCTTTGGATCGCCCAATCTCAAATGATGTAAAACCGCCTTCATTGGACCTCCCTATCTCAAATAATGTACAACCGCCTCCATTGGATCTCCATATCTCAAATGATGTTCAACCGCCTCGATTAGATCTCCCCATCTCAAAGTATGTACAACCGCTTCCAGTGGATCTCCCAATCTTAAATGATGTATAACCGCCTCCATTGAATCTCCCAATCTAAAATAATGTACAACCGCTTTTATTGGATCTCCCAATCTCAAAGGATGTACAACCGCCTCGATTGGATCTCCCCATCTTAAAGTATGTACAACCGCTTCCATTGGATCTACCAATCTTAAATGATGTACAACCGCCGCCATTGAATCTCCATATCTCAAATAATGTACAACCGCCTCCATTGGATCTCCCAAACCCAAATGATGTACAACCGCCTCCATTGGGTCACCCAATCTCAAATGATGTACAACCGCCTCCATTGGATATCCCAATCTCAAATGATTTACAACCGCCTCCATTGGATCTCCCTATTTCAAATGATGTACAACCGCCTCAATTGGATCTCCCAATCTCAAATGATGCACTACCGCCTCCATTGGATCTCCCAATCTCAAATGATGTATAACCGCCTCCATTTGATCTCCCTATCTCTAATGATGTACAACCGCCTTCATTGGATCTCCCTATCTCAAATGATGTACAACCGCCTCCATTGGATCTCCCAATCTTAAATGATTTACAGTCGCCTTTATTGGATCTCCCAATCTCAAATTATGTACAACCTCCTCCATTGGATCTTCCAATCTCAAATGATGTACAACCGCCTCCATTGGATCACCCAATCTCAAATGATGTACAACCGCCTCCATTGGATCTCCCAATCTCAAATGATGTACAACCGCCTCCATTGGATCTCCCTATTTTAAATGATGTACAACCGCCTCAATTGGATCTCCCAATCTCAAATGATGTACAACCGCCTCCATTGGATCTCCCTATTTCAAATGATGCACAACCGCCGCCATTGAATCTCCATATCTCAAATAATGTACAACCGCCTCCAGTGGATCTCCCAATCTCAAATGATGTATAACCGCCTCCATTGGATCTCCCAATCTCAAATAATGTACAACCGCTTCTATTGAATCTCCCAATCTCAAATGATGTACAACCGCCTCTTAGGATCTCCCAATCTCAAATGATGTACAACCGCCTCCATTGGATCTCCCTATTTCAAATGATTCACAACCGCCTCCATTGGATCTCCCTATCTCAAATGATCTACAACCGCCTCCATTTGATCTCCCTATCTCAAATGATGTACAACCGCCTCCATTAAATCTCCATATCTCAAATGATGTACAACCGCCTTCATTGGATCTCCCAATCTTAAATGATGTACAACCGCCTCCATTGGATCTCCCAATCTCAAATGATGTAACACCGCCTTCAATGGATCTCCATATCTCAAATAATGTACAACCGCCTCCATTGGATCTCCCCATCTCAAAGTATGTACAACCGCTTCCATTGGATCTCCCAATCTTAAATGATGTACAACCGCCTCTATTGGATCTCCCTATCTCAAATGATGTACAACCGCCTCAAGTAGATCACCCAATCTCAAATGATTTACAATCGCCTCCATTGGATCTCCTAATCTCAAATGATGTACAACCACCTCCATTGGATCTCCCTATCGTAAATGATGTACAACCGGCTCCATTGGATTTCCCAATCTTAAATGATGTACAACCGCCTCCATTGGATCTCCCAATCTTAAATGATGTACAACCGGCTCCACTGGATCTCCCAATCTCAAATGATGTTCAATCGCCTCCATTGGATCTCCCAATCTCAAATGATGTACAACCGTCTCCATTGGATCTCCCAATCTCAAATGATGTACAACCGCCTCCATTGGATCTTTCTATCTCAAATGATGTACAACCGCCACCATTGGATCTCCCAATCTCAAATGATGTACAACCGCCTCCATTGGATCTCCCTATCTCAAATGATGTACAACCGCCTCCATTGGATCCCTCTATCTCAAATGATGTACAACCGCCTCCATTGGATCTCCCTATTTCAAATGATGTACAACCGTCTCCATTGGATCTTCCAATCTCAAATGATGTACAACCGCATCCATTGCATCTCCCAATCTCAAATGATGTACAACCGCCTCCATTTGATCTCCCAATCTCAAATGATGTACAACCGTCTCCATTGGATCTCCCAATCTCAAATGATGTACAACCGCCTCCATTGGATCTTTCTATCTCAAATGATGTAAAACCGCCACCATTGGATCTCCCAATCTCAAATGATGTACAACCGCCTCCATTGGATCTCCCTATCTCAAATAATGTACAACCGCCTCCATTGGATCCCTCTATCTCAAATGATGTACAACCGCCTCCATTGGATCTCCCTGTCTCAAATGATGTACAACCGTCTCCATTGGATCTTCCAATCTCAAATGATGTACAACCGCATCCATTGCATCTCCCAATCTCAAATGATGTACAACCGCCTCCATTTGATCGCCCTATCATAAATGATGTACAACTGCCTCCTTTGGATCTCCCAATCTCAAATGATTTAAAACCGCCTTCATTGGATCTCCCTATCTCAAATAATGTACAACCGCCTCCATTGGATCTCCATATCTCAAATGATATTCAACCGCCTCGATTAGATCTCCCCATCTCAAAGTATGTACAACCGCTTCCAGTGGATCTCCCAATCTCAAATGATGTATAACCGCCGCCATTGAATCTCCATATCTCAAATAATGTACAACCGCTTTTATTGGATCTCCCAATCTCAAAGGATGTACAACCGCCTCGATTGGATCTCCCCATCTTAAAGTATGTACAACCGCTTCCATTGGATCTACCAATCTTAAATGATGTACAACCGCCGCCATTGAATCTCCATATCTCAAATAATGTACAACCGCCTCCATTGGATCTCCCAAACCCAAATGATGTACAACCGCCTCCATTGGGTCACCCAATCTCAAATGATGTACAACCGCCTCCATTGGATCTCCCAATCTCAAATGATTTACAACCGCCTCCATTGGATCTCCCTATTTCAAATGTCGTACAACCGCCTCAATTGGATCTCCCAATCTCAAATGATGCACTACCGCCTCCATTGGATCTCCCAATCTCAAATGATGTATAACCGCCTTCAATGGATCTCACTATCTCAAATAATGTACAACCGCCTCCATTGGATCTCCCCATCTCAAAGTATGTACAACCGCTTCCATTGGATCTCCCAATCTTAAATGATGTACAACCGCCTCCATTGGATCTCCCTATCTCAAATGATGTACAACTGCCTCAAGTAGATCACCCATTCTCAAATGATTTACAATCGCCTCCATTGGATCTCCTAATCTCAAATGATGTACAACCACCTCCATTGGATCTCCCTATCTTAAATGATGTACAACCGGCTCAATTGGATTTCCCAATCTTAAATGATGTACAACCGCCTCCATTGGATCTCCCAATCTTAAATGATGTACAACCGGCTCCACTGGATCTCCCAATCTCAAATGATGTTCAATCGCCTCCATTGGATCTCCCAATCTCAAATGATGTACAACCGTCTCCATTGGATCTCCCAATCTCAAATGATGTACAACCGCCTCCATTGGATCTTTCTATCTCAAATGATGTACAACCGAAACCATTGGATCTCCCAATCTCAAATGATGTACAACCGCCTCCATTGGATCTCCCTATCTCAAATGATGTACAACCGCCTCCATTGGATCCCTCTATCTCAAATGATGTACAACCGCCTCCATTGGATCTCCCTATCTCAAATGATGTACAACCGTCTCCATAGGATCTTCCAATCTCAAATGATGTACAACCGCATCCGTTGCATCTCCCAATCTCAAATGATGTACAACCGCCTCCATTTGATCTCCCTATCATAAATGATGTACAACCGCCTCCTTTGGATCTCCCAATCTCAAATGATTTAAAACCGCCTTCATTGGATCTCCCTATCTCAAATAATGTACAACCGCCTCCATTGGATCTCCATATCTCAAATGATGTTCAACCGCCTCGATTAGATCTACCCATCTCAAAGTATGTACAACCGCTTCCAGTGGATCTCCCAATCTCAAATGATGTATAACCGCCTTCATTGAATCTCCCAATCTCAAATAATGTACAACCGCTTTTATTGTATCTCCGAATCTCAAAGGATGTACAACCGCCTCGATTGGATCTCCCCATCTTAAAGTATGTACAACCGCTTCCATTGGATCTACCAATCTTAAATGATGTACAAACGCCGCCATTAAATCTCCATATCTCAAATAATGTACAACCGCCTCCATTGGATCTCCCAAACCCAAATGATGTACAACCGCCTCCATTGGGTCACCCAATCTCAAATGATGTACAACCGCCTCCATTGGATCTCCCAATCTCAAATGATTTACAACCGCCTCCGTTGGATCTCCCTATTTCAAATGTCGTACAACCGCCTCAATTGGATCTTCCAATCTCAAATGATGCACTACCGCCTCCATTGGATCTCCCAATCTCAAATGATGTATAACCGCCTCCATTTAATCTCCCTATCTCTAATGATGTACAACCGCCTTCATTGGATCTCCCAATCTCAAATGATGTAACACTGCCTTCAATGGATCTCCCTATCTCAAATAATGTACAACCGCCTCCATTGGATCTCCCCATCTCAAAGTATGTACAACCGCTTCCATTGAATCTCCCAATCTTAAATGATGTACAACCGCCTCCATTGGATCTCCCTATCTCAAATGATGTACAACCGCCTCAAATAGATCTCCCAATCTCAAATGATTTACAATCGCCTCCATTGGATCTCCTAATCTCAAATGATGTACAACCACCTCCATTGGATCTCCCTATCTTAAATGATGTACAACCGGCTCCAATGGATTTCCAAATCTTAAATGATGTACAACCGCCTCCATTGGATCTCCCAATCTTAAATGATGTACAACTGGCTCCACTAGATCTCCCAATCTCAAATGATGTACAACCGCATCCATTGCATCTCCCAATCTCAAATGATGTACAACCGCCTCCATTTGATCTCCCTATCATAAATGATGTACAACCGCCTCCTTTGGATCTCCCAATCTCAAATGATGTAAAACCGCCTTCATTGGATCTCCCTATCTCAAATAATGTACAACCGCCTCCATTGGATCTCCATATCTCAAATGATGTTCAACCGCTTCGATTAGATCTCCCCATCTCAAAGTATGTACAACCGCTTCCAGTGGATCTCCCAATCTCAAATGATGTATAACCGCCTCCATTGAATCTCCCAATCTCAAATAATGTACAACCGCTTTTATTGGATCTCCCAATCTCAAAGGATGTACAACCGCCTCGATTGGATCTGCCCATCTTAAAGTATGTACAACCGCTTCCATTGGATCTACCAATCTTAAATGATGTACAACCGCCGCCATTGAATCTCCATATCTCAAATAATGTACAACCGCCTCGATTGGATCTCCCCATCTTAAAGTATGTACAACCGCTTCCATTGGATCTACCAATCTTAAATGATGTACAACCGCCGCCATTGAATCTCCATATCTCAAATAATGTACAACCGCCTCCATTGGATCTCCCAAACCCAAATGATGTACAACCGCCTCCATTGGGTCACCCAATCTCAAATGATGTACAACCGCCTCCATTGGATCTCCCAATCTCAAATGATGTACAACCGCCTCAAGTAGATCACCCAATCTCAAATGATGTTTAATCGCCTCCATTGGATCTCCCAATCTCAAATGATGTACAACCGTCTCCATTGGATCTCCCAATCTCAAATGATGTACAACCGCCTCCATTGGATCTTTCTATCTCAAATGATGTACAACCGCCACCATTGGATCTCCCAATCTCAAATGATGTATACCGCCTCCATTGGATCTCCCTATCTCAAATGATGTACAACCGCCGCCATTAGATCCCTCTATCTCAAATGATGTACAACCGCCTCCATTGGATCTCCCTATCTCAAATAATGTACAACCGCCTCCATTGGATCTCCATATCTTAAATGATGTTCAACCGCCTCGATTAGATCTCCCCATCTCAAAGTACGTACAACCGCTTCCAGTGGATCTCCCAATCTCAAATGATGTATAACCGCCTTCATTGAATCTCCCAATCTCAAATAATGAACAACCGCTTTTATTGTATCTCCCAATCTCAAAGGATGTACAACCGCCTCGATTGGATCTCCCCATCTTAAAGTATGTACAACCGCTTCCATTAAATCTACCAATCTTAAATGATGTACAACCGCCGCCATTGAATCTCCATATCTCAAATAATGTACAACCGCCTCCATTGGATCTCCCAAACCCAAATGATGTACAACCGCCTCCATTGGGTCACCCAATCTCAAATGATGTACAACCGCCTCCATTGGATCTCCCAATCTCAAATGATTTACAACCGCCTCCGTTGGATCTCCCTATTTCAAATGTCGTACAACCGCCTCAATTGGATCTCCCAATCTCAAATGATGCACTACCGCCTCCGTTGGATCTCCCAATCTCAAATGATGTATAACCGCCTCCATTTAATCTCCCTATCTCTAATGATGTACAACCGCCTTCATTGGATCTCCCAATCTCAAATGATGTAACACTGCCTTCAATGGATCTCCCTATCTCAAATAATAAACAACCGCCTCCATTGGATCTCCCCATCTCAAAGTATGTACAACCGCTTCCATTGAATCTCCCAATCTTAAATGATGTACAACCGCCTCCATTGGATCTCCCTATCTCAAATGATGTACAACCGCCTCAAATAGATCTCCCAATCTCAAATGATTTACAATCGCCTCCATTGGATCTCCTAATCTCAAATGATGTACAACCACCTCCATTGGATCTCCCTATCTTAAATGATGTACAACCGGCTCCAATGGATTTCCAAATCTTAAATGATGTACAACCGCCTCCATTGGATCTCCCAATCTTAAATGATGTACAACCGGCTCCACTAGATCTCCCAATCTCAAATGATGTTCAATCGCCTCCATTGGATCTCCCAATCTCAAATGATGTACAACCGTCTCCATTGGATCTCCCAATCTCAAATGATGTACAACCGCCTCCATTGGATCTCCCTATCTAAAATGATGTACAACCGCCAACATTGGATCTCCCAATCTCAAATGATGTACAACCGCCTCCATTGGATCTCCCTATCTCAAATGATGTACAACCGCCTCCATTGGATCTCCCTATCTCAAATGATGTACAACCGTCTCCATTGGATCTTCCAATCTCAAATGATGTACAACCGCATCCATTGCATCTCCCAATCTCAAATGATGTACAACCGCCTCCATTTGATCTCCCTATCATAAATGATGTACAACCGCCTCCTTTGGATCTCCCAATCTCAAATGATGTAAAACCGCCTTCATTGGATCTCCCTATCTCAAATAATGTACAACCGCCTCCATTGGATCTCCATATCTCAAATGATGTTCAACCGCCTCGATTAGATCTCCCCATCTCAAAGTATGTACAACCGCTTCCAGTGGATCTCCCAATCTCAAATGATCTATAACCGCCTCCATTGAATCTCCCAATCTCAAATAATGTACAACCGCTTTTATTGGATCTCCCAATCTCAAAGGATGTACAACCGCCTCGATTGGATCTGCCCATCTTAAAGTATGTACAACCGCTTCCATTGGATCTACCAATCTTAAATGATGTACAACCGCCGCCATTGAATCTCCATATCTCAAATAATGTACAACCGCCTCGATTGGATCTCCCCATCTTAAAGTATGTACAACCGCTTCCATTGGATCTACCAATCTTAAATGATGTACAACCGCCGCCATTGAATCTCCATATCTCAAATAATGTACAACCGCCTCCATTGGATCTCTCAAACCCAAATGATGTACAACCGCCTCCATTGGGTCACCCAATCTCAAATGATGTACAACCGCCTCCATTGGATCTCCCAATCTCAAATGATGTACAACCGCCTCAAGTAGATCACCCAATCTCAAATGATTTACAATCGCCTCCATTGGATCTCCTAATCTCAAATGATGTACAACAAACTCCATTGGATCTCCCTATCTTAAATGATGTACAACCGGCTCCATTGGATTTCCCAATCTTAAATGATGTACAACCGCCTCCAATGGATCTCCCAATCTTAAATGATGTACAACCGGCTCCACTGGATCTCCCAATCTCAAATGATGTTTAATCGCCTCCATTGGATCTCCCAATCTCAAATGATGTACAACCGTCTCCATTGGATCTCCCAATCTCAAATGATGTACAACCGCCTCCATTGGATCTTTCTATCTCAAATGATGTACAACCGCCACCATTGGATCTCCCAATCTCAAATGATGTACAACCGCCTCCATTGGATCTCCCTATCTCAAATGATGTACAACCGCCGCCATTAGATCCCTCTATCTCAAATGATGTACAACCGCCTCCATTGGATCTCCCTATCTCAAATGATGTTCAACCGTCTCCATTGGATCTTCCAATCTCAAATGATGTACAACCGCATCCATTGCATCTCCCAATCTCAAATGATGTACAACCGCCTCCATTTGATCTCCCTATCATAAATGATGTACAACCGCCTCCTTTGGATCTCCCAATCTCAAATGATGTAAAACCGCCTTCATTGGATCTCCCTATCTCAAATAATGTACAACCACCTCCATTGGATCTCCATATCTCAAATGATGTCCAACCGCCTCGATTAGATCTCCCCATCTTAAAGTATGTACAACCGCTTCCAGTGGATCTCCCAATCTCAAATGATGTATAACCGCCTTCATTGAATCTCCCAATCTCAAATAATGTACAACCGCTTTTATTGGATCTCCCAATCTCAAAGGATGTACAACCGCCTCGATTGGATCTCCCCATCTTAAAGTATGTACAACCGCTTCCATTGGATCTACCAATCTTAAATGATGTACAACCGCCGCCATTGAATCTCCATATCTCAAATAATGTACAACCGCCTCCATTGGATCTCCCAAATCCAAATGATGTACAACCGCCTCCATTGGGTCACCCAATCTCAAATGATGTACAACCGCCTCCATTGGATCTCCCAATCTCAAATGATTTACAACCGCCTCCATTGGATCTCCCTATTTCAAATGATGCACAACCGCCTCCATTGGATCTCCCTATCTCAAATGATCTACAACCGCCTCCATTTGATCTCCCTATCTCAAATGATGTACAACCGCCTCCATTGGATCTCCATATCTCAAATGATGTACAACCGCCTTCATTGGATCTCCCAATTTTAAATGATGTACAACCGCCTCCATTGGATCTCCCAATCTCAAATGATGTAACACCGCCTTCAATGGATCTCCCTATCTCAAATAATGTACAACCGCCTCCATTGAATCTCCCCATCTCAAAGTATGTACAACCGCTTCCTTTGAATCTCCCAATCTTAAATGATGTACAACCGCCTCCATTGGATCTCCCTATCTCAAATGATGTACAACCGCCTCAAGTAGATCTTCCAATCTCAAATGATTTACAATCGCCTCCATTGGATCTCCTAATCTCAAATGATGTACAACCACCTCCATTGGATCTCCCTATCTTAAATGATGTACAACCGGCTCCATTGGATTTCCCAATCTTAAATGATGTACAACCGCCTCCATTGGATCTCCCAATCTTAAATGATGTACAACCGGCTCCACTGGATCTCCCAATCTCAAATGATGTACAACCGCCTCCATTGGATCTCCCAATCTCAAATGATGTATAACCGCCTCCATTTGATCTCCCAATCTCTAATGATGTACAACCGCCTTCATTGGATCTCCCAATCTCAAATTATGTACAACCTCCTCCATTGGATCTTCCAATCTCAAATGATGTACAACCGCCTCCATTGGATCACCCAATCTCAAATGATGTACAACCGCCTCCATTGGATCTCCCAATCTCAAATGATGTACAACCGCCTCCATTGGATCTCCCTATTTCAAATGATGTACAACCGCCTCAATTGGATCTCCCAATCTCAAATGATGCACTACCGCCTCCATTGGATCTCCCAATCTCAAATGATGTACAACCGCCACCATTGGATCTCCCAATCTCAAATGATGTACAACCGCCTCCATTGGATCTCCCTATCTCAAATGATGTACAACCGCCTCCATTGGATCTCTCTATCTCAAATGATGTACAACCGCCTCCATTGGATCTCCCTATCTCAAATGATGTACAACCGCCTTCATTGGATCTCCCAATCTCAAATGATGTTCAATCGCCTCCATTGGATCTCACAATCTCAAATGATGTACATCCGTCTCCATTGGATCTTCCAATCTCAAATGATGTACAACCGCATCCATTGCATCTCCCATTCTCAAATGATGTACAACCGCCTCCATTTGATCTCCCTATCTTAAATGATGTATAACCGCCTTCTTTTGGATCTCCCAATCTCAAATGATGTAAAACCGACTTCATTGGATCTCCCTATCTCAAATAATGTTCAACCGCCTCGATTAAATCTCCCCATCTCAAAGTATGTACAACCGCTTCCAGTGGATCTCCCAATCTCAAATGATGTATAACCGCCTTCATTGGATCTCCCAATCTCAAATAATGTACAACCGTTTTTATTGGATCTCCCAATCTCAAATGATGTACAACCGCCTCGATTGGATCTCCCCATCTTAAAGTATGTACAACCGCTTCCATTGGATCTACCAATCTTAAATAATGTACAACCGCCTCCAGTGGATCTCTTAATCTCAAATGATGTACAACCGCCTCCATTGGATCTCCCTATTTCAAAAGATGCACAACCGCCGCCATTGAATCTCCATATCTCAAATAATGTACAACCGCCTCCAGTGGATCTCCCAATCTCAAATGATGTATAACCGCCTCCATTGGATCTCCCAATCTCAAATAATGTACAACCGCTTCTATTGAATCTCCCAATCTCAAATAATGTATAACCGCCTCCATTGGATCTCCCAATCTCAAATGATGTACAACTGCCTCCATTGGATCTCCCTATTTCAAATGATGCACAACCGCCTCCATTGGATCTCCCTATCTCAAATGATCTACAACCGCCTCCATTTGATCTCCCTATCTCAAATGATGTACAACCGCCTCCTTTGGGTCTCCATATCTCAAATGATGTACAACCGCCTTCATTGGATCTCCCAATCTTAAATGATGTACAACCGCCTCCATTGGATCTCCTAATCTCAAATGATGTAACACCGCCTTCAATGGATCTCCCTATCTCAAATAATGTACAACCGCCTCCATTGGATCTCCCCATCTCAAAGTATGTACAACCGCTTCCATTGAATCTCCCAATCTTAAATGATGTACAACCGCCTCCATTGGATCTCCCTATCTCAAATGATGTACAACCACCTCAAGTAGATCTCCCAATCTCAAATGATTTACAATCGCCTCCATTGGATCTCCTAATCTCAAATGATGTACAACCACCTCCATTAGATCTCCCTATCTTAAATGATGTACAACCGGCTCCAATGGATTTCAAAATCTTAAATGATGTACAACCGCCTCCATTGGATCTCCCAATCTTAAATGATGTACAACCGGCTCCACTGGATCTCCCAATCTCAAATGATGTTCAATCGCCTCCATTGGATCTCCCAATCTCAAATGATGTACAACCGTCTCCATTGGATCTCCCAATCTCAAATGATGTACAACCGCCTCCATTGGATCTCCCTATCTCAAATGATGTACAACCGCCACCATTGGATCTCCCAATCTCAAATGATGTACAACCGCCTCCATTGGATCTCCCAATCTTAAATGATGTACAACCGCCTCCATTGCATCTCCCTATCTCAAATGATGTACAACCGTCTCCATTGGATCTTCCAATCTCAAATGATGTACAACCGCATCCATTGCATCTCCCTATCTTAAATGATGTACAACCGCCTCCATTTGATCTCCCTATCATAAATGATGTACAACCGCCTCCTTTGGATCTCCCAATCTCAAATGATGTAAAACCGCCTTCATTGGATCTCCCTATCTCAAATAATGTACAACCGCCTCCATTGGATCTCCATATCTCAAATGATGTTCAACCTCCTCGATTAGATCTCCCCATCTCAAAGTATGTACAACCGCTTCCAGTGGATCTCCCAATCTCAAATGATGTATAACCGCCTCCATTGAATCTCCCAATCTCAAATAATGTACAACCGCTTTTATTGGATCTCCCAATCTCAAAGGATGTACAACCGCCTCGATTGGATCTCCCCATCTTAAAGTATGTACAACCGCTTCCATTGGATCTACCAATCTTAAATGATGTACAACCGCCGCCATTGAATCTCCATATCTCAAATAATGTACAACCGCCTCCATTGGATCTCCCAAACCCAAATGATGTACAACCGCCTCCATTGGGTAACCCAATCTCAAATGATGTACAACCGTCTTCATTGGATCTCCCAATCTCAAATGATTTACAACCGCCTCCATCTGATCTCCCTATTCCAAATGATGTACAACCGCCTCAATTGGATCTCCCAATCTAAAATGATGCACTACCGCCTCCATTGGATCTCCCAATCTCAAATGATGTATAACCGCCTCCATTTGATCTCCCTATCTCTAATGATGTACAACCGCCTTCATTGGATCTCCCTATCTCAAATGATGTACAACCGCCTCCATTGGATCTCCCAATCTTAAATGATTTACAGTCGCCTCCTTTGGATCTCCCAACCGCCTCCATTGGATCTCCCTATCTCAAATGATGTACAACCACCTCCATTGGATCTCCCTATCTCAAATAATGTACAACCGCCTCCATTTGATCTCCCAATCTCAAATGATGTACAACCGCCTCCATTGGATCTCCCTATCTAAAATGATGTTCAACCGGCTCTATTGGATCTCCCAATCTAAAATGATGTACAACCGCCTCCAATAGATCTCCCAATCTCAAATGATGTACAGCCACCTCCATTAGATCTCCCTATTTCAAATAATGTACAACCGCCTCCATTTGATCTCCCAATCTCAAATGATGTACAACCGCCTCCATTTGATCTCCAAATCTCAAATGATGTACAACCGCTTCCATTGGATCTCCCTATCTAAAATGATGTTCAACCGTCTCCACTGGATCTCCCAATTTCAAATGATGTACAACCGCCTCCATTGGATCTCCCAATCTCAAATGATGTACAACCGCCTCCAATTTATCTCCCTATCTCAAATGATGTACAACCGCCTCCATTTAATCTATTTCAAATTATGTATGACCGCCTCCATTGGATCTCCCTATCTCAAATGATGTACAACCGCCTCCATTGGATCTCTCAATCTCAAATGATGTACAACCGCCTCCATTGGATCTCCCTATCTCAAATGATGTACAACCGCCTCCATTGGACCTGCCTATCTCAAATAATGTACAACCGCCTCCATTGGATCTCCCAATCTCAAATAATGTACAACCACCGCCTCCATTGGATCTCCCAATCTTAAATGATGTGCAATCGCCTCCATTTGATCTCCCAATCTTAAATGATGTGCAACCGCCTCCATTTGATCTCCCAATCTCAATTGATGTATAACCGCCTCCATTGGATCTCCCAATCTCAATCGATGTACAACCGCCTTCATTTGATCTCCTTATCTCAATTGATGTATAACCGCCTCCATTGGATCTCCCAATCTTAAATGATGTACAACCGCCTCCATTGGATCTCCCAATCTCAAATGATGTACAGCCGCCTCCATTGGATCTCCCTATCTCAAATTATGTACAACCACCTCCATTGGACCGACCTATCTCAAATAATGTACAACCGCCTCCATTGGATCTCCCTATCTCAAATGATGTACAACCGCCTCCATTGGATTTCCAAATATCAAATGATGTACAACCGCCTCCATTTGATCTCCTAAACTCAAATGATGTACAACCGCCTCTATTGGATCTCACAATCTCAAATGATGTACAACCGCCTCCATTGGATCTCCCAATCTCAAATGATGTGCAACCGCCTCCATTTGATCTCCCAATCTTAAATGATGTGCAAACGCCTCCATTGGATCTCCCAATCTCAAATGATGTACAACCGCCTTCATTGGATCTCCCTATCTCAATTGATGTATAACCGCCTCCATTGGATCTCCCAATCTCAAATGATGTACAACCGCCTCAATTGGATCACCCAATCTTAATTGATTTACGACCGCTTCCATTGGATCTCCCTATCTTAAATGATGTACAACCGCCTCCATTTGATCTCCCAATCTCAAATGATGTACAACCGCCTCCATTGGATCTCTTATCTTAAATGATGTACAACCGCCTCCATTGGACCTGCCTATCTCAAATAATGTGCAACAGCCTTCATTGGATCTCCCTATCTCAAATAATGTACAACCGCCTCCATTGGATCTCCCAATCTCAAATGATGTACAACCGCCAAAATTTGATCTCCCAATCTCAAATGATGTAAAACCGCCTCTATTGGATCTCCCAATCTCAAATGATGTACAACTGCCTCCATTGGATCTCCAAATCTCAAATGATGTACAACTGCCTCCTTTTGATCTCCCTATCTCAAATAATGTACAATCGCCTTTATTGGATCTCCCAATCTCAAATGATGTACAACCGCCTCCATTGGATCTCCCAATCTCAAATGATGTACAACCGCCTCCATTGGATCTCTCAATCTCAAATGATGTACAACCGCCTCCATTGGATTTCCCTATCTAAAATGATGTTCAACCGCCTCCATTTGATCTCCCAATCTTAAATGATGTACAACCGCCACCAATAGATCTCCCAATCTCAAATGATGTACAACCACCTCCATTAGATCTCCCTATTTCAAATAATGTACAACAGCCTCCATTTGATCTCCCAATCTCAAATGATGTACAACCGCCTCTATTTGATCTCCCTATCTCAAATGATGTACAACCGTCTCCATTGGATCTCCCTATCTCAAATGATGTACAACTGCCTCCATTGGATCTCCCTTACTCAAATGATGTACAACCGCCTCCATTGGATCTCCCAATCTCAAATGATGTACAACCGCCTCCATTGGATCTCCCAATCTCAAATAATGTACAACCGCCTCCATTGGATCTCCCTATCTCAAATAATGTACAACAGCCTCCATTGGATCTCCCAATCTCAATTGATGTACAACCGCCACTATTTGATCCCTTAATCTCAAATGATATACAACCGCCTCCATTGGATCTCCAAATTTCAAATGATGTACAACTGCCTCCATATGATCTCCGTATCTCAAATAATGTACAATCGCCTCCATTGGATCTTCAAATCTCAAATGATGTACAACTGCCTCCATTTGATCTCCTAATCTCAAATGATGTAAAACCGCCTCCATTGGATCTCTTATCTCAAATGATGTATAACCGCCTCCATTGGATATCCCAATCTCAAATGATGTACAACCGCCTCCATTGGATCTCCCAATCTTAATTGATTTACGACCGCTTCCATTGGATATCCCTATCTCAAATGATGTACAACCGCCTCCATTGGATCTCCCAATCTCAAATGATGTACAACCGCCTCCATTGGATCTCTTATCTCAAATGATGTACAACCGCCTCCATTGGACCTGCCTATCTCAAATAATGTGCAACAGCCTCCATTGGATCTCCCTATCTCAAATAATTTACAACCACCTCCATTGGATCTCCCATTTTCAAATGATGTACAACCGCCACAATTTGATCTCCCAATCTCAAATGATGTACAACCGCCTCTATTGGATATCCCAATCTCAAATGATGTACAACCGCCTCCATTGGATCTCCAAATCTCAAATGATGTACAACTGCCTCCATTTGATCTCCCTATCTCAAATAATGTACAATCGCCTCCATTGGATCTCCCAATCTCAAATGATGTACAACCGCCTCCATTGGATCTCCCAATCTCAAATGATGTACAACCGCCACCATTGGATCTCTCAATCTCAAATGATGTACAACCGCCTCTATTGGATTTCCCTATCTAAAATGATGTTCAACCGCCTCCATTGGATCTCCCAATCTCAAATGATGTACAACCGCCTCCATTGGATCTCCCAATCTCAAATGATGTACAACCGCCTCCATTGGATCTCCCAATCTCAAATGATTTACAACCGCCCACATGGGATCTCCCAATCTCAAATGATGTACAACCGCCTCCATTAAATCTCCTTATCTCAAATGATGTACAACCGCATCAATTTAATCTCCCAATCTCAAATGATGTACAACCGCCTCCATTGGATCTCCCAATCTCTATGATGTACAACCGCCTTCATTGGATCTCCCAATCTCAAATGATGTACAACCGCCCCCATAGGATCTCCCTATCTCAAATGATGTACAACCGCCTCCATTGGATCTCCCTATCTCAAATGATGTACAACCGTCTCCATTGGATCTCCCTATCTCAAATGATGTACAACTGCCTCCATTGGATCTCCCTTACTCAAATGATGTACAACCTCCTCCATTGGATTTCCCAATCTCAAATGATGTACAACCGCCTCCATTGGATCTCCCTATCTCAAATGATGTACAACTGCCTTTATTGGACCTGCCTATCTCAAATAATGTACAACCGCCTCCATTGGATCTCCCTATCTCAAATAATGTACAACAGCCTCCATTAGATCTCCCAATCTCATTTGATGTACAACCGCCACCATTTGATCCCCCAATCTTAATTGATTTACGACCGCTTCCATTGGATCTCCCTATCTTAAATGATGTACAACCGCCTCAATTGGATCTCCCAATCTCAAATGATGTACAACCGCCTCCATTGGATCTCTTATCTCAAATGATGTACAACCGCCTCCATTGGACCTGCCTATCTCAAATAATGTGCAACAGCCTCCATTGGATCTCCCTATCTCCAATAATGTACAACCGCCTCCATTGGATCTCCCAATCTCAAATGATGTACAACCGCCACAATTTGATCTCCCAATCTCAAATGATGTAAAACCGCCTCTATTGGATCTCCCAATCTCAAATGATGTACAACTGCCTCCATTGGATCTCCAAATCTCAAATGATGTACAACTGCCTCCATTTGATCTCCCTATCTCAAATAATGTACAATCGCCTCCATTGGATCTCCAAATCTCAAATGATGTACAACCGCCTCCATTGGATCTCCCAATCTCAAATGATGTACAACCGCCTCCATTGGATCTCTCAATCTCAAATGATGTACAACCGCCTCTATTGGATTTCCCTATCTAAAATGATGTTCAACCGCCTCCATTTGATCTCCCAATCTCAAATGATGTACAACCGCCTGCAATAGATCTCCCAATCTCAAATGATGTACAACCACCTCCATTAGATCTCCCTATTTTAAATAATGTACAACCGCCTCCATTTGATCTCCCAATCTCAAATGATGTACAACCGCCTCCATTTGATCTACCTATCTCAAATGATGTACAACCGCTTCCATTGGATCTCCCTATCTAAAATGATGTTCAACTGCCTCCATTGGATCTACCTTACTCAAATGATGTACAACCGCCTCCATTGGATCTCCCAATCTCAAATGATGTACAACCGCCTCCATTGGATCTCCCTATCTCAAATGATGTACAACCGCCTTTATTAGACCTGCCTATCTCAAATAATGTACAACCGCCTCCATTGGATCTCCCTATCTCAAATAATGTACAACAGCCTCCATTGGATCTCCCAATCTCAATTGATGTACAACCGCCACCATTTGATCCCTTAATCTCAAATGATGTACAACTGCCTCTATTGGATCTCCCAATCTCAAATGATATACAACCGCCTCCATTGGATCTCCAAATCTCAAATGATGTACAACTGCCTCCATATGATCTCCGTATCTCAAATAATGTACAATCGCCTCCATTGGATCTTCAAATCTCAAATGATGTTTATCTGCCTCCATTTGATCTCCCTATCTCAAATAATGTACAATCACCTCAATTGGATCTCCCAAGCTCCAATGATATACAACCGCCTTCATTGGATCTCCCAATCTAAAATGATGTACAACCGCCTCCATTAGATCTCCTAATCTCAAATGATGTAAAACCGCCTCCATTGGATCTCTTATCTCAAATGATGTATAACCGCCTCCATTGGATATCCCAATCTCAAATGATGTACAACCGCCTCCATTGGATCTCCCAATCTTAATTGATTTACGACCGCTTCCATTGGATATCCCTATCTCAAATGATGTACAACCGCCTCCATTGGATCTCCCAATCTCAAATGATGTACAACCGCCTCCATTGGATCTCTTATCTCAAATGATGTACAACCGCCTCCATTGGACCTGCCTATCTCAAATAATGTGCAACAGCCTCCATTGGATCTCCCTATCTCAAATAATGTACAACCACCTCCATTGGATCTCCCAATTTCAAATGATGTACAACCGCCACAATTTGATCTCCCAATCTCAAATGATGTACAACCGCATCTATTGGATATCCCAATCTCAAATGATGTACAACCGCCTCCATTGGATCTCCAAATCTTAAATGATGTACAACTGCCTCCATTTGATCTCCCTATCTCAAATAATGTACAATCGCCTCCATTGGATCTCCCAATCTCAAATGATGTACAACCGCCTCCATTGGATCTCCCAATCTCAAATGATGTACAACCGCCAACATTGGATCTCTCAATCTCAAATGATGTACAACCGCCTCTATTGGATTTCCCTATCTAAAATGATGTTCAACCGCCTCCATTGGATCTCCCAATCTCAAATGATGTACAACCGCCTCCATTGGATCTCCCAATCTCAAATGATGTACAACCGCCTCCATTGGATCTCCCAATCTCAAATGATTTACAACCGCCCACATGGGATTTCCCAATCTCAAATGATGTACAACCGCCTCCATTAAATCTCCTTATCTCAAATGATGTACAACCGCATCAATTTAATCTCCCAATCTCAAATGATGTACAACCGCCTCCATTGGATCTCCCAATCTCTATGATGTACAACCGCCTTCATTGGATCTCCCAATCTCAAATGATGTACAACCGCCCCCATAGGATCTCCCTATCTCAAATGATGTACAACCGCCTCCATTGGATCTCCTTATCTCAAATGATGTACAACCGTCTCCATTGGATCTCCCTATTTCAAATGATGTATAACTGCCTCCATTGGATCTCCCTTACTCAAATGATGTACAACCGCCTCCATTGGATTTCCCAATCTCAAATGATGTACAACCACCTCCATTAGATCTCCCTATCTCAAATGATGTACAACTGCCTTTATTGGACCTGCCTATCTCAAATAATGTACAACCGCCTCCATTGGATCTCCCTATCTCAAATAATGTACAACAGCCTCCATTAGATCTCCCAATCTCATTTGATGTACAACCGCCACCATTTGATCCCCCAATCTTAATTGATTTACGACCGCTTCCATTGGATCTCCCTATCTTAAATGATGTACAACCGCCTCCATTGGATCTCCCAATCTCAAATGATGTACAACCGCCTCCATTGGATCTCTTATCTCAAATGATGTACAACCGCCTCCATTGGACCTGCCAATCTCAAATAATGTGCAACAGCCTCCATTGGATCTCCCTATCTCAAATAATGTACAACCGCCTCCATTGGATCTCCCAATCTCAAATGATGTACAACCGCCACAATTTGATCTCCCAATCTCAAATGATGTAAAACCGCCTCTATTGGATCTCCCAATCTCAAATGATGTACAACTGCCTCCATTGGATCTCCAAATCTCAAATGATGTACAACTGCCTCCATTTGATCTCCCTATCTCAAATAATGTACAATCGCCTCCATTGGATCTCCAAATCTCAAATGATGTACAACCGCCTCCATTGGATCTCCCAATCTCAAATGATGTACAACCGCCTCCATTGGATCTCTCAATCTCAAATGATGTACAACCGCCTCTATTGGATTTCCCTATCTAAAATGATGTTCAACCGCCTCCATTTGATCTCCCAATCTCAAATGATGTACAACCGCCTGCAATAGATCTCCCAATCTCAAATGATGTACAACCACCTCCATTAGATCTCCCTATTTTAAATAATGTACAACCGCCTCCATTTGATCTCCCAATCTCAAATGACGTACAACCGCCTCCATTTGATCTACCTATCTCAAATGATGTACAACCGCTTCCATTGGATCTCCCTATCTAAAATGATGTTCAACTGCCTCCATTGGATCTCCCTTACTCAAATGATGTACAACCGCCTCCATTGGATCTCCCAATCTCAAATGATGTACAACCGCCTCCATTGGATCTCCCTATCTCAAATGATGTACAACCGCCTTTATTAGACCTGCCTATCTCAAATAATGTACAACCGCCTCCATTGGATCTCCCTATCTCAAATAATGTACAACAGCCTCCATTGGATCTCCCAATCTCAATTGATGTACAACCGCCTCCATTGGATCTCCCAATCTCAATTGATGTACAACCGCCTCCATTGGATCTCCCTATCTCAAATGATGTACAACCGCCTTTATTAGACCTGCCTATCTCAAATAATGTACAACCGCCTCCATTGGATCTCCCTATCTCAAATAATGTACAACAGCCTCCATTGGATCTCCCAATCTCAATTGATGTACAACCGCCACATTTGATCCCTTAATCTCAAATGATGTACAACTGCCTCTATTGGATCTCCCAATCTCAAATGATATACAACCGCCTCCATTGGATCTCCAAATCTCAAATGATGTACAACTGCCTCCATATGATCTCCGTATCTCAAATAATGTACAATCGCCTCCATTGGATCTTCAAATCTCAAATGATGTACATCTGCCTCCATTTGATCTCCCTATCTCAAATAATGTACAATCACCTCAATTGGATCTCCCAAGCTCCAATGATGTACAACCGCCTTCATTGGATCTCCAAATCTCATATGATGTACAACCGCCTCCATTAGATCTCCTAATCTCAAATGATGTAAAACCGCCTCCATTGGATCTCTTATCTCAAATGATGTATAACCGCCTCTATTGGATCTCCCAATCTCAAATGATGTACAACCGCCTCCATTGGATCTCCCAATCTATATTGATTTACGACCGCTTCCATTGGATATCCCTATCTCAAATGATGTACAACCGCCTCCATTGGATCTCCCAATCTCAAATGATGTACAACCGCCTCCATTGGATCTCTTATCTCAAATGATGTACAACCGCCTCCATTGGACCTGCCTATCTCAAATAATGTGCAACAGCCTCCATTGGATCTCCCTATCTCAAATAATGTACAACCGCCTCCATTGGATCTCCCAATTTCAAATGATGTACAACCGCCACAATTTGATCTCCCAATCTCAAATGATGTACAACCGCCTCTATTGGATATCCCGATCTCAAATGATGTACAACCGCCTCCATTGGATCTCCAAATCTCAAATAATGTACAACTGCCTCCATTTGATCTCAGTATCTCAAATAATGTACAATCGCCTCCATTGGATCTCCCAATCTCAAATGATGTACAACCGCCTCCATTGGATCTCCCAATCTCAAATGATGTACAACCGCCACCAGTGGATCTCTCAATCTCAAATGATGTACAACCGCCCACATGGGATCTCCCAATCTCAAATGATGTACAACTGCCTCCATTTGATCTCCCAATCTCAAATGATGTACAACCGCCCCCATAGGATCTCCCTATCTCAAATGATGTACAACCGCCTCCATTGGATCTCCCTATCTCAAATGATGTACAACTGCCTCCATTGGATCTCCCTTACTCAAATGATGTACAACCGCCTCCATTGGATTTCCCAATCTCAAATGATGTACAACCGCCTCCATTGGATCTCCCTATCTCAAATGATGTACAACCGCCTTTATTGGACCTGCCTATCTCAAATAATGTACAACCGCCTCCAATGGATCTCCCTATCTCAAATAATGTACAACAGCCTCCATTAAATCTGCCAATCTCAATTGATGTACAACCGCCACCATTTGATCCCCCAATCTCAAATGATGTACAACTGCCTCTATTGGATCTCCCAATCTCAAATGATATACAACCGCCTCCATTGGATCTCCAAATCTCAAATGATGTACAACTGCCTCCATATGATCTCCGTATCTCAAATAATGTACAATCGCCTCCATTGGATCTCTAAATCTCAAATGATGTACAACTACCTCCATTTGATCTCCCTATCTCAAATAATGTACAATCGCCTCCATTGGATCTCCCAAGCTCAAATGATGTACAACCGCCTTCATTGGATCTCCAGATCTCAAATGATGTACAACCGCCTCAATTGGAACTCCCAATCTCAAATGATGTACAACCGCATCCATTGGATCTCCCTATCTTAAATGATGTACAACCACCTCTATTGGATCTCCCAATCACAAATGATGTACAACCGTCTCCATTGGATCTCCCAATCTCAAATGATGTACAACCGCCTCCATTGGATCTCCCAATCTCAAATGATGTACAACTGCATCCAATTTATCTCCCTATCTCAAATGATGTACAACCTCCTCCATTAAATCTCCCTATCTCAAATGATGTACAACCGCCTCCATTGGATCTCCCAATCTTAAATGATGTACAGCCGCCTCCATTGAATCTCCCAATCTCAAATGATGAACAACCGCCTTCATTGGATCTCCCTATCTCAAATAATGTACAATCGCCTCAATTGGATCTCCTAAGCTCCAATGATGTACAACCGCCTTCATTGGATCTCCAAATCTCAAATGATGTACAACCGCCTCCATTAGATCTCCTAATCTCAAATGATGTAAAACCGCCTCCATTGGATCTCTTATCTCAAATAATGTATAACCGCCTCCATTGGATATCCCAATCTCAAATGATGTACAACCGCCTCCATTGGATCTCCCAATCTTAATTGATTTACGACCGCTTCCATTGGATATCCCTATCTCAAATGATGTACAACCGCCTCCATTGGATCTCCCAATCTCAAATGATGTATAACCGCCTTCATTGGATCTCCCAATCTCAAATAATGTACAACCGCTTTTATTGGATCTCCCAATCTCAAATGATGTACAACCGCCTCGATTGGATCTCCCCATCTTAAAGTATGTACAACCGCTTCCATTGGATCTACCAATCTTAAATAATGTACAACCGCCTCCAGTGGATCTCCCAATCTCAAATGATGTACAACCGCCTCCATTGGATCTCCCTATTTCAAAAGATGCACAACCGCCGCCATTGAATCTCCATATCTCAAATAATGTACAACCGCCTCCAGTGGATCTCCCAATCTCAAATGATGTATAACCGCCTCCATTGGATCTCCCAATCTCAAATAATGTACAACCGCTTCTATTGAATCTCCCAATCTCAAATGATGTATAACCGCCTCCATTGGATCTCCCAATCTCAAATGATGTACAACTGCCTCCATTGGATCTCCCTATTTCAAATGATGCACAACCGCCTCCATTGGATCTCCCTATCTCAAATGATCTACAACCGCCTCCATTTGATCTCCCTATCTCAAATGATGTACAACCGCCTCCATTGGGTCTCCATATCTCAAATGATGTACAACCGCCTTCATTGGATCTCCCAATCTTAAATGATGTACAACCGCCTCCATTGGATCTCCTAATCTCAAATGATGTAACACCGCCTTCAATGGATCTCCCTATCTCAAATAATGTACAACCACCTCCATTGGATCTCCCCATCTCAAAGTATGTACAACCGCTTCCATTGCATCTCCCTATCTCAAATGATGTACAACCGTCACCATTGGATCTTCCAATCTCAAATGATGTACAACCGCATCCATTGCATCTCCCAATCTCAAATGATGTACAACCGCATCCATTGCATCTCCCAATCTTAAATGATGTACAACCGCCTCCATTGGATCTCCCCATCTCAAAGTATGTACAACCGCTTCCATTGAATCTCCCAATCTTAAATGATGTACAACCGCCTCCATTGGATCTCCCTATCTCAAATGATGTACAACCGCCTCAAGTAGATCTCCCAATCTCAAATGATTTACAATCGCCTCCATTGGATCTCCTAATCTCAAATGATGTACAACCACCTCCATTGGATCTCCCTATCTTAAATGATGTACAACCGGCTCCAATGGATTTCCAAATCTTAATGATGTACAACCGCCTCCATTGGATCTCCCAATCTTAAATGATGTACAACCGGCTCCACTGGATCTCCCAATCTCAAATGATGTTCAATCGCCTCCATTGGATCTCCCAATCTCAAATGATGTACAACCGTCTCCATTGGATCTCCCAATCTCAAATGATGTACAACCGCCTCCATTGGATCTCCCTATCTCAAATGATGTACAACCGCCACCATTGGATCTCCCAATCTCAAATGATGTACAACCGCCTCCATTGGATCTCCCAATCTTAAATGATGTACAACCGCCTCCATTGCATCTCCCTATCTCAAATGATGTACAACCGTCTCCATTGGATCTTCCAATCTCAAATGATGTACAACCGCATCCATTGCATCTCCCAATCTTAAATGATGTACAACCGCCTCCATTTGATCTCCCTATCATAAATGATGTACAACCGCCTCCTTTGGATCTCCCAATCTCAAATGATGTAAAACCGCCTTCATTGGATCTCCCTATTTCAAATAATGTACAACCGCCTCCATTGGATCTCCATATCTCAAATGATGTTCAACCGCCTCGATTAGATCTCCCCATCTCAAAGTATGTACAACCGTTTCCAGTGGATCTCCCAATCTCAAATGATGTATAACCGCCTCCATTGAATCTCCCAATCTCAAATAATGTACAACCGCTTTTATTGGATCTCCCAATCTCAAAGGATGTACAACCGCCTCGATTGGATCTCCCCATCTTAAAGTATGTACAACCGCTTCCATTGGATCTACCAATCTTAAATGATGTACAACCGCCGCCATTGAATCTCCATATCTCAAATAATGTACAACCGCCTCCATTGGATCTCCCAAACCCAAATGATGTACAACCGCCTCCATTGGGTCACCCAATCTCAAATGATGTACAACCGCCTCCATTGGATCTCCCTATTTCAAATGATGTACAACCGCCTCAATTGGATCTCCCAATCTAAAATGATGCACTACCGCCTCCATTGGATCTCCCAATCTCAAATGATGTATAACCGCCTCCATTTGATCTCCCTATCTCTAATGATGTACAACCGCCTTCATTGGATCTCCCTATCTCAAATGATGTACAACCGCCTCCATTGGATCTCCCAATCTTAAATGATTTACAGTCGCCTCCATTGGATCTCCCAACCTCCTCCATTGGATCTCCCTATCTCAAATGATGTACAACTACCTCCATTGGATCTCCCTATCTCAAATAATGTACAACCGCCTCCATTTGATCTCCCAATCTCAAATGATGTACAACCGCCTCCATTGGATCTCCCTATCTAAAATGATGTTCAACCGGCTCCATTGGATCTCCCAATCTAAAATGATGTACAACCGCCTCCAATAGATCTCCCAATCTCAAATGATGTACAGCCACCTCCATTAGATCTCCCTATTTCAAATAATGTACAACCGCCTCCATTTGATCTCCCAATCTCAAATGATGTACAACCGCCTCCATTTGATCTCCCAATCTCAAATGATGTACAACCGCCTCCATTGGATCTCCCAATCTCAAATGATGTACAACCGCCACCATTGGATCTCTCAATCTCAAATGATGTACAACCGCCTCTATTGGATTTCCCTATCTAAAATGATGTTCAACCGCCTCCATTGGATCTCCCAATCTCAAATGATGTACAACCGCCTCCATTGGATCTCCCAATCTCAAATGATGTACAACCGCCTCCATTGGATCTCCCAATCTCAAATGATTTACAACCGCCCACATGGGATCTCCCAATCTTAAATGATGTACAACCGCCTCCATTAAATCTCCTTATCTCAAATGATGTACAACCGCATCAATTTAATCTCCCAATCTCAAATGATGTACAACCGCCTCCATTGGATCTCCCAATCTCTATGATGTACAACCGCCTTCATTGGATCTCCCAATCTCAAATGATGTACAACCGCCCCCATAGGATCTCCCAATCTCAAATGATGTACAACCGCCTCCATTGGATCTCCCTATCTCAAATGATGTACAACCGCCTCCATTGGATCTCTTATCTCAAATGATGTACAACCGCCTCCATTGGACCTGCCTATCTCAAATAATGTGCAACAGCCTCCATTGGATCTCCCTATCTCAAATAATGTACAACCGCCTCCATTGGATCTCCCAATCTCAAATGATGTACAACCGCCACAATTTGATCTCCCAATCTCAAATGATGTAAAACCGCCTCTATTGGATCTCCCAATCTCAAATGATGTACAACTGCCTCCATTGGATCTCCAAATCTCAAATGATGTACAACTGCCTCTATTTGATCTCCCTATCTCAAAAAATGTACAATCGCCTCCATTGGATCTCCAAATCTCAAATGATGTACAACCGCCTCCATTGGATCTCCCAATCTCAAATGATGTACAACCGCCTCCATTGGATCTCTCAATCTCAAATGATGTACAACCGCCTCTATTGGATTTCCCTATCTAAAATGATGTTCAACCGCCTCCATTTGATCTCCCAATCTCAAATGATGTACAACCGCCTGCAATAGATCTCCCAATCTCAAATGATGTACAACCACCTCCATTAGATCTCCCTATTTTAAATAATGTACAACCGCCTCCATTTGATCTCCCAATCTCAAATGATGTACAACCGCCTCCATTTGATCTACCTATCTCAAATGATGTACAACCGCTTCCATTGGATCTCCCTATCTAAAATGATGTTCAACTGCCTCCATTGGATCTCCCTTACTCAAATGATGTACAACCGCCTCCATTGGATCTCCCAATCTCAAATGATGTACAACCGCCTCCATTGGATCTCCCTATCTCAAATGATGTACAACCGCCTTTATTAGACCTGCCTATCTCAAATAATGTACAACCGCCTCCATTGGATCTCCCTATCTCAAATAATGTACAACAGCCTCCATTGGATCTCCCAATCTCAATTGATGTACAACCGCCACCATTTGATCCCTTAATCTCAAATGATGTACAACTGCCTCTATTGGATCTCCCAATCTCAAATGATATACAACCGCCTCCATTGGATCTCCAAATCTCAAATGATGTACAACTGCCTCCATATGATCTCCGTATCTCAAATAATGTACAATCGCCTCCATTGGATCTTCAAATCTCAAATGATGTACATCTGCCTCCATTTGATCTCCCTATCTCAAATAATGTACAATCACCTCAATTGGATCTCCCAAGCTCCAATGATGTACAACCGCCTTCATTGGATCACCCAATCTCAAATGATGTACAACCGCCTCCATTAGATCTCCTAATCTCAAATGATGTAAAACCGCCTTCATTGGATCTCTTATCTCAAATGATGTATAACCGCCTCCATTGGATATCCCAATCTCAAATGATGTACAACCGCCTCCATTGGGTCTCCCAATCTTAATTGATTTACGACCGCTTCCATTGGATATCCCTATCTCAAATGATGTACAACCGCCTCCATTGGATCTCCTAATCTCAAATGATGTACAACCGCCTCCATTGGATCTCTTATCTCAAATGATGTACAACCGCCTCCATTGGACCTGCCTATCTCAAATAATGTGCAACAGCCTCCATTGGATCTCCCTATCTCAAATAATGTACAACCACCTCCATTGGATCTCCCAATTTCAAATGATGTACAACCGCCACAATTTGATCTCCCAATCTCAAATGATGTACAACCGCCTCTATTGGATATCCCAATCTCAAATGATGTACAACCGCCTCCATTGGATCTCCAAATCTTAAATGATGTACAACTGCCTCCATTTGATCTCCCTATCTCAAATAATGTACAATCGCCTCCATTGGATCTCCCAATCTCAAATGATGTACAACCGCCTCCATTGGATCTCCCAATCTCAAATGATGTACAACCGCCACCATTGGATCTCTCAATCTCAAATGATGTACAACCGCCTCTATTGGATTTCCCTATCTAAAATGATGTTCAACCGCCTCCATTGGATCTCCCAATCTCAAATGATGTACAACCGCCTCCATTGGATCTCCCAATCTCAAATGATGTACAACCGCCTCCATTGGATCTCCCAATCTCAAATGATTTACAACCGCCCACATGGGATCTCCCAATCTCAAATGATGTACAACCGCCTCCATTAAATCTCCTTATCTCAAATGATGTACAACCGCATCAATTTAATCTCCCAATCTCAAATGATGTACAACCGCCTCCATTGGATCTCCCAATCTCTATGATGTACAACCGCCTTCATTGGATCTCCCAATCTCAAATGATGTACAACCGCCCCCCATAGGATCTCCCTATCTCAAATGATGTACAACCGCCTCCATTGGATCTCCCTATCTCAAATGATGTACAACCGTCTCCATTGGATCTCCCTATCTCAAATGATGTATAACTGCCTCCATTGGATCTCCCTTACTCAAATGATGTACAACCGCCTCCATTGGATTTCCCAATCTCAAATGATGTACAACCGCCTCCATTGGATCTCCCTATCTCAAATGATGTACAACTGCCTTTATTGGACCTGCCTATCTCAAATAATGTACAACCGCCTCCATTGGATCTCCCTATCTCAAATAATGTACAACAGCCTCCATTAGATCTCCCAATCTCATTTGATGTACAACCGCCACCATTTGATCCCCCAATCTTAATTGATTTACGACCGCTTCCATTGGATCTCCCTATCTTAAATGATGTACAACCGCCTCCATTGGATCTCCCAATCTCAAATGATGTACAACCGCCTCCATTGGATCTCTTATCTCAAATGATGTACAACCGCCTCCATTGGACCTGCCTATCTCAAATAATGTGCAACAGCCTCCATTGGATCTCCCTATCTCAAATAATGTACAACCGCCTCCATTGGATCTCCCAATCTCAAATGATGTACAACCGCCACAATTTGATCTCCCAATCTCAAATGATGTAAAACCGCCTCTATTGGATCTCCCAATCTCAAATGATGTACAACTGCCTCCATTGGATCTCCAAATCTCAAATGATGTACAACTGCCTCCATTTGATCTCCCTATCTCAAATAATGTACAATCGCCTCCATTGGATCTCCAAATCTCAAATGATGTACAACCGCCTCCATTGGATCTCCCAATCTCAAATGATGTACAACCGCCTCCATTGGATCTCTCAATCTCAAATGATGTACAACCGCCTCTATTGGATTTCCCTATCTAAAATGATGTTCAACCGCCTCCATTTGATCTCCCAATCTCAAATGATGTACAACCGCCTGCAATAGATCTCCCAATCTCAAATGATGTACAACCACCTCCATTAGATCTCCCTATTTTAAATAATGTACAACCGCCTCCATTTGATCTCCCAATCTCAAATGATGTACAACCGCCTCCATTTGATCTACCTATCTCAAATGATGTACAACCGCTTCCATTGGATCTCCCTATCTAAAATGATGTTCAACTGCCTCCATTGGATCTCCCTTACTCAAATGATGTACAACCGCCTCCATTGGATCTCCCAATCTCAAATGATGTACAACCGCCTCCATTGGATCTCCCTATCTCAAATGATGTACAACCGCCTTTATTAGACCTGCCTATCTCAAATAATGTACAACCGCCTCCATTGGATCTCCCTATCTCAAATAATGTACAACAGCCTCCATTGGATCTCCCAATCTCAATTGATGTACAACCGCCACCATTTGATCCCTTAATCTCAAATGATGTACAACTGCCTCTATTGGATCTCCCAATCTCAAATGATATACAACCGCCTCCATTGGATCTCCAAATCTCAAATGATGTACAACTGCCTCCATATGATCTCCGTATCTCAAATAATGTACAATCGACTCCATTGGATCTTCAAATCTCAAATGATGTACATCTGCCTCCATTTGATCTCCCTATCTCAAATAATGTACAATCACCTCAATTTGATCTCCCAAGCTCCAATGATGTACAACCGCCTTCATTGGATCTCCAAATCTCAAATGATGTACAACCGCCTCCATTAGATCTCCTAATCTCAAATGATGTAAAACCGCCTCCATTGGATCTCTTATCTCAAATGATGTATAACCGCCTCCATTGGATCTCCCAATCTCAAATGATGTACAACCGCCTCCATTGGATCTCCCAATCTAAATTGATTTACGACCGCTTCCATTGGATATCCCTATCTCAAATGATGTACAACCGCCTCCATTGGATCTCCCAATCTTAAATGATGTACAACCGCCTCCATTGGATCTCTTATCTCAAATGATGTACAACCGCCTCCATTGGACCTGCCTATCTCAAATAATGTGCAACAGCCTCCATTGGATCTCCCTATCTCAAATAATGTACAACCGCCTCCATTGGATCTCCCAATTTCAAATGATGTACAACCGCCACAATTTGATCTCCCAATCTCAAATGATGTACAACCGCCTCGATTGGATATCCCGATCTCAAATGATGTACAACCGCCTCCATTGGATCTCCAAATCTCAAATGATGTACAACTGCCTCCATTTGATCTCAGTATCTCAAATAATGTACAATCGCCTCCATTGGATCTCCCAATCTCAAATGATGTACAACCGCCTCCATTGGATCTCCCAATCTCAAATGATGTACAACCGCCACCAGTGGATCTCTCAATCTCAAATGATGTACAACCGCCCACATGGGATCTCCCAATCTCAAATGATGTACAACTGCCTCCATTTGATCTCCCAATCTCAAATGATGTACAACCGCCCCCATAGGATCTCCCTATCTCAAATGATGTACAACCGCCTCCATTGGATTTCCCTATCTCAAATGATGTACAACTGCCTCCATTGGATCTCCCTTACTCAAATGATGTACAACCGCCTCCATTGGATTTCCCAATCTCAAATGATGTACAACCGCCTCCATTGGATCTCCCTATCTCAAATGATGTACAACCGCCTTTATTGGACCTGCCTATCTCAAATAATGTACAACCGCCTCCAATGGATCTCCCTATCTCAAATAATGTACAACAGCCTCCATTAAATCTCCCAATCTCAATTGATGTACAACCGCCACCATTTGATCCCCCAATCTCAAATGATGTACAACTGCCTCTATTGGATCTCCCAATCTCAAATGATATACAACCGCCTCCATTGGATCTCCAAATCTCAAATGATGTACAACTGCCTCCATATGATCTCCGTATCTCAAATAATGTACAATCGCCTCCATTGGATCTCCAAATCTCAAATGATGTACAACTACCTCCATTTGATCTCCCTATCTCCAATAATGTACAATCGCCTCCATTGGATCTCCCAAGCTCAAATGATGTACAACCGCCTTCATTGGATCTCCAGATCTCAAATGATGTACAACCGCCTCCATTGGAACTCCCAATCTCAAATGATGTACAACCGCATCCATTGGATCTCCCTATCTTAAATGATGTACAACCACCTCTATTGGATCTCCCAATCTCAAATGATGTACAACCGTCTCCATTGGATCTCCCAATCTCAAATGATGTACAACCGCCTCCATTGGATCTCCCAATCTCAAATGATGTACAACTGCATCCAATTTATCTCCCTATCTCAAATGATGTACAACCTCCTCCATTAAATCTCCCTATCTCAAATGATGTACAACCGCCTCCATTGGATCTCCCAATCTTAAATGATGTACAGCCGCCTCCATTGAATCTCCCAATCTCAAATGATGAACAACCGCCTTCATTGGATCTCCCTATCTCAAATAATGTACAATCGCCTCAATTGGATCTCCTAAGCTCCAATGATGTACAACCGCCTTCATTGGATCTCCAAATCTCAAATGATGTACAACCGCCTCCATTAGATCTCCTAATCTCAAATGATGTAAAACCGCCTCCATTGGATCTCTTATCTCAAATGATGTATAACCGCCTCCATTGGATATCCCAATCTCAAATGATGTACAACCGCCTCCATTGGATCTCCCAATCTTAATTGATTTACGACCGCTTCCATTGGATATCCCTATCTCAAATGATGTACAACCGCCTCCATTGGATCTCCCAATCTCAAATGATGTATAACCGCCTTCATTGGATCTCCCAATCTCAAATAATGTACAACCGCTTTTATTGGATCTCCCTGTTGATGTCCTATTATTATTATTGGACTATCAAACATTACCACCAGTCTTCTCAGAGTATTTGAGTTGCAGTAGCTGAATTATTTGATTGATTTGAACATCAAAATGGACGACATCACCACAATATAAATTCCAAACTTGTAAATAATAAATGAACGACTTATTGCAGCATATTATTTAATAACAATTCATTAACAGTTGACACTTCACATCCAATGAACAAATATAGCTTTATAGTATCAACATAATACACAATTTTATTTATTTCTCCTGAGTCTAAAATACTGCCTGCGTTCCTTGTGAGTTATGAGAAAAGACTGCCTACCGCATGGACCGTCACTTAACTATATCTACTTCCGATATAGGTTTTCTTAATATCCAAAAATGGGTTTTATTTCGACTTTTTAATTATTAATATAGTTACTACCTATATATTATTTAATGGCTTCATAGCATACCCCCCAACCACAGAGAAAAAATAATAATTTATTATTATTTTTGATACGAAAAATGTTTACCATAATGAAAAAAATTTATCTTAATCTTAATTAATGCATATAATCATTCATTTAATAATACATAGAGAAAAAATCCATTTAATATATGTACAAACAATCAAAAAACATATTTATAAGCACAAAGAATAATGTCTAATGTTTATATGACAATTAGTCATAGACAATTATCTTTAGGTATTGTCTAATCAACTTCAGTAATAGTGAGATAAACTATTGGATATCAATGATGTGTATCGATAATTATTATGCTAAATACTCATCAAGGCTGTTAAGATTATCTATTATCTTTATCTCACAAAATCTAAATAGATTCCATGAAAAAAATTTTTTCATACAACATTTATTATTTTATACAACAAAATTAATATAATACTAATGTCGGTTTTTTTTATAATTGTCATTTTGTATTGATATTCTCATCATGGTTATTATGAATATATATCTTCATAATATTTATTTTGAATTGATATTCTTATTGATTCTTATTGATTCTTATTGATTATTATTGATTATTATTGATTGATATTCTCAATAACATTACTTACAATGTAACATGATTATCTTTAATCTTAGTTTACAATAAAATATTACACAAATTATTCAAGTCTTTTCTTCAATTATATATTTATATTACACTGCTCATTTCCCTGTGAGTCTTATATGTATCATTTATTTATTGGCTTCAATGCTATCTTTAGTCTTACATGAATACAATACAATATTACCATCTAATGCTCTGACTTTAGAGTCTTACATAGGCATTTCATTATTATATCATTCTTATTTCAATTCCTCTAATGCTTTTTTAAAGACTTACATAGGCATATTAATATTAACATATGGCATAACAGATTCACTGTTCAGAGGCCACAAAATTTATGTGCTTAACAGTCTTACCAAACTGTTCAGAGGCTACATAAAAAAATTTCCAACTGATAATCATTATTTTCATCAATTAGATTATTTTATACCAGTATCCATATTTACATATTTGTTCTTTACAAAGAAAAAAAAATGTTATCATGTCATTATACCTGTTACTGAAAATATCATATCTCATTCATAAATTTTAGTTAATCCTATGTATAATTTTATTGATTATACCTAAGTTTTTTTGCTAAAATTCCTTAGAATTTCACAGCATTTATTCAATGTTATTTTTCTATGTTCAGATTTACTAATATCATTGTCTGGTTTATTTTCAATTATCATATCATCTTCTGATTTATTTTCAATAACTTTGTTTTCTTCATCAGTTCTCAAATTGTTTAAATGAACAATTTTTTCTTTGTTATTAATGTTAACCTTGTAAAATACATCAGACAGCTTAAATATTATTTCAAAAGGTCCTCTCCATTCCATAGTATTGCCACTGCCAATTGGCAAATAAACAAGTACTTTATTACCAACTTCTAGTTTTCTCATGTTCTTATGAATGTTTTCTTTGATATCAACTGCTATCTTGTAAAAAGGTTTATTTATGGTATCTGTCATTTGTATTGGAGCCTTATGTTTAGAATCTTTTTTATTATGTCTAAGACAGGTATCACAGCTTTTAATAAATGTTTTCAAATCTTTTTCCATTTTAGGCCACCAGAAATTCTTTTTAAGTTTACAAACTGTTTTCTTGCTACTCAAATGACCTGACAATGCATTGTTGTGCGAAATTTGCATTACTTTGACAGTTAATGTTTTAGGTATAACTATTTGAGTTACATCTAATTTAGTGTCCTTTCTACAGAGAATTCCATTTATTATTTCAATGTTTTTATTTTTAACCTGACCTTTTTCAATTTCTGATACCATTTTAATTATGTATGGATCTTCTTTCTGTTCTTGTTTTAGAGTTAGCTCATCAAAAGGCATGTTTATTAAACTTATATTTTCTGTTTTTTTCATTTGGGTTTCCTTTTTATGAGGACTATCAATGTATGATAATATCTCACTCTTCATTTTAGTAAAATCAGATATTTGATTTTTAGCAATGTTGAATATTTGTTTATGACCTTCTAAATGTCTACATAATGAAATAGCATGTAATTCTTTTGGTACATTGTTTATTTCACATTGACTTTCAAATTTGCTTACATACTGTTCTAGTTTTTCTGTTCCATTCCATTTGGGAATAGGATTATCCTTTTCATTATTTATGGATAAGTCAATATTAGGTGTCTCATTGAGAATATTATTTTCTGACTTTCCTATGGTTTGTAAGAAATTAAAAGTTTGTAGAGCAGGGTAAAATTCTTGTTCTGGTAAATCTACTAACTTCTCATTTTGCAATAGAACAGGTTTCAAATTCAAGTCATTGGATTTTTCATTCATCCATTTTTGAAAAATGTCAAAACTATTATCATGTTTGACATTGAAAGAATTACCAATAATTAAAGGTGCAACACAGTTTTTCATTATGGCTGCCTCTGCTTTTCCAGTGAGCCAAGGACAATCAATGTCTATTATAGTGACAGGACAATTTACAGTGGAACCATTTCCAAGTTTTATTGTATCCACTCTTATTATATTGGTGGGTTTCTGATTTGGAATGATACTTTCATCTATACATATTATACTACTTCCGGTGTCTCTTAGACAGTAAGTGGTCTTTCCTTCCACATAAGCAGGAAAAAGTATTAACTGACCCCTGTTTTCAAATATGACATTATTTGATTGAGATGTGGAATTGTTAAGTTTTCCTCTATTTCTTCTATTTTGGAAATTTGATTGAGGTCTGTTTTGAGTATTAGGAAAATCTTGTAATCCAACATGTTGATTTGGCACATTGTTATTGGAAAAATTCTGATTTGGCATATTTCTGTTTCCAAAATTTGAAAAATTCTGATTTGGAAAGTTTCTATTATCAAAATTAGAAAAATTTTGATTTGAAAAACCTCTATGATCAACATTTGATCTATTTAAGTTTGGATTGAAATTTCTACCTCTTGCATTGTTATTTCTGTAACAATATTCTGATGAATGGTTTGTACCATTGCAAAAAATACATTTATAATTATTAGATTTTGGTTGATTACCAAATTTTTTTCTATTGCCAAATTGATTATGTCTAGACCTAGGAGGTGAATAGCTCCTTCTTCTATGTTGAATTGTATTTACTGTTTGATTTTGTTTAGTCAGTTCTACATTAGGATGACTATCCTTAAAATTTGAGATTGCATCTATCAAATTTTCTACTGTCTTAACTTTTCTTTCCATAATGTGAGTAAACAATGGTTTAGAAGCTTGTTCTAATACTTTATCAACAACCATGATTTCTATAATCTCATTAGGATTTTTTGTATCTATTTTTACTAAGTCTAACCAGGTAAGTAAAAATGTTTTCACTTCAGACACAAAAGCTCTCGGTTCTATCTTGTCTGTTAAGATAAAGTTATGGAACTTCTGTCTGTAATAATCCTCAGAGTGGATAAAGAATTTTATTAACTGTTCTTTGATAATGGCATAATCAGTTATTTCTTTATCAATATGTGATAGTGCTTCCCTACCCTTATCTTTCAATTGTGGGATAAGGTGAATGTAATATTCTGAAATGGGAATCCCATATCCTTTGCATGTTGCTTCAAATAAATTTAGAAAATCAACAATTTTCTCTTTCCCATCAAAAGGAGGCATTTTAAATCTAACACTATGTTTTGATTTTTCATTATTTGTTTGCTCAACTTTAGTATTTTGTAATTTAGCCAACTCCAATTCATGAGCTAATTTTAGTTGTGTTTCTTTCAATTGAATTTCTTTTTCTTTATTCAATTGTAATTCTTTTTCTTTTAATTCTAGTGCTTTCAATTCTTTTTCTTTGTTTATTTCTAGTTCTCTTTGTTTAATTTCATTATCAAGTTCTTTTTGTTTAATTTCATTATCAAGTTCTTTTTGTTTAATTTCATGAGCTCTTAATTCTGCTCGTTCATCTCTTTCCTTATCTGCTAATTCTTTTTTCAATTGTTTAACTTTATTTTCAACAAATTCCTGATATTCTTTCTTATCAGTAATACCATATTTTTTTGCCAACAATTCAGCCTCATCATAGAGTAATTGAACCTTTGACTCCATTATTGTTTATTATGAATGTCAAGATTTATTATATTATAGTACAGTACAATTATTATAATGCACTATTTTATAGTACAGCAATGTTTTATTCCTATACTGGATGGCAATATTTATTAATTACTGAATGAGCATTTTTATATTACTGAATGACAATATTTATTAAATACAGAATGAGCAGTCATATAATATCACAGCAACTTTTTTTTTTTAATCCTATGCTGTAGTAAAATGTTTATAATTCAGAATGCAAAATGCTAGAATGTCACCAAGTATTATCAATTTTATAGTAGAGTTTAAAGCAAGTGCAAGTCACTTTTTGCTATTATGACTTATTATTACTATATAGGTTGCACAATTATTTTCCGCAAAGCAAAGTACAATCTTATTATTACCAATGGTAGCACATAGATAATATTATTATTATTATTGAGGATGGCATATAACAATTAGATTAATGTTATCTTAAGCCACTATAATATTATTCTTATGAGCAATTGAAATGGATGTAATTATTATCAGTATTGGAAGTACATTTTCATAGTGATTACTGGAAGTACATTTTCATTAATGCCAATACACAATAATTTTACTATAATTAATAGCAATGTAAATTCTAGATAATATTATTACAGTAGCACTGCAAAGCACAATATTATTTTTATTTAGGTTATTTTACCTGTTATATTGTGAATATTTTGTACATTTGTAGTTACATGTATTAGATATCAATTATTATTTTGTTAATTGTAGTTACATGTATTTGGGCACTACTTAAATTATATAGTTATGAATGTGAATATTCATATTATTATTATCTAGGTGAACTTATTATTGTTAATGTTCTTACCATAGACCATTATACTCAGAGAGCAAAAACTAACCAATGCATATTAATGATATCTCAAAAAATACACAACAAAAAAATTATATCAAGTAACAATAGAAAAAAAACACAATCACAATACACTAATGCTGCTTGGACCACAAATGATAGAGGAATTTTTGACAAAGAATCACAACATGTATAACATTGACAAGACTATAGTAATTTTACTTTAATAATTCTTAACAATAACAAACAAAGTCAAGACAACTAACAGAAATAACCCTAACAAAGAATCATTTCTAATCAATCTCTTTTAAGAAATAGAAATAGATGATAGACAGAATAAGAATAGACAAGAGATTTAATTAAAAACTACCGCCAACCAAAGCCCGCTTTATACATAAATAATACATATATATATATATAATTCATACTAATGAATGTAAAAAATATGATTAAATTAAAGATTACTTAATAATCCAAATGAAAACACATTCACTGTATGAAATTACTGCAATGTAAATCCAGAGTAGAAATCCAGAAGAAACTTAATTAATTATTTAATAATCCAATGAATGTTCACACTGTATCAAGTTGAGTTGCTTCAAGTTTGCACTTCAGTATGGTATAATCCAATTTTAGAATGAACACAAGAAAAAAATGTATACCATTAATTAAAATTAATGTCAAAGTCTTTGGTATACAGATTAAATATTAATTATATTTAAAGTTACTTAATGTCATTTATTTATCTTCCGATAAGCACATCGGACTTCAACATATCAGATTTCAACACCTGGTCGTGTCACATCGGATTTGAACATAGGCTACATAAAATTCAACACATGGTTGTGTCACATCGGATTTGAACATCGGACTTGAACATATGTATATAGTTTAGGTTCCTTGTTGATAACATGTGGGAACGAAACTTTTTCCGGTTGCAAATATTAAATAATGATCTGCGTATAGTCACTTTTTTTCGATTTTTTGTATCGAATTTTTTTATGATGATAAATTTGTCATCGGTGTACAAATGTTATATTTTCTTAGAGCTATTATAGTGCTCAATCATATAAATAGTATATGTATTTGAAATAATTGACTCAGGCTTCAGTTTTGTTCAAAAACTGGTACTCACATAATTTTCCATGTGGTTTGTAGTACGTCTTCAAAAAGTTCAAAAAGTTTCGAATTTGAACATAATATTATATCCTTCAGCTTCTCTCTCCGTTAGCTGCCACCAAACCTGTTGATGTCCTATTATTATTATTGGACTATCAAACATTACCACCAGTCTTCTCAGAGTATTTGAGTTGCAGTAGCTGAATTATTTGATTGATTTGAACATCAAAATGGACGACATCACCACAATATAAATTCCAAACTTGTAAATAATAAATGAACGACTTATTGCAGCATATTATTTAATAACAATTCATTAACAGTTGACACTTCACATCCAATGAACAAATATAGCTTTATAGTATCAACATAATACACAATTTTATTTATTTCTCCTGAGTCTAAAATACTGCCTGCGTTCCTTGTGAGTTATGAGAAAAGACTGCCTACCGCATGGACCGTCACTTAACTATATCTACTTCCGATATAGGTTTTCTTAATATCCAAAAATGGGTTTTATTTCGACTTTTTAATTATTAATATAGTTACTACCTATATATTATTTAATGGCTTCATAGCACTCCCAATCTCAAATGATGTACAACCGCCTCGATTGGATCTCCCCATCTTAAAGTATGTACAACCGCTTCCATTGGATCTACCAATCTTAAATAATGTACAACCGCCTCCAGTGGATCTCTCAATCTCAAATGATGTACAACCGCCTCCATTGGATCTCCCTATTTCAAAAGATGCACAACCGCCGCCATTGAATCTCCATATCTCAAATAATGTACAACCGCCTCCAGTGGATCTCCCAATCTCAAATGATGTATAACCGCCTCCATTGGATCTCCCAATCTCAAATAATGTACAACCGCTTCTATTGAATCTCCCAATCTCAAATGATGTATAACCGCCTCCATTGGATCTCCCAATCTCAAATGATGTACAACTGCCTCCATTGGATCTCCCTATTTCAAATGATGCACAACCGCCTCCATTGGATCTCCCTATCTCAAATGATCTACAACCGCCTCCATTTGATCTCCCTATCTCAAATGATGTACAACCGCCTCCATTGGGTCTCCATATCTCAAATGATGTACAACCGCCTTCATTGGATCTCCCAATCTTAAATGATGTACAACCGCCTCCATTGGATCTCCTAATCTCAAATGATGTAACACCGCCTTCAATGGATCTCCCTATCTCAAATAATGTACAACCGCCTCCATTGGATCTCCCCATCTCAAAGTATGTACAACCGCTTCCATTGAATCTCCCAATCTTAAATGATGTACAACCGCCTCCATTGGATTTCCCTATCTCAAATGATGTACAACCGCCTCAAGTAGATCTCCCAATCTCAAATGATTTACAATCGCCTCCATTGGATCTCCTAATCTCAAATGATGTACAACCACCTCCATTGGATCTCCCTATCTTAAATGATGTACAACCGGCTCCAATGGATTTCCAAATCTTAAATGATGTACAACCGCCTCCATTGGATCTCCCAATCTTAAATGATGTACAACCGGCTCCACTGGATCTCCCAATCTCAAATGATGTTCAATCGCCTCCATTGGATCTCCCAATCTCAAATGATGTACAACCGTCTCCATTGGATCTCCCAATCTCAAATGATGTACAACCGCCTCCATTGGATCTCCCTATCTCAAATGATGTACAACCGCCACCATTGGATCTCCCAATCTCAAATGATGTACAACCGCCTCCATTGGATCTCCCAATCTTAAATGATGTACAACCGCCTCCATTGCATCTCCCTATCTCAAATGATGTACAACCGTCTCCATTGGATCTTCCAATCTCAAATGATGTACAACCGCATCCATTGCATCTCCCAATCTTAAATGATGTACAACCGCCTCCATTTGATCTCCCTATCATAAATGATGTACAACCGCCTCCTTTGGATCTCCCAATCTCAAATGATGTAAAACCGCCTTCATTGGATCTCCCTATTTCAAATAATGTACAACCGCCTCCATTGGATCTCCATATCTCAAATGATGTTCAACCGCCTCGATTAGATCTCCCCATCTCAAAGTATGTACAACCGTTTCCAGTGGATCTCCCAATCTCAAATGATGTATAACCGCCTCCATTGAATCTCCCAATCTCAAATAATGTACAACCGCTTTTATTGGATCTCCCAATCTCAAAGGATGTACAACCGCCTCGATTGGATCTCCCCATCTTAAAGTATGTACAACCGCTTCCATTGGATCTACCAATCTTAAATGATGTACAACCGCCGCCATTGAATCTCCATATCTCAAATAATGTACAACCGCCTCCATTGGATCTCCCAAACCCAAATGATGTACAACCGCCTCCATTGGGTCACCCAATCTCAAATGATGTACAACCGTCTCCATTGGATCTCCCAATCTCAAATGATTTACAACCGCCTCCATTGGATCTCCCTATTTCAAATGATGTACAACCGCCTCAATTGGATCTCCCAATCTAAAATGATGTACTACCGCCTCCATTGGATCTCCCAATCTCAAATGATGTATAACCGCCTCCATTTGATCTCCCTATCTCTAATGATGTACAACCGCCTTCATTGGATCTCCCTATCTCAAATGATGTACAACCGCCTCCATTGGATCTCCCAATCTTAAATGATTTACAGTCGCCTCCATTGGATCTCCCAACCTCCTCCATTGGATCTCCCTATCTCAAATGATGTACAACCACCTCCATTGGATCTCCCTATCTCAAATAATGTACAACCGCCTCCATTTGATCTCCCAATCTCAAATGATGTACAACCGCCTCCATTGGATCTCCCTATCTAAAATGATGTTCAACCGGCTCCATTGGATCTCCCAATCTAAAATGATGTACAACCGCCTCCAATAGATCTCCCAATCTCAAATGATGTACAGCCACCTCCATTAGATCTCCCTATTTCAAATAATGTACAACCGCCTCCATTTGATCTCCCAATCTCAAATGATGTACAACCGCCTCCATTTGATCTCCAAATCTCAAATGATGTACAACCGCTTCCATTGGATCTCCCTATCTAAAATGATGTTCAACCGTCTCCACTGGATCTCCCAATTTCAAATGATGTACAACCGCCTCCATTGGATCTCCCAATCTCAAATGATGTACAACCGCCTCCAATTTATCTCCCTATCTCAAATGATGTACAACCGCCTCCATTTAATCTATTTCAAATTATGTATGACCGCCTCCATTGGATCTCCCTATCTCAAATGATGTACAACCGCCTCCATTGGATCTCTCAATCTCAAATGATGTACAATCGCCTCCATTGGATCTCCCTATCTCAAATGATGTACAACCGCCTCCATTGGACCTGCCTATCTCAAATAATGTACAACCGCCTCCATTGGATCTCCCAATCTCAAATAATGTACAACCACCGCCTCCATTGGATCTCCCAATCTTAAATGATGTGCAACCGCCTCCATTTGATCTCCCAATCTTAAATGATGTGCAACCGCCTCCATTTGATCTCCCAATCTCAATTGATGTATAACCGCCTCCATTGGATCTCCCAATCTCAATCGATGTACAACCGCCTTCATTTGATCTCCTTATCTCAATTGATGTATAACCGCCTCCATTGGATCTCCCAATCTTAAATGATGTACAACCGCCTCCATTGGATCTCCCAATCTCAAATGATGTACAGCCGCCTCCATTGGATCTCCCTATCTCAAATGATGTACAACCGCCTCCATTGGACCGACCTATCTCAAATAATGTACAACCGCCTCCATTGGATCTCCCTATCTCAAATGATGTACAACCGCCTCCATTGGATCTCACAATCTCAAATGATGTACAACCGCCTCCATTGGATCTCCCAATCTCAAATGATGTGCAACCGCCTCCATTTGATCTCCCAATCTTAAATGATGTGCAAACGCCTCCATTGGATCTCCCAATCTCAAATGATGTACAACCGCCTCAATTAGATCACCCAATCTTAATTGATTTACGACCGCTTCCATTGGATCTCCCTATCTTAAATGATGTACAACCGCCTCCATTTGATCTCCCAATCTCAAATGATGTACAACCGCCTCCATTGGATCTCTTATCTCAAATGATGTACAACCGCCTCCATTGGACCTGCCTATCTCAAATAATGTGCAACAGCCTCCATTGGATCTTCATATCTCAAATAATGTACAACCGCCTCCATTGGATCTCCCAATCTCAAATGATGTACAACCGCCAGAATTTAATCTCCCAATCTCAAATGATGTAAAACCGCCTCTATTGGATCTCCCAATCTCAAATGATGTACAACTGCCTCCATTGGATCTCCAAATCTCAAATGATGTACAACTGCCTCCATTTGATCTCCCTATCTCAAATAATGTACAATCGCCTCCATTGGATCTCCCAATCTCAAATGATGTACAACCGCCTCCATTGGATCTCCCAATCTCAAATGATGTACAACCGCCTCCATTGGATCTCTCAATCTCAAATGATGTACAACCGCCTCCATTGGATTTCCCTATCTAAAATGATGTTCAACCGCCTCCATTTGATCTCCCAATCTCAAATGATGTACAACCGCCTCCAATAGATCTCCCAATCTCAAATGATGTTCAACCACCTCCATTAGATCTCCCTATTTCAAATAATGTACAACCGCCTCCATTTGATCTCCCAATCTCAAATGATGTACAACCGCCTCCATTTGATCTCCAAATCTCAAATGATGTACAACCGCTTCCATTGGATCTCCCTATCTAAAATGATGTTCAACCGTCTCCACTGCATCTCCCAATCTCTATGATGTACAACCGCCTCAATTGGATCTCCCAATCTCAAATGATGTACAACCGCCTCCAATTTATCTCCCTATCTCAAATGATGTACAACCGCCTCCATTGGATCTCCCTATCTCAAATGATGTACAACCGTCTCCATTGGATCTCCCTATCTCAAATGATGTACAACTGCATCCATTGGATCTCCCTTACTCAAATGATGTACAACCGCCTCCATTGGATCTCCCAATCTCAAATGATGTACAACCGCCTCCATTGGATCTCCCAATCTCAAATAATGTACAACCGCCTCCATTGGATCTCCCTATCTCAAATAATGTACAACAGCCTCCATTGGATCTCCCAATCTCAATTGATGTACAACCGCCACTATTTGATCCCTAAATCTTAAATGATGTACAACTGCCTCTATTGGATCTCCCAATCTCAAATGATATACAACCGCCTCCATTGGATCTCCAAATCTCAAATGATGTACAACTGCCTCCATATGATCTCCGTATCTCAAATAATGTACAATCGCCTCCATTGGATCTTCAAATCTCAAATGATGTACAACTGCCTCCATTTGATCTCCCTATCTCAAAAAATGTACAATCGCCTCAATTGGATCTCCCAAGCTCCAATGATGTACAACCGCCTTCATTGGATCTCCAAATCTCAAATGATGTACAACCGCCTCCATTAGATCTCCTAATCTCAAATGATGTAAAACCGCCTCCATTGGATCTCTTATCTCAAATGATGTTTAACCGCCTCCATTGGATATCCCAATCTCAAATGATGTACAACCGCCTCCATTGGATCTCCCAATCTTAATTGATTTACGACCGCTTCCATTGGATATCCCTATCTCAAATGATGTACAACCGCCTCCATTGGATCTCCCAATCTCAAATGATGTACAACCGCCTCCATTGGATCTCTTATCTCAAATGATGTACAACCGCCTCCATTTGACCTGCCTATCTCAAATAATGTGCAACAGCCTCCATTGGATCTCCCTATCTCAAATAATGTACAACCGCCTCCATTGGATCTCCCAATTTCAAATGATGTACAACCGCCACAATTTGATCTCCCAATCTCAAATGATGTACAACCGCCTCTATTGGATATCCCAATCTCAAATGATGTACAACCGCCTCCATTGGATCTCCAAATCTCAAATGATGTACAACTGCCTCCATTTGATCTCCCTATCTCAAATAATGTACAATCGCCTCCATTGGATCTCCCAATCTCAAATGATGTACAACCGCCTCCATTGGATCTCCCAATCTCAAATGATGTACAACCGCCACCATTGGATCTCTCAATCTCAAATGATGTACAACCGCCTCTATTGGATTTCCCTATCTAAAATGATGTTCAACCGCCTCCATTGGATCTCCCAATCTCAAATGATGTACAACCGCCTCCATTGGATCTCCCAATCTCAAATGATGTACAACCGCCTCCATTGGATCTCCCAATCTCAAATGATTTACAACCGCCCACATGGGATCTCCCAATCTCAAATGATGTACAACCGCCTCCATTGGATCTCCTTATCTCAAATGATGTACAACCGCATCAATTTAATCTCCCAATCTCAAATGATGTACAACCGCCTCCATTGGATCTCCCAATCTCTATGATGTACAACCGCCTTCATTGGATCTCCCAATCTCAAATGATGTACAACCGCCCCCATAGGATCTCCCTATCTCAAATGATGTACAACCGCCTCCATTGGATCTCCCTATCTCAAATGATGTACAACCGTCTCCATTGGATCTCCCTATCTCAAATGATGTACAACTGCCTCCATTGGATCTCCCTTACTCAAATGATGTACAACCGCCTCCATTGGATTTCCCAATCTCAAATGATGTACAACCGCCTCCATTGGATCTCCCTATCTCAAATGATGTACAACTGCCTTTATTGGACCTGCCTATCTCAAATAATGTACAACCGCCTCCATTGGATCTCCCTATCTCAAATAATGTACAACAGCTTCCGCTAGATCTCCCAATCTCATTTGATGTACAACCGCCACCATTTGATCCCCCAATCTTAATTGATTTACGACCGCTTCCATTGGATCTCCCTATCTTAAATGATGTACAACCGCCTCCATTGGATCTCCCAATCTCAAATGATGTACAACCGCCTCCATTGGATCTCTTATCTCAAATGATGTACAACCGCCTCCATTAGACCTGCCTATCTCAAATAATGTGCAACAGCCTCCATTGGATCTCCCTATCTCAAATAATGTACAACCGCCTCCATTGGATCTCCCAATCTCAAATGATGTACAACCGCCACAATTTGATCTCCCAATCTCAAATGATGTAAAACCGCCTCTATTGGATCTCCCAATCTCAAATGATGTACAACTGCCTCCATTGGATCTCCAAATCTCAAATGATGTACAACTGCCTCCATTTGATCTCCCTATCTCAAATAATGTACAATCGCCTCCATTGGATCTCCAAATCTCAAATGATGTACAACCGCCTCCATTGGATCTCCCAATCTCAAATGATGTACAACCGCCTCCATTGGATCTCTTAATCTCAAATGATGTACAACCGCCTCTATTGGATTTCCCTATCTAAAATGATGTTCAACCGCCTCCATTTGATCTCCCAATCTCAAATGATGTACAACCGCCTCCAATAGATCTCCCAATCTCAAATTATGTACAACCTCCTCCATTAGATCTCCCTATTTTAAATAATGTACAACCGCCTCCATTTGATCTCCCAATCTCAAATGATGTACAACCGCCTCCATTTGATCTACCTATCTCAAATGATGTACAACCGCTTCCATTGGATCTCCCTATCTAAAATGATGTTCAACTGCCTCCATTGGATCTCCCTTACTCAAATGATGTACAACCGCCTCCATTGGATCTCCCAATCTCAAATGATGTACAACCGCCTCCATTGGATCTCCCTATCTCAAATGATGTACAACCGCCTTTATTAGACCTGCCTATCTCAAATAATGTACAACCGCCTCCATTGGATCTCCCTATCTCAAATAATGTACAACAGCCTCCATTGGATCTCCCAATCTCAATTGATGTACAACCGCCACCATTTGATCCCTTAATCTCAAATGATGTACAACTGCCTCTATTGGATCTCCCAATCTCAAATGATATACAACCGCCTCCATTGGATCTCCAAATCTCAAATGATGTACAACTGCCTCCATATGATCTCCGTATCTCAAATAATGTACAATCGCCTCCATTGGATCTTCAAATCTCAAATGATGTACAACTGCCTCCATTTGATCTCCCTATCTCAAATAATGTACAATCACCTCAATTGGATCTCCCAAGCTCCAATAATGTACAACCGCCTTCATTGGATCTCCAAATCTCAAATGATGTACAACCGCCTCCATTAGATCTCCTAATCTCAAATGATGTAAAACCGCCTCCATTGGATCTCTTATCTCAAATGATGTATAACCGCCTCCATTGGATCTCCCAATCTCAAATGATGTACAACCGCCTCCATTGGATCTCCCAATCTTAATTGATTTACGACCGCTTCCATTGGATATCCCTATCTCAAATGATGTACAACCGCCTCCATTGGATCTCCCAATCTCAAATGATGTACAACCGCCTCCATTGGATCTCTTATCTCAAATGATGTACAACCGCCTCCATTGGACCTGCCTATCTCAAATAATGTGCAACAGCCTCCATTGGATCTCCCTATCTCAAATAATGTACAACCGCCTCCATTGGATCTCCCAATTTCAAATGATGTACAACCGCCACAATTTGATCTCCCAATCTCAAATGATGTACAACCGCCTCTATTGGATATCCCAATCTCAAATGATGTACAACCGCCTCCATTGGATCTCCAAATCTCAAATGATGTACAACTGCCTCCATTTGATCTCCCTATCTCAAATAATGTACAATCGCCTCCATTGGATCTCCCAATCTCAAATGATGTACAACCGCCTCCATTGGATCTCCCAATCTCAAATGATGTACAACCGCCACTATTGGATCTCTCAATCTCAAATGATGTACAACCGCCCACATGGGATCTCCTAATCTCAAATGATGTACAACCGCCTCCATTGGATCTCCTTATCTCAAATGATGTACAACCGCATCAATTTAATCTCCCAATCTCAAATCATGTACAACCGCCTCCATTGGATCTCCCAATCTCTATGATGTACAACCGCCTTCATTGGATCTCCCAATCTCAAATGATGTACAACCGCCCCCATAGGATCTCCCTATCTCAAATGATGTACAACCGCCTCCATTGGATCTCCCTATCTCAAATAATGAACAACCGTCTCCATTGGATCTCCCTATCTCAAATGATGTACAACTGCCTCCATTGGATCTCCCTTACTCAAATGATGTACAACCGCCTCCATTGGATTTCCCAATCTCAAATGATGTACAACCGCCTCCATTGGATCTCCCTATCTCAAATGATGTACAACGGCCTTTATTGGACCTGCCTATCTCAAATAATGTACAACCGCCTCCAATGGATCTCCCTATCTCAAATAATGTACAACAGCCTCCATTAAATCTCCCAATCTTAATTGATGTACAACCGCCACCATTTGATCCCCCAATCTCAAATGATGTACAACCGCCTTCATTGGATCTCCAGATCTTAAATGATGTACAACCGCCTCCATTGGAACTCCCAATCTCAAATGATGTACAACCGCATCCATTGGATCTCCCTATCTTAAATGATGTACAACCACCTCTATTGGATCTCCCAATCTCAAATGATGTACAACCGCCTCCATTGGATCTCCCAATCTCAAATGATGTACAACCGTCTCCATTGGATCTCCCAATCTCAAATGATGTACAACCGCCTCCATTGGATCTCCCAATCTCAAATGATGTACAACTGCATCCAATTTATCTCCCTATCTCAAATGATGTACAACCTCCTCCATTAAATCTCCCTATCTCAAATGATGTACAACCGCCTCCATTGGATCTCCCAATCTTAAATGATGTACAGCCGCCTCCATTGAATCTCCCAATCTCAAATGATGAACAACCGCCTTCATTGGATCTCCCTATCTCAAATAATGTACAATCGCCTCAATTGGATCTCCCAAGCTCCAATGATGTACAACCGCCTTCATTGGATCTCCAAATCTCAAATGATGTACAACCGCCTCCATTAGATCTCCTAATCTCAAATGATGTAAAACCGCCTCCATTGGATCTCTTATCTCGAATGATGTATAACCGCCTCCATTGGATATCCCAATCTCAAATGATGTACAAGCGCCTCTATTGGATCTCCCAATCTTAATTGATTTACGACCGCTTCCATTGGATATCCCTATCTCAAATGATGTACAACCGCCTCCATTGGATCTCCCAATCTCAAATGATGTACAACCGCCTCCATTGGATCTCTTATCTCAAATGATGTACAACCGCCTCCATTGGACCTGCCTATCTCAAATAATGTGCAACAGCCTCCTTTGGATCTCCCTATCTCAAATAATGTACAACCGCCTCCATTGGATCTCCCAATTTCAAATGATGTACAACCGCCACAATTTGATCTCCCAATCTCAAATGATGTACAACCGCCTCTATTGGATATCCCAATCTCAAATGATGTACAACCGCCTCCATTGGATCTCCAAATCTCAAATGATGTACAACTGCCTCCATTTGATCTCCCTATCTCAAATAATGTACAATCGCCTCCATTGGATCTCCCAATCTCAAATGATGTACAACCGCCTCCATTGGATCTCCCAATCTCAAATGATGTACAACCGCCACCATTGGATCTCTCAATCTCAAATGATGTACAACCGCCTCTATTGGATTTCCCTATCTAAAATGATGTTCAACCGCCTCCATTGGATCTTCCAATCTCAAATGATGTACAACCGCCTCCATTGGATCTCCCAATCTCAAATGATGTACAACCGCCTCCATTGGATCTCCCAATCTCAAATGATTTACAACCGCCCACATGGGATCTCCCAATCTCAAATGATGTACAACCGCCTCCATTGGAACTCCTTATCTCAAATGATGTACAACCGCATCAATTTAATCTCCCAATCTCAAATGATGTACAACCGCCTCCATTGGATCTCTCAATCTCTATGATGTACAACCGCCTTCATTGGATCTCCCAATCTCAAATGATGTACAACCGCCCCCATAGGATCTCCCTATCTCAAATGATGTACAACCGCCTCCATTGGATCTCCCTATCTCAAATGATGTACAACCGTCTCCATTGGATCTCCCTATCTCAAATGATGTACAACTGCCTCCATTGGATCTCCCTTACTCAAATGATGTACAACCGCCTCCATTGGATTTCCCAATCTCAAATGATATACAACCGCCTCCATTGGATCTCCCTATCTCAAATGATGTACAACTGCCTTTATTGGACCTGCCTATCTCAAATAATGTACAACCGCCTCCATTGGATCTCCCTATCTCAAATAATGTACAACAGCCTCCATTAGATCTCCCAATCTCAATTGATGTACAACCGCCACCATTTGATCCCCCAATCTTAATTGATTTACGACCGCTTCCATTGGATCTCCCTATCTTAAATGATGTACAACCGCCTCCATTGGATCTCCCAATCTCAAATGATGTACAACCGCCTCCATTGGATCTCTTATCTCAAATGATGTACAACCGCCTCCATTGGACCTGCCTATCTCAAATAATGTGCAACAGCCTCCATTGGATCTCCCTATCTCAAATAATGTACAACCGCCTCCATTGGATCTCCCAATCTCAAATGATGTACAACCGCCACAATTTGATCTCCCAATCTCAAATGATGTAAAACCGCCTCTATTGGATCTCCCAATCTCAAATGATGTACAACTGCCTCCATTGGATCTCCAAATCTCAAATGATGTACAACTGCCTCCATTTGATCTCCCTATCTCAAATAATGTACAATCGCCTCCATTGGATCTCCAAATCTCAAATGATGTACAACCGCCTCCATTGGATCTCCCAATCTCAAATGATGTACAACCGCCTCCATTGGATCTCTCAATCTCAAATGATGTACAACCGCCTCTATTGGATTTCCCTATCTAAAATAATGTTCAACCGCCTCCATTTGATCTCCCAATCTCAAATGATGTACAACCGCCTCCTATAGATCTCCCAATCTCAAATGATGTACAACCACCTCCATTAGATCTCCCTATTTTAAATAATGTACAACCGCCTCCATTTGATCTCCCAATCTCAAATGATGTACAACCGCCTCCATTTGATCTACCTATCTCAAATGATGTACAACCGCTTCCATTGGATCTCCCTATCTAAAATGATGTTCAACTGCCTCCATTGGATCTCCCTTACTCAAATGATGTACAACCGCCTCCATTGGATCTCCCAATCTCAAATGATGTACAACCGCCTCCATTGGATCTCCCTATCTCAAATGATGTACAACCGCCTTTATTAGACCTGCCTATCTCAAATAATGTACAACCGCCTCCATTGGATCTCCCTATCTCAAATAATCTACAACAGCCTCCATTGGATCTCCCAATCTCAATTGATGTACAACCGCCACCATTTGATCCCTTAATCTCAAATGATGTACAACTGCCTCTATTGGATCTCCCAATCTCAAATGATATACAACCGCCTCCATTGGATCACTAAATCTCAAATGATGTACAACTGCCTCCATATGATCTCCGTATCTCAAATAATGTACAATCGCCTCCATTGGATCTTCAAAGCTCCAATGATGTACAACCGCCTTCATTGGATCTCCAAATCTCAAATGATGTACAACCGCCTCCATTAGATCTCCTAATCTCAAATGATGTAAAACCGCCTCCATTGGATCTCTTATCTCAAATGATGTATAACCGCCTCCATTGGATCTCCCAATCTCAAATGATGTACAACCGCCTCCATTGGATCTCCCAATCTTAATTGATTTACGACCGCTTCCATTGGATATCCCTATCTCAAATAATGTACAACCGCCTCCATTGGATCTCCCAATCTCAAATGATGTACAACCGCCTCCATTGGATCTCTTATCTCAAATGATGTACAACCGCCTCCATTGGACCTGCCTATCTCAAATAATGTGCAACAGCCTCCATTGGATCTCCCTATCTCAAATAATGTACAACCGCCTCCATTGGATCTCCCAATTTCAAATGATGTACAACCGCCACAATTTGATCTCCCATTCTCAAATGATGTACAACCGCCTCTATTGGATATCCCAATCTCAAATGATGTACAACCGCCTCCATTGGATCTCCAAATCTCAAATGATGTACAACTGCCTCCATTTGATCTCCCTATCTCAAATAATGTACAATCGCCTCCATTGTATCTCCCAATCTCAAATGATGTACAACCGCCTCCATTGGATCTCCCAATCTCAAATGATGTACAACCGCCACCATTGGATCTCTCAATCTCAAATGATGTACAACCGCCCACATGGGATCTCCCAATCTCAAATGATGTACAACCGCCTCCATTGGATCTCCTTATCTCAAATGATGTACAACCGCATCAATTTAATCTCCCAATCTCAATTGATGTACAACCGCCACCATTTGATCCCCCAATCTTAATTGATTTACGACCGCTTCCATTTAATCTCCCTATCTTAAATGATGTACAACCGCCTCCATTGGATCTCCCAATCTCAAATGATGTACAACCGCCTCCATTGGATCTCTTATCTCAAATGATGTACAACCGCCTCCATTGGACCTGCCTATCTCAAATAATGTGCAACAGCCTCCATTGGATCTCCCTATCTCAAATAATGTACAACCGCCTCCATTGGATCTCCTAATCTCAAATGATGTACAACCGCCACAATTTGATCTCCCAATCTCAAATGATGTAAAACCGCCTCTATTGGATCTCCCAATCTCAAATGATGTACAACTGCCTCCATTGGATCTCCAAATCTCAAATGATGTACAACTGCCTCCATTTGATCTCCCTATCTCAAATAATGTACAATCGCCTCCATTGGATCTCCAAATCTCAAATGATGTACAACCGCCTCCATTGGATCTCCCAATCTCAAATGATGTACAACCGCCTCCATTGGATCTCTCAATCTCAAATGATGTACAACCGCCTCTATTGGATTTCCCTATCTAAAATAATGTTCAACCGCCTCCATTTGATCTCCCAATCTCAAATGATGTACAACCGCCTCCAATAGATCTCCCAATCTCAAATGATGTACAACCACCTCCATTAGATCTTCCTATTTTAAATAATGTACAACCGCCTCCATTTGATCTCCCAATCTCAAATGATGTACAACCGCCTCCATTTGATCTACCTATCTCAAATGATGTACAACCGCTTCCATTGGATCTCCCTATCTAAAATGATGTTCAACTGCCTCCATTGGATCTCCCTTACTCAAATGATGTACAACCGCCTCCATTGGATCTCCCAATCTCAAATGATGTACAACCGCCTCCATTGGATCTCCCTATCTCAAATGATGTACAACCGCCTTTATTAGACCTGCCTATCTCAAATAATGTACAACCGCCTCCATTGGATCTCCCTATCTCAAATAATCTACAACAGCCTCCATTGGATCTCCCAATCTCAATTGATGTACAACCGCCACCATTTGATCCCTTAATCTCAAATGATGTACAACTGCCTCTATTGGATCTCCCAATCTCAAATGATATACAACCGCCTCCATTGGATCACTAAATCTCAAATGATGTACAACTGCCTCCATATGATCTCCGTATCTCAAATAATGTACAATCGCCTCCATTGGATCTTCAAAGCTCCAATGATGTACAACCGCCTTCATTGGATCTCCAAATCTCAAATGATGTACAACCGCCTCCATTAGATCTCCTAATCTCAAATGATGTAAAACCGCCTCCATTGGATCTCTTATCTCAAATGATGTATAACCGCCTCCATTGGATCTCCCAATCTCAAATGATGTACAACCGCCTCCATTGGATCTCCCAATCTTAATTGATTTACGACCGCTTCCATTGGATATCCCTATCTCAAATAATGTACAACCGCCTCCATTGGATCTCCCAATCTCAAATGATGTACAACCGCCTCCATTGGATCTCTTATCTCAAATGATGTACAACCGCCTCCATTGGACCTGCCTATCTCAAATAATGTGCAACAGCCTCCATTGGATCTCCCTATCTCAAATGATGTACAACCGCCACAATTTGATCTCCCATTCTCAAATGATGTACAACCGCCTCTATTGGATATCCCAATCTCAAATGATGTACAACCGCCTCCATTGGATCTCCAAATCTCAAATGATGTACAACTGCCTCCATTTGATCTCCCTATCTCAAATAATGTACAATCGCCTCCATTGTATCTCCCAATCTCAAATGATGTACAACCGCCTCCATTGGATCTCCCAATCTCAAATGATGTACAACCGCCACCATTGGATCTCTCAATCTCAAATGATGTACAACCGCCCACATGGGATCTCCCAATCTCAAATGATGTACAACCGCCTCCATTGGATCTCCTTATCTCAAATGATGTACAACCGCATCAATTTAATCTCCCAATCTCAAATGATGTACAACCGCCTCCATTGGATCTCCCAATCTCTATGATGTACAACCGCCTTCATTGGATCTCCCAATCTCAAATGATGTACAACCGCCCCCATAGGATCTCTCTATCTCAAATGATGTACAACCGCCTCCATTGGATCTCCCTATCTCAAATAATGAACAACCGTCTCCATTGGATCTTCCTATCTCAAATGATGTACAACTGCCTCCATTGGATCTCCCTTACTCAAATGATGTACAACCGCCTCCATTGGATTTCCCAATCTCAAATGATGTACAACCGCCTCCATGGGATCTCCCTATCTTAAATGATGTACAACCGCCTTTATTGGACCTGCCTATCTCAAATAATGTACAACCGCCTCCAATGGATCTCCCTATCTCAAATAATGTACAACAGCCTCCATTAAATCTCCCAATCTCAATTGATGTACAACCGCCACCATTTGATCCCCCAATCTCAATTGATGTACAACTGCCTCTATTGCATCTCCCAATCTTAAATGATATACAACCGCCTCCATTGGATCTCCAAATCTCAAATGATGTACAACTGCCTCCATATGATCTCCGTATCTCAAATAATGTACAATCGCCTCCATTGGATCTCCAAATCTCAAATGATGTACAACTACCTCCATTTGATCTCCCTATCTCAAATAATGTACAATCGCCTCCATTGGATCTCCCAAGCTCAAATGATGTACAACCGCCTTCATTGGATCTCCAGATCTCAAATGATGTACAACCGCCTCCATTGGAACTCCCAATCTCAAATGATGTACAACCGCATCCATTGGATCTCCCTATCTTAAATGATGTACAACCACCTCTATTGGATCTCCCAATCACAAATGATGTACAACCGCCTCCATTGGATCTCCCAATCTCAAATGATGTACAACCGCATCCATTGAATCTCCCAAGCTCAAATGATGTACAACCGTCTCCATTGGATCTCCCAATCTCAAATGATGTACAACCGCCTCCATTGGATCTCCCAATCTCAAATGATGTACAACTGCATCCAATTTATCTCCCTATCTCAAATGATGTACAACCTCCTCCATTAAATCTCCCTATCTCAAATGATGTACAACCGCCTCCATTGGATCTCCCAATCTTAAATGATGTACAGCCGCCTCCATTGAATCTCCCAATCTCAAATGATGAACAACCGCCTTCATTGGATCTCCCTATCTCAAATAATGTACAACCGCCTCTATTGGATCTTCATATCTAAAATGATGTTCAACCGCCTCCATTTGATCTCCCAATCTCAAATGATGTACAACCGCCTCCATTGGATCTCCCAATCTCAAATGATTTACAACCGCCCACATGGGATCTCCCAATCTCAAATGATGTACAACCGCCTCCATTGGATCTCCTTATCTCAAATGATGTACAACCGCATCAATTTAATCTCCCAATCTCAAATGATGTACAACCGCCTCCATTGGATCTCCCAATCTCTATGATGTATAACCGCCTTCATTGGATCTCCCAATCTCAAATGATGTACAACCGCCCCCATAGGATCTCCCTATCTCAAATGATGTACAACCGCCTCCATTGGATCTCCCTATCTCAAATGATGTACAACCGTCTCCATTGGATCTCCCTATCTCAAATGATGTACAACTGCCTCCATTGGATCTCCCTTACTCAATTGATGTACAACCGCCACCATTTGATCCCCCAATTTTAATTGATTTACGACCGCTTCCATTGGATCTCCCTATCTTAAATGATGTACAACCGCCTCCATTGGATCTCCCTATCTTAAATGATGTACAACCGCCTCCATTGGATCTCCCAATCTCAAATGATGTACAACCGCCTCCATTGGATCTCCCTATCTCAAATGATGTACAACCGCCTTTATTGGACCTGCCTATCTCAAATAATGTACAACCGCCTCCAATGGATCTCCCTATCTCAAATAATGTACAACAGCCTCCATTAAATCTCCCAATCTCAATTGATGTACAACCGCCACCATTTGATCCCCCAATCTCAAATGATGTACAACTGCCTCTATTGCATCTCCCAATCTCAAATGATATACAACCGCCTCCATTGGATCTCCAAATCTCAAATGATGTACAACTGCCTCCATATGATCTCCGTATCTCAAATAATGTACAATCGCCTCCATTGGATCTCCAAATCTCAAATGATGTACAACTACCTCCATTTGATCTCCCTATCTCAAATAATGTACAATCGCCTCCATTGGATCTCCCAAGCTCAAATGATGTACAACCGCCTTCATTGGATCTCCAGATCTCAAATGATGTACAACCGCCTCCATTGGAACTCCCAATCTCAAATGATGTACAACCGCATCCATTGGATCTACCTATCTTAAATGATGTACAACCACCTATATTGGATCTCCCAATCTCAAATGATGTACAACCGCCTCCATTGGATCTCCCAATCTCAAATGATGTACAACCGCATCCATTGAATCTCCCAAGCTCAAATGATGTACAACCGTCTCCATTGGATCTCCCAATCTCAAATGATGTACAACCGCCTCCATTGGATCTCCCAATCTCAAATGATGTACAACTGCATCCAATTGATCTCCCTATCTCAAATGATGTACAACCTCCTCCATTAAATCTCCCTATCTCAAATGATGTACAACCGCCTCCATTGGATCTCCCAATCTTAAATGCTGTACAGCCGCCTCCATTGAATCTCCCAATCTCAAATGATGAACAACCGCCTTCATTGGATCTCCCTATCTCAAATAATGTACAACCGCCTCCATTGGATCTTCATATCTAAAATGATGTTCAACCGCCTCCATTGGATCTCCCAATCTCAAATGATGTACAACCGCCTCCATTGGATCTCCCAATCTCAAATGATGTACAACCGCCTCCATTGGATCTCCCAATCTCAAATGATTTACAACCGCCCACATGGGATCTCCCAATCTCAAATGATGTACAACCGCCTCCATTGGATCTCCTTATCTCAAATGATGTACAACCGCATCAATTAAATCTCCCAATCTCAAATGATGTACAACCGCCTCCATTGGATCTCCCAATCTCTATGATGTACAACCGCCTTCATTGGATCTCCCAATCTCAAATGATGTACAACCGCCCCCATAGGATCTCCCTATCTCAAATGATGTACAACCGCCTCCATTGGATCTCCCTATCTCAAATGATGTACAACCGTCTCCATTGGATCTCCCTATCTCAAATGATGTACAACTGCCTCCATTGGATCTCCCTTACTCAAATGATGTACAACCGCCTCCATTGGATTTCCCAATCTCAAATGATGTACAACCGCCTCCATTGGATCTCCCTATCTCAAATGATGTACAACTGCCTTTATTGGACCTGCCTATCTCAAATAATGTACAACCGCCTCCATTGGATCTCCCTATCTCAAATAATGTACAACAGCCTCCATTAGATCTCCCAATCTCAATTGATGTACAACCGCCACCATTTGATCCCCCAATTTTAATTGATTTACGACCGCTTTCATTGGATCTCCCTATCTTAAATGATGTACAACCGCCTCCATTGGATCTCCCAATCTCAAATGATGCACAACCGCCTCCATTGGATCTCTTATCTCAAATGATGTACAACCGCCTCCATTGGACCTGCCTATCTCAAATAATGTGCAACAGCCTCCATTGGATCTCCCTATCTCAAATAATGTACAACCGCCTCCATTGGATCTCCCAATCTCAAATGATGTACAACCGCCACAATTTGATCTCACAATCTCAAATGATGTAAAACCGCCTCTATTGGATCTCCCAATCTCAAATGATGTACAACTGCCTCCATTGGATCTCCAAATCTCAAATGATGTACAACTACCTCCATTTGATCTCCCTATCTCAAAAAATGTACAATCGCCTCCATTGGATCTCCCAAGCTCAAATGATGTACAACCGCCTTCATTGGATCTCCAGATCTCAAATGATGTACAACCGCCTCCATTGGAACTCCCAATCTCAAATGATGTACAACCGCATCCATTGGATCTCCCTATCTTAAATGATGTACAACCACCTCTATTGGATCTCCCAATCTCAAATGATGTACAACCGCCTCCATTGGATCTCCCAATCTCAAATGATGTACAACCGCATCCATTGAATCTCCCAAGCTCAAATGATGTACAACCGTCTCCATTGGATCTCCCAATCTCAAATGATGTACAACCGCCTCCATTGGATCTCCCAATCTCAAATGATGTACAACTGCATCCAATTTATCTCCCTATCTCAAATGATGTACAACCTCCTCCATTAAATCTCCCTATCTCAAATGATGTACAACCGCCTCCATTGGATCTCCCAATCTTAAATGATGTACAGCCGCCTCCATTGAATCTCCCAATCTCAAATGATGAACAACCGCCTTCATTGGATCTCCCTATCTCAAATAATGTACAACCGCCTCCATTGGATCTTCATATCTAAAATGATGTTCAACCGCCTCCATTGGATCTCCCAATCTCAAATGATGTACAACCGCCTCCATTGGATCTCCCAATCTCAAATGATGTACAACCGCCTCCATTGGATCTCCCAATCTCAAATGATTTACATCCGCCCACATGGGATCTCCCAATCTCAAATGATGTACAACCGCCTCCATTGGATCTCCTTATCTCAAATGATGTACAACCGCATCAATTTAATCTCCCAATCTCAAATGATGTACAACCGCCTCCATTGGATCTCCCAATCTCTATGATGTACAACCGCCTCCATTGGACCTGCCTATCTCAAATAATGTGCAACAGCCTCCATTGGATCTCCCTATCTCAAATAATGTACAACCGCCTCCATTGGATCTCCCAATCTCAAATGATGTACAACCGCCACAATTTGATCTCACAATCTCAAATGATGTAAAACCGCCTCTATTGGATCTCCCAATCTCAAATGATGTACAACTGCCTCCATTGGATCTCCAAATCTCAAATGATGTACAACTGCCTCCATTTGATCTCCCTATCTCAAATAATGTACAATCGCCTCCATTGGATCTCCCAATCTCAAATGATGTACAACCGCCTCCATTGGATCTCCCAATCTCAAATGATGTACAACCGCCTCCATTGGATCTCTCAATCTCAAATGATGTACAACCGCCTCTATTGGATTTCCCTATCTAAAATGATGTTCAACCGCCTCCATTTGATCTCCCAATCTCAAATGATGTACAACCGCCTCCAATAGATCTCCCAATCTCAAATGATGTACAACAACCTCCATTAGATCTCCCTATTTCAAATAATGTACAACCGCCTCCATTTGATCTCCCAATCTCAAATGATGTACAACCGCCTCCATTTGATCTACCTATCTCAAATGATGTACAACCGCTTCCATTGGATCTCCCTATCTAAAATGATGTTCAACTGCCTCCATTGGATCTCCCTTACTCAAATGATGTACAACCGCCTCCATTGGATCTCCCAATCTCAAATGATGTACAACCGCCTCCATTGGATCTCCCTATCTCAAATGATGTACAACCGCCTTTATTAGACCTGCCTATCTCAAATAATGTACAACCGCCTCCATTGGATCTCCCTATCTCAAATAATGTACAACAGCCTCCATTGGATCTCCCAATCTCAATTGATGTACAACCGCCACCATTTGATCCCTTAATCTCAAATGATGTACAACTGCCTCTATTGGATCTCCCAATCTCAAATGATATACAACCGCCTCCATTGGATCTCCAAATCTCAAATGATGTACAACCATCTCCATATGATCTCCGTATCTCAAATAATGTACAATCGCCTCCATTGGATCTTCAAATCTCAAATGATGTACAACTGCCTCCATTTGATCTCCCTATCTCAAATAATGTACAATCACCTTAATTGGATCTCCCAAGCTCCAATGATGTACAACCGCCTTCATTGGATCTCCAAATCTCAAATGATGTACAACCGCCTCCATTAGATCTCCTAATCTCAAATGATGTAAAACCGCCTCCATTGGATCTCTTATCTCAAATGATGTATAACCGCCTCCATTGGATCTCCCAATCTCAAATGATGTACAACCGCCTCCATTGGATCTCCCAATCTTAATTGATTTACGACAGCTTCCATTGGATATCCCTATCTCAAATGATGTACAACCGCCTCCATTGGATCTCCCAATCTCAAATGATGTACAACCGCCTCCATTGGATCTCTTATCTCAAATGATGTACAACCGCCTCCATTGGACCTGCCTATCTCAAATAATGTGCAACAGCCTCCATTGGATCTCCCTATCTCAAATAATGTACAACCGCCTCCATTGGATCTCCCAATTTCAAATGATGTACAACCGCCACAATTTGATCTCCCAATCTCAAATGATGTACAACCGCCTCTATTGGATATCCCAATCTCAAATGATGTACAACCGCCTCCATTGGATCTTCCAATCTCAAATGATGTACAACCGCCTCCATTGGATCTCTTATCTTAAATGATGTACAACCGCCTCCATTGGACCTGCCTATCTCAAATAATGTGCAACAGCCTCCATTGGATCTCCCTATCTCAAATAATGTACAACCGCCTCCATTGGATCTCCCAATCTCAAATGATGTACAACCGCCACAATTTGATCTCACAATCTCAAATGATGTAAAACCGCCTCTATTGGATCTCCCAATCTCAAATGATGTACAACAGCCTCCATTGGATCTCCCTATCTCAAATAATGTACAACCGCCTCCATTGGATCTCCCAATTTCAAATGATGTACAACCGCCACAATTTGATCTCCCAATCTCAAATGATGTACAACCGCCTCTATTGGATATCCCAATCTCAAATGATGTACAACCGCCTCCATTGGATCTCCAAATCTCAAATGATGTACAACTGCCTCCATTGGATCTCCTTATCTCAAATGATGTACAACCGCATCAATTTAATCTCCCAATCTCAAATGATGTACAACCGCCTCCATTGGATCTCCCAATCTCTATGATGTACAACCGCCTTCATTGGATCTCCCAATCTCAAATGATGTACAACCGCCCCCATAGGATCTCCCTATCTCAAATGATGTACAACCGCCTCCATTGGATCTCCCTATCTCAAATAATGAACAACTGCCTTCATTGGATCTCCCTTACTCAAATGATGTACAACCGCCTCCATTGGATTTCCCAATCTCAAATGATGTACAACCGCCTCCATTGGATCTCCCTATCTCAAATGATGTACAACCGCCTTTATTGGACCTGCCTATCTCAAATAGTGTACAACCGCCTCCAATGGATCTCCCTATCTCAAATAATGTACAACAGCCTCCATTAAATCTCCCAATCTCAATTGATGTACAACCGCCACCATTTAATCCCCCAATCTCAAATGATGTACAATTGCCTCTATTAGATCTCCCAATCTCAAATGATATACAACCGCCTCCATTGGATCTCCAAATCTCAAATGATGTACAACTGCCTCCATATGATCTCCGTATCTCAAATAATGTACAATCGCCTCCATTGGATCTCCAAATCTCAAATGATGTACAACTACCTCCATTTGATCTCCCTATCTCAAATAATGTACAATCGCCTCCATTGGATCTCCCAAGCTCAAATGATGTACAACCGCCTTCATTGGATCTCCAGATCTCAAATGATGTACAACCGCCTCCATTGGAACTCCCAATCTCAAATGATGTACAACCGCATCCATTGGATCTCCCTATCTTAAATGATGTACAACCACATCTATTGGATCTCCCAATCTCAAATGATGTACAACCGCCTCCATTGGATCTCCCAATCTCAAATGATGTACAACCGCATCCATTGGATCTCCCAATCTCAAATGATGTACAACCGCCTCCATTGGATCTCCCAATCTCAAATGATGTACAACTGCATCCAATTTATCTCCCTATCTCAAATGATGTACAACCTCCTCCATTAAATCTCCCTATCTCAAATGATGTACAACCGCCTCCATTGAATCTCCCAATCTTAAATGATGTACAGCCGCCTCCATTGAATCTCCCAATCTCAAATGATGAACAACCGCCTTCATTGGATCTCCCTATCTCAAATAATGTACAACCGCCTCCATTGGATCTTCATATCTCAAATGATGTTCAACCGCCTCGATTGGATCTCCCCATCTCAAATGATGTACAACCGCTTCCATTGGATCTCCCAATCTCAAATAATGTACAACCGCCTCTATTGGATCTCCCAATCTTTAATGATGTACAACCGAATCCATTGGATCTCCCAATCTCAAATGATGTACAACCGCCTCCATTGGATCTTTTAATCTCAAATGATGTACAACCGCCTCTATTGGATCTCCCTATTTCAAATGATGCACAACCGCCTTCATTGGATCTCCCAATCTTAAATAATGTACAACCGCCTCCATTGGATCTCCCAATCTCAAATGATGTACAACCGCTTCCATTGGATCTCCCAATCTCAAATAATGTACAACCGCCTCTATTGGATCTCCCAATCTTAAATGATGTACAACCGAATCCATTGGATCTCCCAATCTCAAATGATGTACAACCGCCTCCATTGGATCTTTTAATCTCAAATGATGTACAACCGCCTTCATTGGATCTCCCTATTTCAAATGATGTACAACCGCCTCCATTGGATCTCCCTATCTAAAATGATGTTCAACCGTCTCCATTGGATCTCCCAATCTCAAATGATGTACAACCGCCACCAATAGATCTCCCAATTTTAAATGATGTACAACCACCTCCATTGGATCTCCCTATCTCAAATAATGTACAACCGCCTCCATTGGATCTCCCTATCAAAAATGATGTTTAACCGTCTCCATTGGATCTCCCAATCTAAAATGATGTACAACCGCCTCCAATAGATCTCCTAATCTCAAATGATGTACAACCACCTCCATTTGATCTCCCAATCTCAAATAATGTACAACCGCCTCCATTTGATCTCCCAATCTTAAATGATGTGCAACCGCCTCCATTTGATCTCCCAATCTCAAATGATGTACAACCGCCTCTATTGGATCTCTTAATCTCAAATAATGTACAACCGCCTTTATTGGATCTCCCTATCTCAATTGATGTATAACCGCCTCCATTGGATCTCCCAATCTCAAACGATGTACAACCGACTTCATTGGATCTTCCTATCTCAATTGATGTATAACCGCCTCCATTGGATCTCCCAATCTTAAATGATGTACAACCGCCTCCATTGGATCTCCCAATCTCAAATGATGTACAACCGCCTTCATTGGATCTCCCTATCTCAAATGATGTACAACCGTCTCCATTGGATCTCCCTATCTCAAATGATGTACAACTGCCTCCATTGGATCTCCCTTACTCAAATGATGTACAACCACCTCCATTGGATTTCCCAATCTCAAATGATGTACAACCGCCTCCATTGGATCTCCCTATCTCAAATGATGTACAACTGCCTTTATTGGACCTGCCTATCTCAAATAATGTACAACCGCCTCCATTGGATCTCCCTATCTCAAATAATGTACAACAGCCTCCATTAGATCTCCCAATCTCCATTGATGTACAACCGCCACCATTTGATCCCCCAATTTTAATTGATTTACGACCGCTTCCATTGGATCTCCCTATCATAAATGATGTACAACCGCCTCCATTGGATCTTCCAATCTCAAATGATGTACAACCGCCTCCATTGGATCTCTTATCTTAAATGATGTACAACCGCCTCCATTGGATCTCCCAATCTCAAATGATGTACAACCGCCACAATTTGATCTCACAATCTCAAATGATGTAAAACCGCCTCTATTGGATCTCCCAATCTCAAATGATGTACAACTGCCTCCATTGGATCTCCAAATCTCAAATGATGTACAACTGCCTCCATTTGATCTCCCTATCTCAAATAATGTACAATCGCCTCCATTGGATCTCCCAATCTCAAATGATGTACAACCGCCTCCATTGGATCTCCCAATCTCAAATGATGTACAACCGCCTCCATTGGATCTCTCAATCTCAAATGATGTACAACCGCCTCTATTGGATTTCCCTATCTAAAATGATGTTCAACCGCCTCCATTTGATCTCCCAATCTCAAATGATGTACAACCGCCTCCAATAGATCTCCCAATCTCAAATGATGTACAACAACCTCCTATAGATCTCCCTATTTCAAATAATGTACAACCGCCTCCATTTGATCTCCCAATCTCAAATGATGTACAACCGCCTCCATTTGATCTACCTATCTCAAATGATGTACAACCGCTTCCATTGGATCTCCCTATCTAAAATGATGTTCAACTGCCTCCATTGGATCTCCCTTACTCAAATGATGTACAACCGCCTCCATTGGATCTCCCAATCTCAAATGATGTACAACCGCCTCCATTGGATCTCCCTATCTCAAATGATGTACAACCGCCTTTATTAGACCTGCCTATCTCAAATAATGTACAACCGCCTCCATTGGATCTCCCTATCTCAAATAATGTACAACAGCCTCCATTGGATCTCCCAATCTCAATTGATGTACAACCGCCACCATTTGATCCCTTAATCTCAAATGATGTACAACTGCCTCTATTGGATCTCCCAATCTCAAATGATATACAACCGCCTCCATTGGATCTCCAAATCTCAAATGATGTACAACTGCCTCCATATGATCTCCGTATCTCAAATAATGTACAATCGCCTCCATTGGATCTTCAAATCTCAAATGATGTACAACTGCCTCCATTTGATCTCCCTATCTCAAATAATGTACAATCACCTCAATTGGATCTCCCAAGCTCCAATGATGTACAACCGCCTTCATTGGATCTCCAAATCTCAAATGATGTACAACCGCCTCCATTAGATCTCCTAATCTCAAATGATGTAAAACCGCCTCCATTGGATCTCTTATCTCAAATGATGTATAACCGCCTCCATTGGATCTCCCAATCTCAAATGATGTACAACCGCCTCCATTGGATCTCCCAATCTTAATTGATTTACGACCGCTTCCATTGGATATCCCTATCTCAAATGATGTACAACCACCTCCATTGGATCTCCCAATCTCAAATGATGTACAACCGCCTCCATTGGATCTCTTATCTCAAATGATGTACAACCGCCTCCATTGGACCTGCCTATCTCAAATAATGTGCAACAGCCTCCATTGGATCTCCCTATCTCAAATAATGTACAACCGCCTCCATTGGATCTCCCAATTTCAAATGATGTACAACCGCCACAATTTGATCTCCCAATCTCAAATGATGTACAACCGCCTCTATTGGATATCCCAATCTCAAATGATGTACAACCGCCTCCATTGGATCTCCAAATCTCAAATGATGTACAACTGCCTCCATTTGATCTCCCTATCTCAAATAATATACAATCGCCTCCATTGTATCTCCCAATCTTAAATGATGTACAACCGCCTCCATTGGATCTCCCAATCTCAAATGATGTACAACCGCCACCATTGGATCTCTCAATTTCAAATGATGTACAACCGCCCACATAGGATTTTCCAATCTCAAATGATGTACAACCGCCTCCATTGGATCTCCTTATCTCAAATGATGTACAACCGCATCAATTTAATCTCCCAATCTCAAATGATGTACAACCGCCTCCATTGGATCTCCCAATCTCTATGATGTACAACCGCCTTCATTGGATCTCCCAATCTCAAATGATGTACAACCGCCCCCATAGGATCTCCCTATCTCAAATGATGTACAACCGCCTCCATTGGATCTCCCTATCTCAAATAATGAACAACTGCCTTCATTGGATCTCCCTTACTCAAATGATGTACAACCGCCTCCATTGGATTTCCCAATCTCAAATGATGTACAACCGCCTCCATTGGATCTCCCTATCTCAAATGATGTACAACCGCCTTTATTGGACCTGCCTATCTCAAATAGTGTACAACCGCCTCCAATGGATCTCCCTATCTCAAATAATGTACAACAGCCTCCATTAAATCTCCCAATCTCAATTGATGTACAACCGCCACCATTTAATCCCCCAATCTCAAATGATGTACAACTGCCTCTATTGGATTCTTCCAATCTCAAATGATATACAACCGCCTCCATTGGATCTCCAAATCTCAAATGATGTACAACTGCCTCCATATGATCTCCGTATCTCAAATAATGTACAATCGCCTCCATTGGATCTCCAAATCTCAAATGATGTACAACTACCTCCATTTGATCTCCCTATCTCAAATGATGTACAACCGCTTCCATTGGATCTCCCTATCTAAAATGATGTTCAACTGCCTCCATTGGATCTCCCTTACTCAAATGATGTACAACCGCCTCCATTGGATCTCCCAATCTCAAAGGATGTACAACCGCCTCCATTGGATCTCCCTATCTCAAATGATGTACAACCGCCTTTATTAGACCTGCCTATCTCAAATAATGTACAACCGCCTCCATTGGATCTCCCTATCTCAAATAATGTACAACAGCCTCCATTGGATCTCCCAATCTCAATTGATGTACAACCGCCACCATTTGATCCCTTAATCTCAAATGATGTACAACTGCCTCTATTGGATCTCCCAATCTCAAATGATATACAACCGCCTCCATTGGATCTCCAAATCTCAAATGATGTACAACTGCCTCCATATGATCTCCGTATCTCAAATAATGTACAATCGCCTCCATTGGATCTTCAAATCTCAAATGATGTACAACTGCCTCCATTTGATCTCCCTATCTCAAATAATGTACAATCACCTCAATTGGATCTCCCAAGCTCCAATGATGTACAACCGCCTTCATTGGATCTCCAAATCTCAAATGATGTACAACCGCCTCCATTAGATCTCCTAATCTCAAATGATGTAAAACCGCCTCCATTGGATCTCTTATCTCAAATGATGTATAACCGCCTCCATTGGATCTCCCAATCTCAAATGATGTACAACCGCCTCCATTGGATCTCCCAATCTTAATTGATTTACGACCGCTTCCATTGGATATCCCTATCTCAAATGATGTACAACCACCTCCATTGGATCTCCCAATCTCAAATGATGTACAACCGCCTCCATTGGATCTCTTATCTCAAATGATGTACAACCGCCTCCATTGGACCTGCCTATCTCAAATAATGTGCAACAGCCTCCATTGGATCTCCCTATCTCAAATAATGTACAACCGCCTCCATTGGATCTCCCAATTTCAAATGATGTACAACCGCCACAATTTGATCTCCCAATCTCAAATGATGTACAACCGCCTCTATTGGATATCCCAATCTCAAATGATGTACAACCGCCTCCATTGGATCTCCAAATCTCAAATGATGTACAACTGCCTCCATTTGATCTCCCTATCTCAAATAATATACAATCGCCTCCATTGTATCTCCCAATCTTAAATGATGTACAACCGCCTCCATTGGATCTCCCAATCTCAAATGATGTACAACCGCCACCATTGGATCTCTCAATTTCAAATGATGTACAACCGCCCACATGGGATTTTCCAATCTCAAATGATGTACAACCGCCTCCATTGGATCTCCTTATCTCAAATGATGTACAACCGCATCAATTTAATCTCCCAATCTCAAATGATGTACAACCGCCTCCATTGGATCTCCCAATCTCTATGATGTACAACCGCCTTCATTGGATCTCCCAATCTCAAATGATGTACAACCGCCCCCATAGGATCTCCCTATCTCAAATGATGTACAACCGCCTCCATTGGATCTCCCTATCTCAAATAATGAACAACTGCCTTCATTGGATCTCCCTTACTCAAATGATGTACAACCGCCTCCATTGGATTTCCCAATCTCAAATGATGTACAACCGCCTCCATTGGATCTCCCTATCTCAAATGATGTACAACCGCCTTTATTGGACCTGCCTATCTCAAATAGTGTACAACCGCCTCCAATGGATCTCCCTATCTCAAATAATGTACAACAGCCTCCATTAAATCTCCCAATCTCAATTGATGTACAACCGCCACCATTTAATCCCCCAATCTCAAATGATGTACAACTGCCTCTATTGGATCTCCCAATCTCAAATGATATACAACCGCCTCCATTGGATCTCCAAATCTCAAATGATGTACAACTGCCTCCATATGATCTCCGTATCTCAAATAATGTACAATCGCCTCCATTGGATCTCCAAATCTCAAATGATGTACAACTACCTCCATTTGATCTCCCTATCTCAAATAATGTACAATCGCCTCCATTGGATCTCCCAAGCTCAAATGATGTACAACCGCCTTCATTGGATCTCCAGATCTCAAATGATGTACAACCGCCTCCATTGGAACTCCCAATCTCAAATGATGTACAACCGCATCCATTGGATCTCCCTATCTTAAATGATGTACAACCACCTCTATTGGATCTCCCAATCTCAAATGATGTACAACCGCCTCCATTGGATCTCCCAATCTCAAATGATGTACAACCGCATCCATTGGATCTCCCAATCTCAAATGATGTACAACCGCCTCCATTGAATCTCCCAATCTCAAATGATGTACAACTGCATCCAATTTATCTCCCTATCTCAAATGATGTACAACCTCCTCCATTAAATCTCCCTATCTCAAATGATGTACAACCGCCTCCATTGAATCTCCCAATCTTAAATGATGTACAGCCGCCTCCATTGAATCTCCCAATCTCAAATGATGAACAACCGCCTTCATTGGATCTCCCTATCTCAAATAATGTACAACCGCCTCCATTGGATCTTCATATCTCAAATGATGTTCAACCGCCTCGATTGGATCTCCCCATCTCAAATGATGTACAACCGCTTGCATTGGATCTCCCAATCTCAAATAATGTACAACCGCCTCTATTGGATCTCCCAATCTTTAATGATGTACAACCGAATCCATTGGATCTCCCAATCTCAAATGATGTACAACCGCCTCCATTGGATCTTTTAATCTCAAATGATGTACAACCGCCTCTATTGGATCTCCCTATTTCAAATGATGCACAACCGCCTTCATTGGATCTCCCAATCTTAAATAATGTACAACCGCCTCCATTTGATCTCCCAATCTCAAATGATGTACAACCGCTTCCATTGGATCTCCCAATCTCAAATAATGTACAACCGCCTCTATTGGATCTCCCAATCTTAAATGATGTACAACCGAATCCATTGGATCTCCCAATCTCAAATGATGTACAACCGCCTCCATTGGATCTTTTAATCTCAAATGATGTACAACCGCCTTCATTGGATCTCCCTATTTCAAATGATGTACAACCGCCTCCATTGGATCTCCCTATCTAAAATGATGTTCAACCGTCTCCATTGGATCTTCCAATCTCAAATGATGTACAACCGCCACCAATAGATCTCCCAATTTTAAATGATGTACAACCACCTCCATTGGATCTCCCTATCTCAAATAATGTACAACCGCCTCCATTGGATCTCCCTATCAAAAATGATGTTTAACCGTCTCCATTGGATCTCCCAATCTCAAATTATGTACAACCACCTCCATTTGATCTCCCAATCTCAAATGATGTACAACCGCCTCCATTTGATCTCCCAATCTCAAATGATGTACAACCGCCTCCATTGGATCTCCCTATCAAAAATGATGTTTAACCGTCTCCATTGGATCTCCCAATCTAAAATGATGTACAACCGCCTCCAATAGATCTCCTAATCTCAAATGATGTACAACCACCTCCATTTGATCTCCCAATCTCAAATGATGTACAACCGCCTCCATTTGATCTCCCAATCTTAAATGATGTGCAACCGCCTCCATTTGATCTCCCAATCTCAAATGATGTACAACCGCCTTTATTGGATCTCTTAATCTCAAATAATGTACAACCGCCTTTATTGGATCTCCCTATCTCAATTGATGTATAACCGCCTCCATTGGATCTCCCAATCTCAAATGATGTACAACCAACTTCATTGGATCTTCCTATCTCAATTGATGTATAACCGCCTCCATTGGATCTCCCAATCTTAAATGATGTACAACCGCCTCCATTGGATCTCCCAATCTCAAATGATGTACAACCGCCTCCATTGAATCTCCCTATCTCAAATGATGTACAACCGCCTCCATTGGACCTGCCTATCTCAAATGATGTACAACCGCCTCCATTGGATCTCCCTATCTAAAATGATGTTCAACCGGCTCCATTGGATCTCCCAATCTAAAATATGTACAACCGCCTCCAATAGATCTCCCAATCTCAAATGATGTACAACCACCTCCATTGGATCTCCCTATTTCAAATAATGTACAACCGCCTCAATTTGATCTCCCAATCTCAAATGATGTACAACCGCCTCCATTTGATCTCCAAATCTCAAATGATGTACAACCGCTTCCATTGGATCTCCCTATCTAAAATGATGTTCAACCGTCTTCACTGGATCTCCCAATCTCAAATGATGTACAACCGCCTCCATTGGATCTCCCAATCTTAAATGATGTACAACCGCCTCCAATTTATCTCCCTATCTCTAATGATGTACAACCGCCTCCATTTAATCTATTTCAAATGATGTATGACCGCCTCCATTGGATCTCCCTATCTCAAATGATGTACAACCGCCTCCATTGGATCTCTCAATCTCAAATGATGTACAACCGCCTCCATTGGATCTCCCTATCTCAAATGATGTACAACCGCCTCCATTGGACCTGCCTATCTCAAATAATGTACAACCGCCTCCATTGGATCTCCCAATCTCAAATGATGTACAACCGCCTCCATTGAATCTCCCAATCTCAAATGATGTGCAACCGCCTCCATTTGATCTCCCAATCTTAAATGATGTTCAACCGCCTCCATTTGATCTCCCAATCTCAATTGATGTATAACCGCCTCCATTGGATCTCCCAATCTCAAATGATGTATAACCGCCTTCATTGGATCTCCCTATCTCAATTGATGTATAACCGCCTCCATTGGATCTCCCAATCTCAAATGATGTACAACCGCCTTCATTGGATCTCCCTATCTCAATTGATGTATAACCGCCTCCATTGGATCTCCCAATCTTAAATGATGTACAACCGCCTCCATTAGATCTCCTAATCTCAAATGATGTAAAACCGCCTCCATTGGATCTCTTATCTCAAATAATGTATAACCGCCTCCATTGGATATCCCAATCTCAAATGATGTACAACCGCCTCCATTGGATCTCCCAATCTTAATTGATTTACGACCGCTTCCATTGGATATCCCTATCTCAAATGATGTACAACCGCCTCCATTGGATCTCCCAATCTCAAATGATGTATAACCGCCTTCATTGGATCTCCCAATCTCAAATAATGTACAACCGCTTTTATTGGATCTCCCAATCTCAAATGATGTAAAACCGCCTCGATTGGATCTCCCCATCTTAAAGTATGTACAACCGCTTCCATTGGATCTACCAATCTTAAATAATGTACAACCGCCTCCAGTGGATCTCCCAATCTCAAATGATGTACAACCGCCTCCATTGGATCTCCCTATTTCAAAAGATGCACAACCGCCGCCATTGAATCTCCATATCTCAAATAATGTACAACCGCCTCCAGTGGATCTCCCAATCTCAAATGATGTATAACCGCCTCCATTGGATCTCCCAATCTCAAATAATGTACAACCGCTTCTATTGAATCTCCCAATCTCAAATGATGTATAACCGCCTCCATTGGATCTCCCAATCTCAAATGATGTACAACTGCCTCCATTGGATCTCCCTATTTCAAATGATGCACAACCGCCTCCATTGGATCTCCCTATCTCAAATGATCTACAACCGCCTCCATTTGATCTCCCTATCTCAAATGATGTACAACCGCCTCCATTGGGTCTCCATATCTCAAATGATGTACAACCGCCTTCATTGGATCTCCCAATCTTAAATGATGTACAACCGCCTCCATTGGATCTCCTAATCTCAAATGATGTAACACCGCCTTCAATGGATCTCCCTATCTCAAATAATGTACAACCACCTCCATTGGATCTCCCCATCTCAAAGTATGTACAACCGCTTCCATTGCATCTCCCTATCTCAAATGATGTACAACCGTCACCATTGGATCTTCCAATCTCAAATGATGTACAACCGCATCCATTGCATCTCCCAATCTCAAATGATGTACAACCGCATCCATTGCATCTCCCAATCTTAAATGATGTACAACCGCCTCCATTGGATCTCCCCATCTCAAAGTATGTACAACCGCTTCCATTGAATCTCCCAATCTTAAATGATGTACAACCGCCTCCATTGGATCTCCCTATCTCAAATGATGTACAACCGCCTCAAGTAGATCTCCCAATCTCAAATGATTTACAATCGCCTCCATTGGATCTCCTAATCTCAAATGATGTACAACCACCTCCATTGGATCTCCCTATCTTAAATGATGTACAACCGGCTCCAATGGATTTCCAAATCTTAATGATGTACAACCGCCTCCATTGGATCTCCCAATCTTAAATGATGTACAACCGGCTCCACTGGATCTCCCAATCTCAAATGATGTTCAATCGCCTCCATTGGATCTCCCAATCTCAAATGATGTACAACCGTCTCCATTGGATCTCCCAATCTCAAATGATGTACAACCGCCTCCATTGGATCTCCCTATCTCAAATGATGTACAACCGCCACCATTGGATCTCCCAATCTCAAATGATGTACAACCGCCTCCATTGGATCTCCCAATCTTAAATGATGTACAACCGCCTCCATTGCATATCCCTATCTCAAATGATGTACAACCGTCTCCATTGGATCTTCCAATCTCAAATGATGTACAACCGCATCCATTGCATCTCCCAATCTTAAATGATGTACAACCGCCTCCATTTGATCTCCCTATCATAAATGATGTACAACCGCCTCCTTTGGATCTCCCAATCTCAAATGATGTAAAACCGCCTTCATTGGATCTCCCTATTTCAAATAATGTACAACCGCCTCCATTGGATCTCCATATCTCAAATGATGTTCAACCGCCTCGATTAGATCTCCCCATCTCAAAGTATGTACAACCGTTTCCAGTGGATCTCCCAATCTCAAATGATGTATAACCGCCTCCATTGAATCTCCCAATCTCAAATAATGTACAACCGCTTTTATTGGATCTCCCAATCTCAAAGGATGTACAACCGCCTCGATTGGATCTCCCCATCTTAAAGTATGTACAACCGCTTCCATTGGATCTACCAATCTTAAATGATGTACAACCGCCGCCATTGAATCTCCATATCTCAAATAATGTACAACCGCCTCCATTGGATCTCCCAAACCCAAATGATGTACAACCGCCTCCATTGGGTCACCCAATCTCAAATGATGTACAACCGTCTCCATTGGATCTCCCAATCTCAAATGATTTACAACCGCCTCCATTGGATCTCCCTATTTCAAATGATGTACAACCGCCTCAATTGGATCTCCCAATCTAAAATGATGCACTACCGCCTCCATTGGATCTCCCAATCTCAAATGATGTATAACCGCCTCCATTTGATCTCCCTATCTCTAATGATGTACAACCGCCTTCATTGGATCTCCCTATCTCAAATGATGTACAACCGCCTCCATTGGATCTCCCAATCTTAAATGATTTACAGTCGCCTCCATTGGATCTCCCAACCTCCTCCATTGGATCTCCCTATCTCAAATGATGTACAACTACCTCCATTGGATCTCCCTATCTCAAATAATGTACAACCGCCTCCATTTGATCTCCCAATCTCAAATGATGTACAACCGCCTCCATTGGATCTCCCTATCTAAAATGATGTTCAACCGGCTCCATTGGATCTCCCAATCTAAAATGATGTACAACCGCCTCCAATAGATCTCCCAATCTCAAATGATGTACAGCCACCTCCATTAGATCTCCCTATTTCAAATAATGTACAACCGCCTCCATTTGATCTCCCAATCTCAAATGATGTACAACCGCCTCCATTTGATCTCCCAATCTCAAATGATGTACAACCGCCTCCATTGGATCTCCCAATCTCAAATGATGTACAACCGCCACCATTGGATCTCTCAATCTCAAATGATGTACAACCGCCTCTATTGGATTTCCCTATCTAAAATGATGTTCAACCGCCTCCATTGGATCTCCCAATCTCAAATGATGTACAACCGCCTCCATTGGATCTCCCAATCTCAAATGATGTACAACCGCCTCCATTGGATCTCCCAATCTCAAATGATTTACAACCGCCCACATGGGATCTCCCAATCTCAAATGATGTACAACCGCCTCCATTAAATCTCCTTATCTCAAATGATGTACAACCGCATCAATTTAATCTCCCAATCTCAAATGATGTACAACCGCCTCCATTGGATCTCCCAATCTCTATGATGTACAACCGCCTTCATTGGATCTCCCAATCTCAAATGATGTACAACCGCCCCCATAGGATCTCCCAATCTCAAATGATGTACAACCGCCTCCATTGGATCTCCCTATCTCAAATGATGTACAACCGCCTCCATTGGATCTCTTATCTCAAATGATGTACAACCGCCTCCATTGGACCTGCCTATCTCAAATAATGTGCAACAGCCTCCATTGGATCTCCCTATCTCAAATAATGTACAACCGCCTCCATTGGATCTCCCAATCTCAAATGATGTACAACCGCCACAATTTGATCTCCCAATCTCAAATGATGTAAAACCGCCTCTATTGGATCTCCCAATCTCAAATGATGTACAACTGCCTCCATTGGATCTCCAAATCTCAAATGATGTACAACTGCCTCTATTTGATCTCCCTATCTCAAATAATGTACAATCGCCTCCATTGGATCTCCAAATCTCAAATGATGTACAACCGCCTCCATTGGATCTCCCAATCTCAAATGATGTACAACCGCCTCCATTGGATCTCTCAATCTCAAATGATGTACAACCGCCTCTATTGGATTTCCCTATCTAAAATGATGTTCAACCGCCTCCATTTGATCTCCCAATCTCAAATGATGTACAACCGCCTGCAATAGATCTCCCAATCTCAAATGATGTACAACCACCTCCATTAGATCTCCCTATTTTAAATAATGTACAACCGCCTCCATTTGATCTCCCAATCTCAAATGATGTACAACCGCCTCCATTTGATCTACCTATCTCAAATGATGTACAACCGCTTCCATTGGATCTCCCTATCTAAAATGATGTTCAACTGCCTCCATTGGATCTCCCTTACTCAAATGATGTACAACCGCCTCCATTGGATCTCCCAATCTCAAATGATGTACAACCGCCTCCATTGGATCTCCCTATCTCAAATGATGTACAACCGCCTTTATTAGACCTGCCTATCTCAAATAATGTACAACCGCCTCCATTGGATCTCCCTATCTCAAATAATGTACAACAGCCTCCATTGGATATCCCAATCTCAAATGATATACAACCGCCTCCATTGGATCTCCAAATCTCAAATGATGTACAACTGCCTCCATATGATCTCCGTATCTCAAATAATGTACAATCGCCTCCATTGGATCTTCAAATCTCAAATGATGTACATCTGCCTCCATTTGATCTCCCTATCTCAAATAATGTACAATCACCTCAATTGGATCTCCCAAGCTCCAATGATGTACAACCGCCTTCATTGGATCTCCCAATCTCAAATGATGTACAACCGCCTCCATTAGATCTCCTAATCTCAAATGATGTAAAACCGCCTTCATTGGATCTCTTATCTCAAATGATGTATAACCGCCTCCATTGGATATCCCAATCTCAAATGATGTACAACCGCCTCCATTGGGTCTCCCAATCTTAATTGATTTACGACCGCTTCCATTGGATATCCCTATCTCAAATGATGTACAACCGCCTCCATTGGATCTCCTAATCTCAAATGATGTACAACCGCCTCCATTGGATCTCTTATCTCAAATGATGTACAACCGCCTCCATTGGACCTGCCTATCTCAAATAATGTGCAACAGCCTCCATTGGATCTCCCTATCTCAAATAATGTACAACCACCTCCATTGGATCTCCCAATTTCAAATGATGTACAACCGCCACAATTTGATCTCCCAATCTCAAATGATGTACAACCGCCTCTATTGGATATCCCAATCTCAAATGATGTACAACCGCCTCCATTGGATCTCCAAATCTTAAATGATGTACAACTGCCTCCATTTGATCTCCCTATCTCAAATAATGTACAATCGCCTCCATTGGATCTCCCAATCTCAAATGATGTACAACCGCCTCCATTGGATCTCCCAATCTCAAATGATGTACAACCGCCACCATTGGATCTCTCAATCTCAAATGATGTACAACCGCCTCTATTGGATTTCCCTATCTAAAATGATGTTCAACCGCCTCCATTGGATCTCCCAATCTCAAATGATGTACAACCGCCTCCATTGGATCTCCCAATCTCAAATGATGTACAACCGCCTCCATTGGATCTCCCAATCTCAAATGATTTACAACCGCCCACATGGGATCTCCCAATCTCAAATGATGTACAACCGCCTCCATTAAATCTCCTTATCTCAAATGATGTACAACCGCATCAATTTAATCTCCCAATCTCAAATGATGTACAACCGCCTCCATTGGATCTCCCAATCTCTATGATGTACAACCGCCTTCATTGGATCTCCCAATCTCAAATGATGTACAACCGCCCCCCATAGGATCTCCCTATCTCAAATGATGTACAACCGCCTCCATTGGATCTCCCTATCTCAAATGATGTACAACCGTCTCCATTGGATCTCCCTATCTCAAATGATGTATAACTGCCTCCATTGGATCTCCCTTACTCAAATGATGTACAACCGCCTCCATTGGATTTCCCAATCTCAAATGATGTACAACCGCCTCCATTGGATCTCCCTATCTCAAATGATGTACAACTGCCTTTATTGGACCTGCCTATCTCAAATAATGTACAACCGCCTCCATTGGATCTCCCTATCTCAAATAATGTACAACAGCCTCCATTAGATCTCCCAATCTCATTTGATGTACAACCGCCACCATTTGATCCCCCAATCTTAATTGATTTACGACCGCTTCCATTGGATCTCCCTATCTTAAATGATGTACAACCGCCTCCATTGGATCTCCCAATCTCAAATGATGTACAACCGCCTCCATTGGATCTCTTATCTCAAATGATGTACAACCGCCTCCATTGGACCTGCCTATCTCAAATAATGTGCAACAGCCTCCATTGGATCTCCCTATCTCAAATAATGTACAACCGCCTCCATTGGATCTCCCAATCTCAAATGATGTACAACCGCCACAATTTGATCTCCCAATCTCAAATGATGTAAAACCGCCTCTATTGGATCTCCCAATCTCAAATGATGTACAACTGCCTCCATTGGATCTCCAAATCTCAAATGATGTACAACTGCCTCCATTTGATCTCCCTATCTCAAATAATGTACAATCGCCTCCATTGGATCTCCAAATCTCAAATGATGTACAACCGCCTCCATTGGATCTCCCAATCTCAAATGATGTACAACCGCCTCCATTGGATCTCTCAATCTCAAATGATGTACAACCGCCTCTATTGGATTTCCCTATCTAAAATGATGTTCAACCGCCTCCATTTGATCTCCCAATCTCAAATGATGTACAACCGCCTGCAATAGATCTCCCAATCTCAAATGATGTACAACCACCTCCATTAGATCTCCCTATTTTAAATAATGTACAACCGCCTCCATTTGATCTCCCAATCTCAAATGATGTACAACCGCCTCCATTTGATCTACCTATCTCAAATGATGTACAACCGCTTCCATTGGATCTCCCTATCTAAAATGATGTTCAACTGCCTCCATTGGATCTCCCTTACTCAAATGATGTACAACCGCCTCCATTGGATCTCCCAATCTCAAATGATGTACAACCGCCTCCATTGGATCTCCCTATCTCAAATGATGTACAACCGCCTTTATTAGACCTGCCTATCTCAAATAATGTACAACCGCCTCCATTGGATCTCCCTATCTCAAATAATGTACAACAGCCTCCATTGGATCTCCCAATCTCAATTGATGTACAACCGCCACCATTTGATCCCTTAATCTCAAATGATGTACAACTGCCTCTATTGGATCTCCCAATCTCAAATGATATACAACCGCCTCCATTGGATCTCCAAATCTCAAATGATGTACAACTGCCTCCATATGATCTCCGTATCTCAAATAATGTACAATCGACTCCATTGGATCTTCAAATCTCAAATGATGTACATCTGCCTCCATTTGATCTCCCTATCTCAAATAATGTACAATCACCTCAATTTGATCTCCCAAGCTCCAATGATGTACAACCGCCTTCATTGGATCTCCAAATCTCAAATGATGTACAACCGCCTCCATTAGATCTCCTAATCTCAAATGATGTAAAACCGCCTCCATTGGATCTCTTATCTCAAATGATGTATAACCGCCTCCATTGGATCTCCCAATCTCAAATGATGTACAACCGCCTCCATTGGATCTCCCAATCTAAATTGATTTACGACCGCTTCCATTGGATATCCCTATCTCAAATGATGTACAACCGCCTCCATTGGATCTCCCAATCTTAAATGATGTACAACCGCCTCCATTGGATCTCTTATCTCAAATGATGTACAACCGCCTCCATTGGACCTGCCTATCTCAAATAATGTGCAACAGCCTCCATTGGATCTCCCTATCTCAAATAATGTACAACCGCCTCCATTGGATCTCCCAATTTCAAATGATGTACAACCGCCACAATTTGATCTCCCAATCTCAAATGATGTACAACCGCCTCGATTGGATATCCCGATCTCAAATGATGTACAACCGCCTCCATTGGATCTCCAAATCTCAAATGATGTACAACTGCCTCCATTTGATCTCAGTATCTCAAATAATGTACAATCGCCTCCATTGAATCTCCCAATCTCAAATGATGTACAACCGCCTCCATTGGATCTCCCAATCTCAAATGATGTACAACCGCCACCAGTGGATCTCTCAATCTCAAATGATGTACAACCGCCCACATGGGATCTCCCAATCTCAAATGATGTACAACTGCCTCCATTTGATCTCCCAATCTCAAATGATGTACAACCGCCCCCATAGGATCTCCCTATCTCAAATGATGTACAACCGCCTCCATTGGATTTCCCTATCTCAAATGATGTACAACTGCCTCCATTGGATCTCCCTTACTCAAATGATGTACAACCGCCTCCATTGGATTTCCCAATCTCAAATGATGTACAACCGCCTCCATTGGATCTCCCTATCTCAAATGATGTACAACCGCCTTTATTGGACCTGCCTATCTCAAATAATGTACAACCGCCTCCAATGGATCTCCCTATCTCAAATAATGTACAACAGCCTCCATTAAATCTCCCAATCTCAATTGATGTACAACCGCCACCATTTGATCCCCCAATCTCAAATGATGTACAACTGCCTCTATTGGATCTCCCAATCTCAAATGATATACAACCGCCTCCATTGGATCTCCAAATCTCAAATGATGTACAACTGCCTCCATATGATCTCCGTATCTCAAATAATGTACAATCGCCTCCATTGGATCTCCAAATCTCAAATGATGTACAACTACCTCCATTTGATCTCCCTATCTCCAATAATGTACAATCGCCTCCATTGGATCTCCCAAGCTCAAATGATGTACAACCGCCTTCATTGGATCTCCAGATCTCAAATGATGTACAACCGCCTCCATTGGAACTCCCAATCTCAAATGATGTACAACCGCATCCATTGGATCTCCCTATCTTAAATGATGTACAACCACCTCTATTGGATCTCCCAATCTCAAATGATGTACAACCGTCTCCATTGGATCTCCCAATCTCAAATGATGTACAACCGCCTCCATTGGATCTCCCAATCTCAAATGATGTACAACTGCATCCAATTTATCTCCCTATCTCAAATGATGTACAACCTCCTCCATTAAATCTCCCTATCTCAAATGATGTACAACCGCCTCCATTGGATCTCCCAATCTTAAATGATGTACAGCCGCCTCCATTGAATCTCCCAATCTCAAATGATGAACAACCGCCTTCATTGGATCTCCCTATCTCAAATAATGTACAATCGCCTCAATTGGATCTCCTAAGCTCCAATGATGTACAACCGCCTTCATTGGATCTCCAAATCTCAAATGATGTACAACCGCCTCCATTAGATCTCCTAATCTCAAATGATGTAAAACCGCCTCCATTGGATCTCTTATCTCAAATGATGTATAACCGCCTCCATTGGATATCCCAATCTCAAATGATGTACAACCGCCTCCATTGGATCTCCCAATCTTAATTGATTTACGACCGCTTCCATTGGATATCCCTATCTCAAATGATGTACAACCGCCTCCATTGGATCTCCCAATCTCAAATGATGTATAACCGCCTTCATTGGATCTCCCAATCTCAAATAATGTACAACCGCTTTTATTGGATCTCCCAATCTCAAATGATGTACAACCGCCTCGATTGGATCTCCCCATCTTAAAGTATGTACAACCGCTTCCATTGGATCTACCAATCTTAAATAATGTACAACCGCCTCCAGTGGATCTCTCAATCTCAAATGATGTACAACCGCCTCCATTGGATCTCCCTATTTCAAAAGATGCACAACCGCCGCCATTGAATCTCCATATCTCAAATAATGTACAACCGCCTCCAGTGGATCTCCCAATCTCAAATGATGTATAACCGCCTCCATTGGATCTCCCAATCTCAAATAATGTACAACCGCTTCTATTGAATCTCCCAATCTCAAATGATGTATAACCGCCTCCATTGGATCTCCCAATCTCAAATGATGTACAACTGCCTCCATTGGATCTCCCTATTTCAAATGATGCACAACCGCCTCCATTGGATCTCCCTATCTCAAATGATCTACAACCGCCTCCATTTGATCTCCCTATCTCAAATGATGTACAACCGCCTCCATTGGGTCTCCATATCTCAAATGATGTACAACCGCCTTCATTGGATCTCCCAATCTTAAATGATGTACAACCGCCTCCATTGGATCTCCTAATCTCAAATGATGTAACACCGCCTTCAATGGATCTCCCTATCTCAAATAATGTACAACCGCCTCCATTGGATCTCCCCATCTCAAAGTATGTACAACCGCTTCCATTGAATCTCCCAATCTTAAATGATGTACAACCGCCTCCATTGGATTTCCCTATCTCAAATGATGTACAACCGCCTCAAGTAGATCTCCCAATCTCAAATGATTTACAATCGCCTCCATTGGATCTCCTAATCTCAAATGATGTACAACCACCTCCATTGGATCTCCCTATCTTAAATGATGTACAACCGGCTCCAATGGATTTCCAAATCTTAAATGATGTACAACCGCCTCCATTGGATCTCCCAATCTTAAATGATGTACAACCGGCTCCACTGGATCTCCCAATCTCAAATGATGTTCAATCGCCTCCATTGGATCTCCCAATCTCAAATGATGTACAACCGTCTCCATTGGATCTCCCAATCTCAAATGATGTACAACCGCCTCCATTGGATCTCCCTATCTCAAATGATGTACAACCGCCACCATTGGATCTCCCAATCTCAAATGATGTACAACCGCCTCCATTGGATCTCCCAATCTTAAATGATGTACAACCGCCTCCATTGCATCTCCCTATCTCAAATGATGTACAACCGTCTCCATTGGATCTCTCAATCTCAAATGATGTACAACCGCATCCATTGCATCTCCCAATCTTAAATGATGTACAACCGCCTCCATTTGATCTCCCTATCATAAATGATGTACAACCGCCTCCTTTGGATCTCCCAATCTCAAATGATGTAAAACCGCCTTCATTGGATCTCCCTATTTCAAATAATGTACAACCGCCTCCATTGGATCTCCATATCTCAAATGATGTTCAACCGCCTCGATTAGATCTCCCCATCTCAAAGTATGTACAACCGTTTCCAGTGGATCTCCCAATCTCAAATGATGTATAACCGCCTCCATTGAATCTCCCAATCTCAAATAATGTACAACCGCTTTTATTGGATCTCCCAATCTCAAAGGATGTACAACCGCCTCGATTGGATCTCCCCATCTTAAAGTATGTACAACCGCTTCCATTGGATCTACCAATCTTAAATGATGTACAACCGCCGCCATTGAATCTCCATATCTCAAATAATGTACAACCGCCTCCATTGGATCTCCCAAACCCAAATGATGTACAACCGCCTCCATTGGGTCACCCAATCTCAAATGATGTACAACCGTCTCCATTGGATCTCCCAATCTCAAATGATTTACAACCGCCTCCATTGGATCTCCCTATTTCAAATGATGTACAACCGCCTCAATTGGATCTCCCAATCTAAAATGATGTACTACCGCCTCCATTGGATCTCCCAATCTCAAATGATGTATAACCGCCTCCATTTGATCTCCCTATCTCTAATGATGTACAACCGCCTTCATTGGATCTCCCTATCTCAAATGATGTACAACCGCCTCCATTGGATCTCCCAATCTTAAATGATTTACAGTCGCCTCCATTGGATCTCCCAACCTCCTCCATTGGATCTCCCTATCTCAAATGATGTACAACCACCTCCATTGGATCTCCCTATCTCAAATAATGTACAACCGCCTCCATTTGATCTCCCAATCTCAAATGATGTACAACCGCCTCCATTGGATCTCCCTATCTAAAATGATGTTCAACCGGCTCCATTGGATCTCCCAATCTAAAATGATGTACAACCGCCTCCAATAGATCTCCCAATCTCAAATGATGTACAGCCACCTCCATTAGATCTCCCTATTTCAAATAATGTACAACCGCCTCCATTTGATCTCCCAATCTCAAATGATGTACAACCGCCTCCATTTGATCTCCAAATCTCAAATGATGTACAACCGCTTCCATTGGATCTCCCTATCTAAAATGATGTTCAACCGTCTCCACTGGATCTCCCAATTTCAAATGATGTACAACCGCCTCCATTGGATCTCCCAATCTCAAATGATGTACAACCGCCTCCAATTTATCTCCCTATCTCAAATGATGTACAACCGCCTCCATTTAATCTATTTCAAATTATGTATGACCGCCTCCATTGGATCTCCCTATCTCAAATGATGTACAACCGCCTCCATTGGATCTCTCAATCTCAAATGATGTACAATCGCCTCCATTGGATCTCCCTATCTCAAATGATGTACAACCGCCTCCATTGGACCTGCCTATCTCAAATAATGTACAACCGCCTCCATTGGATCTCCCAATCTCAAATAATGTACAACCACCGCCTCCATTGGATCTCCCAATCTTAAATGATGTGCAACCGCCTCCATTTGATCTCCCAATCTTAAATGATGTGCAACCGCCTCCATTTGATCTCCCAATCTCAATTGATGTATAACCGCCTCCATTGGATCTCCCAATCTCAATCGATGTACAACCGCCTTCATTTGATCTCCTTATCTCAATTGATGTATAACCGCCTCCATTGGATCTCCCAATCTTAAATGATGTACAACCGCCTCCATTGGATCTCCCAATCTCAAATGATGTACAGCCGCCTCCATTGGATCTCCCTATCTCAAATGATGTACAACCGCCTCCATTGGACCGACCTATCTCAAATAATGTACAACCGCCTCCATTGGATCTCCCTATCTCAAATGATGTACAACCGCCTCCATTGGATCTCACAATCTCAAATGATGTACAACCGCCTCCATTGGATCTCCCAATCTCAAATGATGTGCAACCGCCTCCATTTGATCTCCCAATCTTAAATGATGTGCAAACGCCTCCATTGGATCTCCCAATCTCAAATGATGTACAACCGCCTCAATTAGATCACCCAATCTTAATTGATTTACGACCGCTTCCATTGGATCTCCCTATCTTAAATGATGTACAACCGCCTCCATTTGATCTCCCAATCTCAAATGATGTACAACCGCCTCCATTGGATCTCTTATCTCAAATGATGTACAACCGCCTCCATTGGACCTGCCTATCTCAAATAATGTGCAACAGCCTCCATTGGATCTTCATATCTCAAATAATGTACAACCGCCTCCATTGGATCTCCCAATCTCAAATGATGTACAACCGCCAGAATTTAATCTCCCAATCTCAAATGATGTAAAACCGCCTCTATTGGATCTCCCAATCTCAAATGATGTACAACTGCCTCCATTGGATCTCCAAATCTCAAATGATGTACAACTGCCTCCATTTGATCTCCCTATCTCAAATAATGTACAATCGCCTCCATTGGATCTCCCAATCTCAAATGATGTACAACCGCCTCCATTGGATCTCCCAATCTCAAATGATGTACAACCGCCTCCATTGGATCTCTCAATCTCAAATGATGTACAACCGCCTCCATTGGATTTCCCTATCTAAAATGATGTTCAACCGCCTCCATTTGATCTCCCAATCTCAAATGATGTACAACCGCCTCCAATAGATCTCCCAATCTCAAATGATGTTCAACCACCTCCATTAGATCTCCCTATTTCAAATAATGTACAACCGCCTCCATTTGATCTCCCAATCTCAAATGATGTACAACCGCCTCCATTTGATCTCCAAATCTCAAATGATGTACAACCGCTTCCATTGGATCTCCCTATCTAAAATGATGTTCAACCGTCTCCACTGCATCTCCCAATCTCTATGATGTACAACCGCCTCAATTGGATCTCCCAATCTCAAATGATGTACAACCGCCTCCAATTTATCTCCCTATCTCAAATGATGTACAACCGCCTCCATTGGATCTCCCTATCTCAAATGATGTACAACCGTCTCCATTGGATCTCCCTATCTCAAATGATGTACAACTGCCTCCATTGGATCTCCCTTACTCAAATGATGTACAACCGCCTCCATTGGATCTCCCAATCTCAAATGATGTACAACCGCCTCCATTGGATCTCCCAATCTCAAATAATGTACAACCGCCTCCATTGGATCTCCCTATCTCAAATAATGTACAACAGCCTCCATTGGATCTCCCAATCTCAATTGATGTACAACCGCCACTATTTGATCCCTAAATCTTAAATGATGTACAACTGCCTCTATTGGATCTCCCAATCTCAAATGATATACAACCGCCTCCATTGGATCTCCAAATCTCAAATGATGTACAACTGCCTCCATATGATCTCCGTATCTCAAATAATGTACAATCGCCTCCATTGGATCTTCAAATCTCAAATGATGTACAACTGCCTCCATTTGATCTCCCTATCTCAAAAAATGTACAATCGCCTCAATTGGATCTCCCAAGCTCCAATGATGTACAACCGCCTTCATTGGATCTCCAAATCTCAAATGATGTACAACCGCCTCCATTAGATCTCCTAATCTCAAATGATGTAAAACCGCCTCCATTGGATCTCTTATCTCAAATGATGTTTAACCGCCTCCATTGGATATCCCAATCTCAAATGATGTACAACCGCCTCCATTGGATCTCCCAATCTTAATTGATTTACGACCGCTTCCATTGGATATCCCTATCTCAAATGATGTACAACCGCCTCCATTGGATCTCCCAATCTCAAATGATGTACAACCGCCTCCATTGGATCTCTTATCTCAAATGATGTACAACCGCCTCCATTTGACCTGCCTATCTCAAATAATGTGCAACAGCCTCCATTGGATCTCCCTATCTCAAATAATGTACAACCGCCTCCATTGGATCTCCCAATTTCAAATGATGTACAACCGCCACAATTTGATCTCCCAATCTCAAATGATGTACAACCGCCTCTATTGGATATCCCAATCTCAAATGATGTACAACCGCCTCCATTGGATCTCCAAATCTCAAATGATGTACAACTGCCTCCATTTGATCTCCCTATCTCAAATAATGTACAATCGCCTCCATTGGATCTCCCAATCTCAAATGATGTACAACCGCCTCCATTGGATCTCCCAATCTCAAATGATGTACAACCGCCACCATTGGATCTCTCAATCTCAAATGATGTACAACCGCCTCTATTGGATTTCCCTATCTAAAATGATGTTCAACCGCCTCCATTGGATCTCCCAATCTCAAATGATGTACAACCGCCTCCATTGGATCTCCCAATCTCAAATGATGTACAACCGCCTCCATTGGATCTCCCAATCTCAAATGATTTACAACCGCCCACATGGGATCTCCCAATCTCAAATGATGTACAACCGCCTCCATTGGATCTCCTTATCTCAAATGATGTACAACCGCATCAATTTAATCTCCCAATCTCAAATGATGTACAACCGCCTCCATTGGATCTCCCAATCTCTATGATGTACAACCGCCTTCATTGGATCTCCCAATCTCAAATGATGTACAACCGCCCCCATAGGATCTCCCTATCTCAAATGATGTACAACCGCCTCCATTGGATCTCCCTATCTCAAATGATGTACAACCGTCTCCATTGGATCTCCCTATCTCAAATGATGTACAACTGCCTCCATTGGATCTCCCTTACTCAAATGATGTACAACCGCCTCCATTGGATTTCCCAATCTCAAATGATGTACAACCGCCTCCATTGGATCTCCCTATCTCAAATGATGTACAACTGCCTTTATTGGACCTGCCTATCTCAAATAATGTACAACCGCCTCCATTGGATCTCCCTATCTCAAATAATGTACAACAGCTTCCGCTAGATCTCCCAATCTCATTTGATGTACAACCGCCACCATTTGATCCCCCAATCTTAATTGATTTACGACCGCTTCCATTGGATCTCCCTATCTTAAATGATGTACAACCGCCTCCATTGGATCTCCCAATCTCAAATGATGTACAACCGCCTCCATTGGATCTCTTATCTCAAATGATGTACAACCGCCTCCATTAGACCTGCCTATCTCAAATAATGTGCAACAGCCTCCATTGGATCTCCCTATCTCAAATAATGTACAACCGCCTCCATTGGATCTCCCAATCTCAAATGATGTACAACCGCCACAATTTGATCTCCCAATCTCAAATGATGTAAAACCGCCTCTATTGGATCTCCCAATCTCAAATGATGTACAACTGCCTCCATTGGATCTCCAAATCTCAAATGATGTACAACTGCCTCCATTTGATCTCCCTATCTCAAATAATGTACAATCGCCTCCATTGGATCTCCAAATCTCAAATGATGTACAACCGCCTCCATTGGATCTCCCAATCTCAAATGATGTACAACCGCCTCCATTGGATCTCTTAATCTCAAATGATGTACAACCGCCTCTATTGGATTTCCCTATCTAAAATGATGTTCAACCGCCTCCATTTGATCTCCCAATCTCAAATGATGTACAACCGCCTCCAATAGATCTCCCAATCTCAAATTATGTACAACCTCCTCCATTAGATCTCCCTATTTTAAATAATGTACAACCGCCTCCATTTGATCTCCCAATCTCAAATGATGTACAACCGCCTCCATTTGATCTACCTATCTCAAATGATGTACAACCGCTTCCATTGGATCTCCCTATCTAAAATGATGTTCAACTGCCTCCATTGGATCTCCCTTACTCAAATGATGTACAACCGCCTCCATTGGATCTCCCAATCTCAAATGATGTACAACCGCCTCCATTGGATCTCCCTATCTCAAATGATGTACAACCGCCTTTATTAGACCTGCCTATCTCAAATAATGTACAACCGCCTCCATTGGATCTCCCTATCTCAAATAATGTACAACAGCCTCCATTGGATCTCCCAATCTCAATTGATGTACAACCGCCACCATTTGATCCCTTAATCTCAAATGATGTACAACTGCCTCTATTGGATCTCCCAATCTCAAATGATATACAACCGCCTTCATTGGATCTCCAAATCTCAAATGATGTACAACTGCCTCCATATGATCTCCGTATCTCAAATAATGTACAATCGCCTCCATTGGATCTTCAAATCTCAAATGATGTACAACTGCCTCCATTTGATCTCCCTATCTCAAATAATGTACAATCACCTCAATTGGATCTCCCAAGCTCCAATAATGTACAACCGCCTTCATTGGATCTCCAAATCTCAAATGATGTACAACCGCCTCCATTAGATCTCCTAATCTCAAATGATGTAAAACCGCCTCCATTGGATCTCTTATCTCAAATGATGTATAACCGCCTCCATTGGATCTCCCAATCTCAAATGATGTACAACCGCCTCCATTGGATCTCCCAATCTTAATTGATTTACGACCGCTTCCATTGGATATCCCTATCTCAAATGATGTACAACCGCCTCCATTGGATCTCCCAATCTCAAATGATGTACAACCGCCTCCATTGGATCTCTTATCTCAAATGATGTACAACCGCCTCCATTGGACCTGCCTATCTCAAATAATGTGCAACAGCCTCCATTGGATCTCCCTATCTCAAATAATGTACAACCGCCTCCATTGGATCTCCCAATTTCAAATGATGTACAACCGCCACAATTTGATCTCCCAATCTCAAATGATGTACAACCGCCTCTATTGGATATCCCAATCTCAAATGATGTACAACCGCCTCCATTGGATCTCCAAATCTCAAATGATGTACAACTGCCTCCATTTGATCTCCCTATCTCAAATAATGTACAATCGCCTCCATTGGATCTCCCAATCTCAAATGATGTACAACCGCCTCCATTGGATCTCCCAATCTCAAATGATGTACAACCGCCACTATTGGATCTCTCAATCTCAAATGATGTACAACCGCCCACATGGGATCTCCTAATCTCAAATGATGTACAACCGCCTCCATTGGATCTCCTTATCTCAAATGATGTACAACCGCATCAATTTAATCTCCCAATCTCAAATCATGTACAACCGCCTCCATTGGATCTCCCAATCTCTATGATGTACAACCGCCTTCATTGGATCTCCCAATCTCAAATGATGTACAACCGCCCCCATAGGATCTCCCTATCTCAAATGATGTACAACCGCCTCCATTGGATCTCCCTATCTCAAATAATGAACAACCGTCTCCATTGGATCTCCCTATCTCAAATGATGTACAACTGCCTCCATTGGATCTCCCTTACTCAAATGATGTACAACCGCCTCCATTGGATTTCCCAATCTCAAATGATGTACAACCGCCTCCATTGGATCTCCCTATCTCAAATGATGTACAACGGCCTTTATTGGACCTGCCTATCTCAAATAATGTACAACCGCCTCCAATGGATCTCCCTATCTCAAATAATGTACAACAGCCTCCATTAAATCTCCCAATCTTAATTGATGTACAACCGCCACCATTTGATCCCCCAATCTCAAATGATGTACAACCGCCTTCATTGGATCTCCAGATCTTAAATGATGTACAACCGCCTCCATTGGAACTCCCAATCTCAAATGATGTACAACCGCATCCATTGGATCTCCCTATCTTAAATGATGTACAACCACCTCTATTGGATCTCCCAATCTCAAATGATGTACAACCGCCTCCATTGGATCTCCCAATCTCAAATGATGTACAACCGTCTCCATTGGATCTCCCAATCTCAAATGATGTACAACCGCCTCCATTGGATCTCCCAATCTCAAATGATGTACAACTGCATCCAATTTATCTCCCTATCTCAAATGATGTACAACCTCCTCCATTAAATCTCCCTATCTCAAATGATGTACAACCGCCTCCATTGGATCTCCCAATCTTAAATGATGTACAGCCGCCTCCATTGAATCTCCCAATCTCAAATGATGAACAACCGCCTTCATTGGATCTCCCTATCTCAAATAATGTACAATCGCCTCAATTGGATCTCCCAAGCTCCAATGATGTACAACCGCCTTCATTGGATCTCCAAATCTCAAATGATGTACAACCGCCTCCATTAGATCTCCTAATCTCAAATGATGTAAAACCGCCTCCATTGGATCTCTTATCTCGAATGATGTATAACCGCCTCCATTGGATATCCCAATCTCAAATGATGTACAAGCGCCTCTATTGGATCTCCCAATCTTAATTGATTTACGACCGCTTCCATTGGATATCCCTATCTCAAATGATGTACAACCGCCTCCATTGGATCTCCCAATCTCAAATGATGTACAACCGCCTCCATTGGATCTCTTATCTCAAATGATGTACAACCGCCTCCATTGGACCTGCCTATCTCAAATAATGTGCAACAGCCTCCTTTGGATCTCCCTATCTCAAATAATGTACAACCGCCTCCATTGGATCTCCCAATTTCAAATGATGTACAACCGCCACAATTTGATCTCCCAATCTCAAATGATGTACAACCGCCTCTATTGGATATCCCAATCTCAAATGATGTACAACCGCCTCCATTGGATCTCCAAATCTCAAATGATGTACAACTGCCTCCATTTGATCTCCCTATCTCAAATAATGTACAATCGCCTCCATTGGATCTCCCAATCTCAAATGATGTACAACCGCCTCCATTGGATCTCCCAATCTCAAATGATGTACAACCGCCACCATTGGATCTCTCAATCTCAAATGATGTACAACCGCCTCTATTGGATTTCCCTATCTAAAATGATGTTCAACCGCCTCCATTGGATCTTCCAATCTCAAATGATGTACAACCGCCTCCATTGGATCTCCCAATCTCAAATGATGTACAACCGCCTCCATTGGATCTCCCAATCTCAAATGATTTACAACCGCCCACATGGGATCTCCCAATCTCAAATGATGTACAACCGCCTCCATTGGAACTCCTTATCTCAAATGATGTACAACCGCATCAATTTAATCTCCCAATCTCAAATGATGTACAACCGCCTCCATTGGATCTCTCAATCTCTATGATGTACAACCGCCTTCATTGGATCTCCCAATCTCAAATGATGTACAACCGCCCCCATAGGATCTCCCTATCTCAAATGATGTACAACCGCCTCCATTGGATCTCCCTATCTCAAATGATGTACAACCGTCTCCATTGGATCTCCCTATCTCAAATGATGTACAACTGCCTCCATTGGATCTCCCTTACTCAAATGATGTACAACCGCCTCCATTGGATTTCCCAATCTCAAATGATATACAACCGCCTCCATTGGATCTCCCTATCTCAAATGATGTACAACTGCCTTTATTGGACCTGCCTATCTCAAATAATGTACAACCGCCTCCATTGGATCTCCCTATCTCAAATAATGTACAACAGCCTCCATTAGATCTCCCAATCTCAATTGATGTACAACCGCCACCATTTGATCCCCCAATCTTAATTGATTTACGACCGCTTCCATTGGATCTCCCTATCTTAAATGATGTACAACCGCCTCCATTGGATCTCCCAATCTCAAATGATGTACAACCGCCTCCATTGGATCTCTTATCTCAAATGATGTACAACCGCCTCCATTGGACCTGCCTATCTCAAATAATGTGCAACAGCCTCCATTGGATCTCCCTATCTCAAATAATGTACAACCGCCTCCATTGGATCTCCCAATCTCAAATGATGTACAACCGCCACAATTTGATCTCCCAATCTCAAATGATGTAAAACCGCCTCTATTGGATCTCCCAATCTCAAATGATGTACAACTGCCTCCATTGGATCTCCAAATCTCAAATGATGTACAACTGCCTCCATTTGATCTCCCTATCTCAAATAATGTACAATCGCCTCCATTGGATCTCCAAATCTCAAATGATGTACAACCGCCTCCATTGGATCTCCCAATCTCAAATGATGTACAACCGCCTCCATTGGATCTCTCAATCTCAAATGATGTACAACCGCCTCTATTGGATTTCCCTATCTAAAATAATGTTCAACCGCCTCCATTTGATCTCCCAATCTCAAATGATGTACAACCGCCTCCTATAGATCTCCCAATCTCAAATGATGTACAACCACCTCCATTAGATCTCCCTATTTTAAATAATGTACAACCGCCTCCATTTGATCTCCCAATCTCAAATGATGTACAACCGCCTCCATTTGATCTACCTATCTCAAATGATGTACAACCGCTTCCATTGGATCTCCCTATCTAAAATGATGTTCAACTGCCTCCATTGGATCTCCCTTACTCAAATGATGTACAACCGCCTCCATTGGATCTCCCAATCTCAAATGATGTACAACCGCCTCCATTGGATCTCCCTATCTCAAATGATGTACAACCGCCTTTATTAGACCTGCCTATCTCAAATAATGTACAACCGCCTCCATTGGATCTCCCTATCTCAAATAATCTACAACAGCCTCCATTGGATCTCCCAATCTCAATTGATGTACAACCGCCACCATTTGATCCCTTAATCTCAAATGATGTACAACTGCCTCTATTGGATCTCCCAATCTCAAATGATATACAACCGCCTCCATTGGATCACTAAATCTCAAATGATGTACAACTGCCTCCATATGATCTCCGTATCTCAAATAATGTACAATCGCCTCCATTGGATCTTCAAAGCTCCAATGATGTACAACCGCCTTCATTGGATCTCCAAATCTCAAATGATGTACAACCGCCTCCATTAGATCTCCTAATCTCAAATGATGTAAAACCGCCTCCATTGGATCTCTTATCTCAAATGATGTATAACCGCCTCCATTGGATCTCCCAATCTCAAATGATGTACAACCGCCTCCATTGGATCTCCCAATCTTAATTGATTTACGACCGCTTCCATTGGATATCCCTATCTCAAATAATGTACAACCGCCTCCATTGGATCTCCCAATCTCAAATGATGTACAACCGCCTCCATTGGATCTCTTATCTCAAATGATGTACAACCGCCTCCATTGGACCTGCCTATCTCAAATAATGTGCAACAGCCTCCATTGGATCTCCCTATCTCAAATAATGTACAACCGCCTCCATTGGATCTCCCAATTTCAAATGATGTACAACCGCCACAATTTGATCTCCCATTCTCAAATGATGTACAACCGCCTCTATTGGATATCCCAATCTCAAATGATGTACAACCGCCTCCATTGGATCTCCAAATCTCAAATGATGTACAACTGCCTCCATTTGATCTCCCTATCTCAAATAATGTACAATCGCCTCCATTGTATCTCCCAATCTCAAATGATGTACAACCGCCTCCATTGGATCTCCCAATCTCAAATGATGTACAACCGCCACCATTGGATCTCTCAATCTCAAATGATGTACAACCGCCCACATGGGATCTCCCAATCTCAAATGATGTACAACCGCCTCCATTGGATCTCCTTATCTCAAATGATGTACAACCGCATCAATTTAATCTCCCAATCTCAATTGATGTACAACCGCCACCATTTGATCCCCCAATCTTAATTGATTTACGACCGCTTCCATTTAATCTCCCTATCTTAAATGATGTACAACCGCCTCCATTGGATCTCCCAATCTCAAATGATGTACAACCGCCTCCATTGGATCTCTTATCTCAAATGATGTACAACCGCCTCCATTGGACCTGCCTATCTCAAATAATGTGCAACAGCCTCCATTGGATCTCCCTATCTCAAATAATGTACAACCGCCTCCATTGGATCTCCTAATCTCAAATGATGTACAACCGCCACAATTTGATCTCCCAATCTCAAATGATGTAAAACCGCCTCTATTGGATCTCCCAATCTCAAATGATGTACAACTGCCTCCATTGGATCTCCAAATCTCAAATGATGTACAACTGCCTCCATTTGATCTCCCTATCTCAAATAATGTACAATCGCCTCCATTGGATCTCCAAATCTCAAATGATGTACAACCGCCTCCATTGGATCTCCCAATCTCAAATGATGTACAACCGCCTCCATTGGATCTCTCAATCTCAAATGATGTACAACCGCCTCTATTGGATTTCCCTATCTAAAATAATGTTCAACCGCCTCCATTTGATCTCCCAATCTCAAATGATGTACAACCGCCTCCAATAGATCTCCCAATCTCAAATGATGTACAACCACCTCCATTAGATCTTCCTATTTTAAATAATGTACAACCGCCTCCATTTGATCTCCCAATCTCAAATGATGTACAACCGCCTCCATTTGATCTACCTATCTCAAATGATGTACAACCGCTTCCATTGGATCTCCCTATCTAAAATGATGTTCAACTGCCTCCATTGGATCTCCCTTACTCAAATGATGTACAACCGCCTCCATTGGATCTCCCTATCTCAAATGATGTACAACCGCCTTTATTAGACCTGCCTATCTCAAATAATGTACAACCGCCTCCATTGGATCTCCCTATCTCAAATAATCTACAACAGCCTCCATTGGATCTCCCAATCTCAATTGATGTACAACCGCCACCATTTGATCCCTTAATCTCAAATGATGTACAACTGCCTCTATTGGATCTCCCAATCTCAAATGATATACAACCGCCTCCATTGGATCACTAAATCTCAAATGATGTACAACTGCCTCCATATGATCTCCGTATCTCAAATAATGTACAATCGCCTCCATTGGATCTTCAAAGCTCCAATGATGTACAACCGCCTTCATTGGATCTCCAAATCTCAAATGATGTACAACCGCCTCCATTAGATCTCCTAATCTCAAATGATGTAAAACCGCCTCCATTGGATCTCTTATCTCAAATGATGTATAACCGCCTCCATTGGATCTCCCAATCTCAAATGATGTACAACCGCCTCCATTGGATCTCCCAATCTTAATTGATTTACGACCGCTTCCATTGGATATCCCTATCTCAAATAATGTACAACCGCCTCCATTGGATCTCCCAATCTCAAATGATGTACAACCGCCTCCATTGGATCTCTTATCTCAAATGATGTACAACCGCCTCCATTGGACCTGCCTATCTCAAATAATGTGCAACAGCCTCCATTGGATCTCCCTATCTCAAATAATGTACAACCGCCTCCATTGGATCTCCCAATTTCAAATGATGTACAACCGCCACAATTTGATCTCCCATTCTCAAATGATGTACAACCGCCTCTATTGGATATCCCAATCTCAAATGATGTACAACCGCCTCCATTGGATCTCCAAATCTCAAATGATGTACAACTGCCTCCATTTGATCTCCCTATCTCAAATAATGTACAATCGCCTCCATTGTATCTCCCAATCTCAAATGATGTACAACCGCCTCCATTGGATCTCCCAATCTCAAATGATGTACAACCGCCACCATTGGATCTCTCAATCTCAAATGATGTACAACCGCCCACATGGGATCTCCCAATCTCAAATGATGTACAACCGCCTCCATTGGATCTCCTTATCTCAAATGATGTACAACCGCATCAATTTAATCTCCCAATCTCAAATGATGTACAACCGCCTCCATTGGATCTCCCAATCTCTATGATGTACAACCGCCTTCATTGGATCTCCCAATCTCAAATGATGTACAACCGCCCCCATAGGATCTCTCTATCTCAAATGATGTACAACCGCCTCCATTGGATCTCCCTATCTCAAATAATGAACAACCGTCTCCATTGGATCTTCCTATCTCAAATGATGTACAACTGCCTCCATTGGATCTCCCTTACTCAAATGATGTACAACCGCCTCCATTGGATTTCCCAATCTCAAATGATGTACAACCGCCTCCATGGGATCTCCCTATCTTAAATGATGTACAACCGCCTTTATTGGACCTGCCTATCTCAAATAATGTACAACCGCCTCCAATGGATCTCCCTATCTCAAATAATGTACAACAGCCTCCATTAAATCTCCCAATCTCAATTGATGTACAACCGCCACCATTTGATCCCCCAATCTCAATTGATGTACAACTGCCTCTATTGCATCTCCCAATCTTAAATGATATACAACCGCCTCCATTGGATCTCCAAATCTCAAATGATGTACAACTGCCTCCATATGATCTCCGTATCTCAAATAATGTACAATCGCCTCCATTGGATCTCCAAATCTCAAATGATGTACAACTACCTCCATTTGATCTCCCTATCTCAAATAATGTACAATCGCCTCCATTGGATCTCCCAAGCTCAAATGATGTACAACCGCCTTCATTGGATCTCCAGATCTCAAATGATGTACAACCGCCTCCATTGGAACTCCCAATCTCAAATGATGTACAACCGCATCCATTGGATCTCCCTATCTTAAATGATGTACAACCACCTCTATTGGATCTCCCAATCACAAATGATGTACAACCGCCTCCATTGGATCTCCCAATCTCAAATGATGTACAACCGCATCCATTGAATCTCCCAAGCTCAAATGATGTACAACCGTCTCCATTGGATCTCCCAATCTCAAATGATGTACAACCGCCTCCATTGGATCTCCCAATCTCAAATGATGTACAACTGCATCCAATTTATCTCCCTATCTCAAATGATGTACAACCTCCTCCATTAAATCTCCCTATCTCAAATGATGTACAACCGCCTCCATTGGATCTCCCAATCTTAAATGATGTACAGCCGCCTCCATTGAATCTCCCAATCTCAAATGATGAACAACCGCCTTCATTGGATCTCCCTATCTCAAATAATGTACAACCGCCTCTATTGGATCTTCATATCTAAAATGATGTTCAACCGCCTCCATTTGATCTCCCAATCTCAAATGATGTACAACCGCCTCCATTGGATCTCCCAATCTCAAATGATTTACAACCGCCCACATGGGATCTCCCAATCTCAAATGATGTACAACCGCCTCCATTGGATCTCCTTATCTCAAATGATGTACAACCGCATCAATTTAATCTCCCAATCTCAAATGATGTACAACCGCCTCCATTGGATCTCCCAATCTCTATGATGTATAACCGCCTTCATTGGATCTCCCAATCTCAAATGATGTACAACCGCCCCCATAGGATCTCCCTATCTCAAATGATGTACAACCGCCTCCATTGGATCTCCCTATCTCAAATGATGTACAACCGTCTCCATTGGATCTCCCTATCTCAAATGATGTACAACTGCCTCCATTGGATCTCCCTTACTCAATTGATGTACAACCGCCACCATTTGATCCCCCAATTTTAATTGATTTACGACCGCTTCCATTGGATCTCCCTATCTTAAATGATGTACAACCGCCTCCATTGGATCTCCCTATCTTAAATGATGTACAACCGCCTCCATTGGATCTCCCAATCTCAAATGATGTACAACCGCCTCCATTGGATCTCCCTATCTCAAATGATGTACAACCGCCTTTATTGGACCTGCCTATCTCAAATAATGTACAACCGCCTCCAATGGATCTCCCTATCTCAAATAATGTACAACAGCCTCCATTAAATCTCCCAATCTCAATTGATGTACAACCGCCACCATTTGATCCCCCAATCTCAAATGATGTACAACTGCCTCTATTGCATCTCCCAATCTCAAATGATATACAACCGCCTCCATTGGATCTCCAAATCTCAAATGATGTACAACTGCCTCCATATGATCTCCGTATCTCAAATAATGTACAATCGCCTCCATTGGATCTCCAAATCTCAAATGATGTACAACTACCTCCATTTGATCTCCCTATCTCAAATAATGTACAATCGCCTCCATTGGATCTCCCAAGCTCAAATGATGTACAACCGCCTTCATTGGATCTCCAGATCTCAAATGATGTACAACCGCCTCCATTGGAACTCCCAATCTCAAATGATGTACAACCGCATCCATTGGATCTACCTATCTTAAATGATGTACAACCACCTATATTGGATCTCCCAATCTCAAATGATGTACAACCGCCTCCATTGGATCTCCCAATCTCAAATGATGTACAACCGCATCCATTGAATCTCCCAAGCTCAAATGATGTACAACCGTCTCCATTGGATCTCCCAATCTCAAATGATGTACAACCGCCTCCATTGGATCTCCCAATCTCAAATGATGTACAACTGCATCCAATTGATCTCCCTATCTCAAATGATGTACAACCTCCTCCATTAAATCTCCCTATCTCAAATGATGTACAACCGCCTCCATTGGATCTCCCAATCTTAAATGATGTACAGCCGCCTCCATTGAATCTCCCAATCTCAAATGATGAACAACCGCCTTCATTGGATCTCCCTATCTCAAATAATGTACAACCGCCTCCATTGGATCTTCATATCTAAAATGATGTTCAACCGCCTCCATTGGATCTCCCAATCTCAAATGATGTACAACCGCCTCCATTGGATCTCCCAATCTCAAATGATGTACAACCGCCTCCATTGGATCTCCCAATCTCAAATGATTTACAACCGCCCACATGGGATCTCCCAATCTCAAATGATGTACAACCGCCTCCATTGGATCTCCTTATCTCAAATGATGTACAACCGCATCAATTAAATCTCCCAATCTCAAATGATGTACAACCGCCTCCATTGGATCTCCCAATCTCTATGATGTACAACCGCCTTCATTGGATCTCCCAATCTCAAATGATGTACAACCGCCCCCATAGGATCTCCCTATCTCAAATGATGTACAACCGCCTCCATTGGATCTCCCTATCTCAAATGATGTACAACCGTCTCCATTGGATCTCCCTATCTCAAATGATGTACAACTGCCTCCATTGGATCTCCCTTACTCAAATGATGTACAACCGCCTCCATTGGATTTCCCAATCTCAAATGATGTACAACCGCCTCCATTGGATCTCCCTATCTCAAATGATGTACAACTGCCTTTATTGGACCTGCCTATCTCAAATAATGTACAACCGCCTCCATTGGATCTCCCTATCTCAAATAATGTACAACAGCCTCCATTAGATCTCCCAATCTCAATTGATGTACAACCGCCACCATTTGATCCCCCAATTTTAATTGATTTACGACCGCTTTCATTGGATCTCCCTATCTTAAATGATGTACAACCGCCTCCATTGGATCTCCCAATCTCAAATGATGCACAACCGCCTCCATTGGATCTCTTATCTCAAATGATGTACAACCGCCTCCATTGGACCTGCCTATCTCAAATAATGTGCAACAGCCTCCATTGGATCTCCCTATCTCAAATAATGTACAACCGCCTCCATTGGATCTCCCAATCTCAAATGATGTACAACCGCCACAATTTGATCTCACAATCTCAAATGATGTAAAACCGCCTCTATTGGATCTCCCAATCTCAAATGATGTACAACTGCCTCCATTGGATCTCCAAATCTCAAATGATGTACAACTACCTCCATTTGATCTCCCTATCTCAAAAAATGTACAATCGCCTCCATTGGATCTCCCAAGCTCAAATGATGTACAACCGCCTTCATTGGATCTCCAGATCTCAAATGATGTACAACCGCCTCCATTGGAACTCCCAATCTCAAATGATGTACAACCGCATCCATTGGATCTCCCTATCTTAAATGATGTACAACCACCTCTATTGGATCTCCCAATCTCAAATGATGTACAACCGCCTCCATTGGATCTCCCAATCTCAAATGATGTACAACCGCATCCATTGAATCTCCCAAGCTCAAATGATGTACAACCGTCTCCATTGGATCTCCCAATCTCAAATGATGTACAACCGCCTCCATTGGATCTCCCAATCTCAAATGATGTACAACTGCATCCAATTTATCTCCCTATCTCAAATGATGTACAACCTCCTCCATTAAATCTCCCTATCTCAAATGATGTACAACCGCCTCCATTGGATCTCCCAATCTTAAATGATGTACAGCCGCCTCCATTGAATCTCCCAATCTCAAATGATGAACAACCGCCTTCATTGGATCTCCCTATCTCAAATAATGTACAACCGCCTCCATTGGATCTTCATATCTAAAATGATGTTCAACCGCCTCCATTGGATCTCCCAATCTCAAATGATGTACAACCGCCTCCATTGGATCTCCCAATCTCAAATGATGTACAACCGCCTCCATTGGATCTCCCAATCTCAAATGATTTACATCCGCCCACATGGGATCTCCCAATCTCAAATGATGTACAACCGCCTCCATTGGATCTCCTTATCTCAAATGATGTACAACCGCATCAATTTAATCTCCCAATCTCAAATGATGTACAACCGCCTCCATTGGATCTCCCAATCTCTATGATGTACAACCGCCTCCATTGGACCTGCCTATCTCAAATAATGTGCAACAGCCTCCATTGGATCTCCCTATCTCAAATAATGTACAACCGCCTCCATTGGATCTCCCAATCTCAAATGATGTACAACCGCCACAATTTGATCTCACAATCTCAAATGATGTAAAACCGCCTCTATTGGATCTCCCAATCTCAAATGATGTACAACTGCCTCCATTGGATCTCCAAATCTCAAATGATGTACAACTGCCTCCATTTGATCTCCCTATCTCAAATAATGTACAATCGCCTCCATTGGATCTCCCAATCTCAAATGATGTACAACCGCCTCCATTGGATCTCCCAATCTCAAATGATGTACAACCGCCTCCATTGGATCTCTCAATCTCAAATGATGTACAACCGCCTCTATTGGATTTCCCTATCTAAAATGATGTTCAACCGCCTCCATTTGATCTCCCAATCTCAAATGATGTACAACCGCCTCCAATAGATCTCCCAATCTCAAATGATGTACAACAACCTCCATTAGATCTCCCTATTTCAAATAATGTACAACCGCCTCCATTTGATCTCCCAATCTCAAATGATGTACAACCGCCTCCATTTGATCTACCTATCTCAAATGATGTACAACCGCTTCCATTGGATCTCCCTATCTAAAATGATGTTCAACTGCCTCCATTGGATCTCCCTTACTCAAATGATGTACAACCGCCTCCATTGGATCTCCCAATCTCAAATGATGTACAACCGCCTCCATTGGATCTCCCTATCTCAAATGATGTACAACCGCCTTTATTAGACCTGCCTATCTCAAATAATGTACAACCGCCTCCATTGGATCTCCCTATCTCAAATAATGTACAACAGCCTCCATTGGATCTCCCAATCTCAATTGATGTACAACCGCCACCATTTGATCCCTTAATCTCAAATGATGTACAACTGCCTCTATTGGATCTCCCAATCTCAAATGATATACAACCGCCTCCATTGGATCTCCAAATCTCAAATGATGTACAACCATCTCCATATGATCTCCGTATCTCAAATAATGTACAATCGCCTCCATTGGATCTTCAAATCTCAAATGATGTACAACTGCCTCCATTTGATCTCCCTATCTCAAATAATGTACAATCACCTTAATTGGATCTCCCAAGCTCCAATGATGTACAACCGCCTTCATTGGATCTCCAAATCTCAAATGATGTACAACCGCCTCCATTAGATCTCCTAATCTCAAATGATGTAAAACCGCCTCCATTGGATCTCTTATCTCAAATGATGTATAACCGCCTCCATTGGATCTCCCAATCTCAAATGATGTACAACCGCCTCCATTGGATCTCCCAATCTTAATTGATTTACGACAGCTTCCATTGGATATCCCTATCTCAAATGATGTACAACCGCCTCCATTGGATCTCCCAATCTCAAATGATGTACAACCGCCTCCATTGGATCTCTTATCTCAAATGATGTACAACCGCCTCCATTGGACCTGCCTATCTCAAATAATGTGCAACAGCCTCCATTGGATCTCCCTATCTCAAATAATGTACAACCGCCTCCATTGGATCTCCCAATTTCAAATGATGTACAACCGCCACAATTTGATCTCCCAATCTCAAATGATGTACAACCGCCTCTATTGGATATCCCAATCTCAAATGATGTACAACCGCCTCCATTGGATCTTCCAATCTCAAATGATGTACAACCGCCTCCATTGGATCTCTTATCTTAAATGATGTACAACCGCCTCCATTGGACCTGCCTATCTCAAATAATGTGCAACAGCCTCCATTGGATCTCCCTATCTCAAATAATGTACAACCGCCTCCATTGGATCTCCCAATCTCAAATGATGTACAACCGCCACAATTTGATCTCACAATCTCAAATGATGTAAAACCGCCTCTATTGGATCTCCCAATCTCAAATGATGTACAACAGCCTCCATTGGATCTCCCTATCTCAAATAATGTACAACCGCCTCCATTGGATCTCCCAATTTCAAATGATGTACAACCGCCACAATTTGATCTCCCAATCTCAAATGATGTACAACCGCCTCTATTGGATATCCCAATCTCAAATGATGTACAACCGCCTCCATTGGATCTCCAAATCTCAAATGATGTACAACTGCCTCCATTGGATCTCCTTATCTCAAATGATGTACAACCGCATCAATTTAATCTCCCAATCTCAAATGATGTACAACCGCCTCCATTGGATCTCCCAATCTCTATGATGTACAACCGCCTTCATTGGATCTCCCAATCTCAAATGATGTACAACCGCCCCCATAGGATCTCCCTATCTCAAATGATGTACAACCGCCTCCATTGGATCTCCCTATCTCAAATAATGAACAACTGCCTTCATTGGATCTCCCTTACTCAAATGATGTACAACCGCCTCCATTGGATCTCCCTATCTCAAATAGTGTACAACCGCCTCCAATGGATCTCCCTATCTCAAATAATGTACAACAGCCTCCATTAAATCTCCCAATCTCAATTGATGTACAACCGCCACCATTTAATCCCCCAATCTCAAATGATGTACAATTGCCTCTATTAGATCTCCCAATCTCAAATGATATACAACCGCCTCCATTGGATCTCCAAATCTCAAATGATGTACAACTGCCTCCATATGATCTCCGTATCTCAAATAATGTACAATCGCCTCCATTGGATCTCCAAATCTCAAATGATGTACAACTACCTCCATTTGATCTCCCTATCTCAAATAATGTACAATCGCCTCCATTGGATCTCCCAAGCTCAAATGATGTACAACCGCCTTCATTGGATCTCCAGATCTCAAATGATGTACAACCGCCTCCATTGGAACTCCCAATCTCAAATGATGTACAACCGCATCCATTGGATCTCCCTATCTTAAATGATGTACAACCACATCTATTGGATCTCCCAATCTCAAATGATGTACAACCGCCTCCATTGGATCTCCCAATCTCAAATGATGTACAACCGCATCCATTGGATCTCCCAATCTCAAATGATGTACAACCGCCTCCATTGGATCTCCCAATCTCAAATGATGTACAACTGCATCCAATTTATCTCCCTATCTCAAATGATGTACAACCTCCTCCATTAAATCTCCCTATCTCAAATGATGTACAACCGCCTCCATTGAATCTCCCAATCTTAAATGATGTACAGCCGCCTCCATTGAATCTCCCAATCTCAAATGATGAACAACCGCCTTCATTGGATCTCCCTATCTCAAATAATGTACAACCGCCTCCATTGGATCTTCATATCTCAAATGATGTTCAACCGCCTCGATTGGATCTCCCCATCTCAAATGATGTACAACCGCTTCCATTGGATCTCCCAATCTCAAATAATGTACAACCGCCTCTATTGGATCTCCCAATCTTTAATGATGTACAACCGAATCCATTGGATCTCCCAATCTCAAATGATGTACAACCGCCTCCATTGGATCTTTTAATCTCAAATGATGTACAACCGCCTCTATTGGATCTCCCTATTTCAAATGATGCACAACCGCCTTCATTGGATCTCCCAATCTTAAATAATGTACAACCGCCTCCATTGGATCTCCCAATCTCAAATGATGTACAACCGCTTCCATTGGATCTCCCAATCTCAAATAATGTACAACCGCCTCTATTGGATCTCCCAATCTTAAATGATGTACAACCGAATCCATTGGATCTCCCAATCTCAAATGATGTACAACCGCCTCCATTGGATCTTTTAATCTCAAATGATGTACAACCGCCTTCATTGGATCTCCCTATTTCAAATGATGTACAACCGCCTCCATTGGATCTCCCTATCTAAAATGATGTTCAACCGTCTCCATTGGATCTCCCAATCTCAAATGATGTACAACCGCCACCAATAGATCTCCCAATTTTAAATGATGTACAACCACCTCCATTGGATCTCCCTATCTCAAATAATGTACAACCGCCTCCATTGGATCTCCCTATCAAAAATGATGTTTAACCGTCTCCATTGGATCTCCCAATCTAAAATGATGTACAACCGCCTCCAATAGATCTCCTAATCTCAAATGATGTACAACCACCTCCATTTGATCTCCCAATCTCAAATAATGTACAACCGCCTCCATTTGATCTCCCAATCTTAAATGATGTGCAACCGCCTCCATTTGATCTCCCAATCTCAAATGATGTACAACCGCCTCTATTGGATCTCTTAATCTCAAATAATGTACAACCGCCTTTATTGGATCTCCCTATCTCAATTGATGTATAACCGCCTCCATTGGATCTCCCAATCTCAAACGATGTACAACCGACTTCATTGGATCTTCCTATCTCAATTGATGTATAACCGCCTCCATTGGATCTCCCAATCTTAAATGATGTACAACCGCCTCCATTGGATCTCCCAATCTCAAATGATGTACAACCGCCTTCATTGGATCTCCCTATCTCAAATGATGTACAACCGTCTCCATTGGATCTCCCTATCTCAAATGATGTACAACTGCCTCCATTGGATCTCCCTTACTCAAATGATGTACAACCACCTCCATTGGATTTCCCAATCTCAAATGATGTACAACCGCCTCCATTGGATCTCCCTATCTCAAATGATGTACAACTGCCTTTATTGGACCTGCCTATCTCAAATAATGTACAACCGCCTCCATTGGATCTCCCTATCTCAAATAATGTACAACAGCCTCCATTAGATCTCCCAATCTCCATTGATGTACAACCGCCACCATTTGATCCCCCAATTTTAATTGATTTACGACCGCTTCCATTGGATCTCCCTATCATAAATGATGTACAACCGCCTCCATTGGATCTTCCAATCTCAAATGATGTACAACCGCCTCCATTGGATCTCTTATCTTAAATGATGTACAACCGCCTCCATTGGATCTCCCAATCTCAAATGATGTACAACCGCCACAATTTGATCTCACAATCTCAAATGATGTAAAACCGCCTCTATTGGATCTCCCAATCTCAAATGATGTACAACTGCCTCCATTGGATCTCCAAATCTCAAATGATGTACAACTGCCTCCATTTGATCTCCCTATCTCAAATAATGTACAATCGCCTCCATTGGATCTCCCAATCTCAAATGATGTACAACCGCCTCCATTGGATCTCCCAATCTCAAATGATGTACAACCGCCTCCATTGGATCTCTCAATCTCAAATGATGTACAACCGCCTCTATTGGATTTCCCTATCTAAAATGATGTTCAACCGCCTCCATTTGATCTCCCAATCTCAAATGATGTACAACCGCCTCCAATAGATCTCCCAATCTCAAATGATGTACAACAACCTCCTATAGATCTCCCTATTTCAAATAATGTACAACCGCCTCCATTTGATCTCCCAATCTCAAATGATGTACAACCGCCTCCATTTGATCTACCTATCTCAAATGATGTACAACCGCTTCCATTGGATCTCCCTATCTAAAATGATGTTCAACTGCCTCCATTGGATCTCCCTTACTCAAATGATGTACAACCGCCTCCATTGGATCTCCCAATCTCAAATGATGTACAACCGCCTCCATTGGATCTCCCTATCTCAAATGATGTACAACCGCCTTTATTAGACCTGCCTATCTCAAATAATGTACAACCGCCTCCATTGGATCTCCCTATCTCAAATAATGTACAACAGCCTCCATTGGATCTCCCAATCTCAATTGATGTACAACCGCCACCATTTGATCCCTTAATCTCAAATGATGTACAACTGCCTCTATTGGATCTCCCAATCTCAAATGATATACAACCGCCTCCATTGGATCTCCAAATCTCAAATGATGTACAACTGCCTCCATATGATCTCCGTATCTCAAATAATGTACAATCGCCTCCATTGGATCTTCAAATCTCAAATGATGTACAACTGCCTCCATTTGATCTCCCTATCTCAAATAATGTACAATCACCTCAATTGGATCTCCCAAGCTCCAATGATGTACAACCGCCTTCATTGGATCTCCAAATCTCAAATGATGTACAACCGCCTCCATTAGATCTCCTAATCTCAAATGATGTAAAACCGCCTCCATTGGATCTCTTATCTCAAATGATGTATAACCGCCTCCATTGGATCTCCCAATCTCAAATGATGTACAACCGCCTCCATTGGATCTCCCAATCTTAATTGATTTACGACCGCTTCCATTGGATATCCCTATCTCAAATGATGTACAACCACCTCCATTGGATCTCCCAATCTCAAATGATGTACAACCGCCTCCATTGGATCTCTTATCTCAAATGATGTACAACCGCCTCCATTGGACCTGCCTATCTCAAATAATGTGCAACAGCCTCCATTGGATCTCCCTATCTCAAATAATGTACAACCGCCTCCATTGGATCTCCCAATTTCAAATGATGTACAACCGCCACAATTTGATCTCCCAATCTCAAATGATGTACAACCGCCTCTATTGGATATCCCAATCTCAAATGATGTACAACCGCCTCCATTGGATCTCCAAATCTCAAATGATGTACAACTGCCTCCATTTGATCTCCCTATCTCAAATAATATACAATCGCCTCCATTGTATCTCCCAATCTTAAATGATGTACAACCGCCTCCATTGGATCTCCCAATCTCAAATGATGTACAACCGCCACCATTGGATCTCTCAATTTCAAATGATGTACAACCGCCCACATAGGATTTTCCAATCTCAAATGATGTACAACCGCCTCCATTGGATCTCCTTATCTCAAATGATGTACAACCGCATCAATTTAATCTCCCAATCTCAAATGATGTACAACCGCCTCCATTGGATCTCCCAATCTCTATGATGTACAACCGCCTTCATTGGATCTCCCAATCTCAAATGATGTACAACCGCCCCCATAGGATCTCCCTATCTCAAATGATGTACAACCGCCTCCATTGGATCTCCCTATCTCAAATAATGAACAACTGCCTTCATTGGATCTCCCTTACTCAAATGATGTACAACCGCCTCCATTGGATTTCCCAATCTCAAATGATGTACAACCGCCTCCATTGGATCTCCCTATCTCAAATGATGTACAACCGCCTTTATTGGACCTGCCTATCTCAAATAGTGTACAACCGCCTCCAATGGATCTCCCTATCTCAAATAATGTACAACAGCCTCCATTAAATCTCCCAATCTCAATTGATGTACAACCGCCACCATTTAATCCCCCAATCTCAAATGATGTACAACTGCCTCTATTGGATTCTTCCAATCTCAAATGATATACAACCGCCTCCATTGGATCTCCAAATCTCAAATGATGTACAACTGCCTCCATATGATCTCCGTATCTCAAATAATGTACAATCGCCTCCATTGGATCTCCAAATCTCAAATGATGTACAACTACCTCCATTTGATCTCCCTATCTCAAATGATGTACAACCGCTTCCATTGGATCTCCCTATCTAAAATGATGTTCAACTGCCTCCATTGGATCTCCCTTACTCAAATGATGTACAACCGCCTCCATTGGATCTCCCAATCTCAAAGGATGTACAACCGCCTCCATTGGATCTCCCTATCTCAAATGATGTACAACCGCCTTTATTAGACCTGCCTATCTCAAATAATGTACAACCGCCTCCATTGGATCTCCCTATCTCAAATAATGTACAACAGCCTCCATTGGATCTCCCAATCTCAATTGATGTACAACCGCCACCATTTGATCCCTTAATCTCAAATGATGTACAACTGCCTCTATTGGATCTCCCAATCTCAAATGATATACAACCGCCTCCATTGGATCTCCAAATCTCAAATGATGTACAACTGCCTCCATATGATCTCCGTATCTCAAATAATGTACAATCGCCTCCATTGGATCTTCAAATCTCAAATGATGTACAACTGCCTCCATTTGATCTCCCTATCTCAAATAATGTACAATCACCTCAATTGGATCTCCCAAGCTCCAATGATGTACAACCGCCTTCATTGGATCTCCAAATCTCAAATGATGTACAACCGCCTCCATTAGATCTCCTAATCTCAAATGATGTAAAACCGCCTCCATTGGATCTCTTATCTCAAATGATGTATAACCGCCTCCATTGGATCTCCCAATCTCAAATGATGTACAACCGCCTCCATTGGATCTCCCAATCTTAATTGATTTACGACCGCTTCCATTGGATATCCCTATCTCAAATGATGTACAACCACCTCCATTGGATCTCCCAATCTCAAATGATGTACAACCGCCTCCATTGGATCTCTTATCTCAAATGATGTACAACCGCCTCCATTGGACCTGCCTATCTCAAATAATGTGCAACAGCCTCCATTGGATCTCCCTATCTCAAATAATGTACAACCGCCTCCATTGGATCTCCCAATTTCAAATGATGTACAACCGCCACAATTTGATCTCCCAATCTCAAATGATGTACAACCGCCTCTATTGGATATCCCAATCTCAAATGATGTACAACCGCCTCCATTGGATCTCCAAATCTCAAATGATGTACAACTGCCTCCATTTGATCTCCCTATCTCAAATAATATACAATCGCCTCCATTGTATCTCCCAATCTTAAATGATGTACAACCGCCTCCATTGGATCTCCCAATCTCAAATGATGTACAACCGCCACCATTGGATCTCTCAATTTCAAATGATGTACAACCGCCCACATGGGATTTTCCAATCTCAAATGATGTACAACCGCCTCCATTGGATCTCCTTATCTCAAATGATGTACAACCGCATCAATTTAATCTCCCAATCTCAAATGATGTACAACCGCCTCCATTGGATCTCCCAATCTCTATGATGTACAACCGCCTTCATTGGATCTCCCAATCTCAAATGATGTACAACCGCCCCCATAGGATCTCCCTATCTCAAATGATGTACAACCGCCTCCATTGGATCTCCCTATCTCAAATAATGAACAACTGCCTTCATTGGATCTCCCTTACTCAAATGATGTACAACCGCCTCCATTGGATTTCCCAATCTCAAATGATGTACAACCGCCTCCATTGGATCTCCCTATCTCAAATGATGTACAACCGCCTTTATTGGACCTGCCTATCTCAAATAGTGTACAACCGCCTCCAATGGATCTCCCTATCTCAAATAATGTACAACAGCCTCCATTAAATCTCCCAATCTCAATTGATGTACAACCGCCACCATTTAATCCCCCAATCTCAAATGATGTACAACTGCCTCTATTGGATCTCCCAATCTCAAATGATATACAACCGCCTCCATTGGATCTCCAAATCTCAAATGATGTACAACTGCCTCCATATGATCTCCGTATCTCAAATAATGTACAATCGCCTCCATTGGATCTCCAAATCTCAAATGATGTACAACTACCTCCATTTGATCTCCCTATCTCAAATAATGTACAATCGCCTCCATTGGATCTCCCAAGCTCAAATGATGTACAACCGCCTTCATTGGATCTCCAGATCTCAAATGATGTACAACCGCCTCCATTGGAACTCCCAATCTCAAATGATGTACAACCGCATCCATTGGATCTCCCTATCTTAAATGATGTACAACCACCTCTATTGGATCTCCCAATCTCAAATGATGTACAACCGCCTCCATTGGATCTCCCAATCTCAAATGATGTACAACCGCATCCATTGGATCTCCCAATCTCAAATGATGTACAACCGCCTCCATTGAATCTCCCAATCTCAAATGATGTACAACTGCATCCAATTTATCTCCCTATCTCAAATGATGTACAACCTCCTCCATTAAATCTCCCTATCTCAAATGATGTACAACCGCCTCCATTGAATCTCCCAATCTTAAATGATGTACAGCCGCCTCCATTGAATCTCCCAATCTCAAATGATGAACAACCGCCTTCATTGGATCTCCCTATCTCAAATAATGTACAACCGCCTCCATTGGATCTTCATATCTCAAATGATGTTCAACCGCCTCGATTGGATCTCCCCATCTCAAATGATGTACAACCGCTTGCATTGGATCTCCCAATCTCAAATAATGTACAACCGCCTCTATTGGATCTCCCAATCTTTAATGATGTACAACCGAATCCATTGGATCTCCCAATCTCAAATGATGTACAACCGCCTCCATTGGATCTTTTAATCTCAAATGATGTACAACCGCCTCTATTGGATCTCCCTATTTCAAATGATGCACAACCGCCTTCATTGGATCTCCCAATCTTAAATAATGTACAACCGCCTCCATTTGATCTCCCAATCTCAAATGATGTACAACCGCTTCCATTGGATCTCCCAATCTCAAATAATGTACAACCGCCTCTATTGGATCTCCCAATCTTAAATGATGTACAACCGAATCCATTGGATCTCCCAATCTCAAATGATGTACAACCGCCTCCATTGGATCTTTTAATCTCAAATGATGTACAACCGCCTTCATTGGATCTCCCTATTTCAAATGATGTACAACCGCCTCCATTGGATCTCCCTATCTAAAATGATGTTCAACCGTCTCCATTGGATCTTCCAATCTCAAATGATGTACAACCGCCACCAATAGATCTCCCAATTTTAAATGATGTACAACCACCTCCATTGGATCTCCCTATCTCAAATAATGTACAACCGCCTCCATTGGATCTCCCTATCAAAAATGATGTTTAACCGTCTCCATTGGATCTCCCAATCTCAAATTATGTACAACCACCTCCATTTGATCTCCCAATCTCAAATGATGTACAACCGCCTCCATTTGATCTCCCAATCTCAAATGATGTACAACCGCCTCCATTGGATCTCCCTATCAAAAATGATGTTTAACCGTCTCCATTGGATCTCCCAATCTAAAATGATGTACAACCGCCTCCAATAGATCTCCTAATCTCAAATGATGTACAACCACCTCCATTTGATCTCCCAATCTCAAATGATGTACAACCGCCTCCATTTGATCTCCCAATCTTAAATGATGTGCAACCGCCTCCATTTGATCTCCCAATCTCAAATGATGTACAACCGCCTTTATTGGATCTCTTAATCTCAAATAATGTACAACCGCCTTTATTGGATCTCCCTATCTCAATTGATGTATAACCGCCTCCATTGGATCTCCCAATCTCAAATGATGTACAACCAACTTCATTGGATCTTCCTATCTCAATTGATGTATAACCGCCTCCATTGGATCTCCCAATCTTAAATGATGTACAACCGCCTCCATTGGATCTCCCAATCTCAAATGATGTACAACCGCCTCCATTGAATCTCCCTATCTCAAATGATGTACAACCGCCTCCATTGGACCTGCCTATCTCAAATGATGTACAACCGCCTCCATTGGATCTCCCTATCTAAAATGATGTTCAACCGGCTCCATTGGATCTCCCAATCTAAAATATGTACAACCGCCTCCAATAGATCTCCCAATCTCAAATGATGTACAACCACCTCCATTGGATCTCCCTATTTCAAATAATGTACAACCGCCTCAATTTGATCTCCCAATCTCAAATGATGTACAACCGCCTCCATTTGATCTCCAAATCTCAAATGATGTACAACCGCTTCCATTGGATCTCCCTATCTAAAATGATGTTCAACCGTCTTCACTGGATCTCCCAATCTCAAATGATGTACAACCGCCTCCATTGGATCTCCCAATCTTAAATGATGTACAACCGCCTCCAATTTATCTCCCTATCTCTAATGATGTACAACCGCCTCCATTTAATCTATTTCAAATGATGTATGACCGCCTCCATTGGATCTCCCTATCTCAAATGATGTACAACCGCCTCCATTGGATCTCTCAATCTCAAATGATGTACAACCGCCTCCATTGGATCTCCCTATCTCAAATGATGTACAACCGCCTCCATTGGACCTGCCTATCTCAAATAATGTACAACCGCCTCCATTGGATCTCCCAATCTCAAATGATGTACAACCGCCTCCATTGAATCTCCCAATCTCAAATGATGTGCAACCGCCTCCATTTGATCTCCCAATCTTAAATGATGTTCAACCGCCTCCATTTGATCTCCCAATCTCAATTGATGTATAACCGCCTCCATTGGATCTCCCAATCTCAAATGATGTATAACCGCCTTCATTGGATCTCCCTATCTCAATTGATGTATAACCGCCTCCATTGGATCTCCCAATCTCAAATGATGTACAACCGCCTTCATTGGATCTCCCTATCTCAATTGATGTATAACCGCCTCCATTGGATCTCCCAATCTTAAATGATGTACAACCGCCTCCATTGGATCTCCCAATCTCAAATAATGTACAACCACCTCCATTGGATCTCCCTATCTCAAATAATTTACAACCGCCTCCATTTGATCTCCCAATCTCAAATGATGTACAACCGCCTCCATTGGATCTCCCTATCAAAAATGATGTTTAACCGTCTCCATTGGATCTCCTAATCTAAAATGATGTACAACCGCCTCCAATAGATCTCCCAATCTCAAATGATGTACAACCACCTCCATTTGATCTCCCAATCTCAAATGATGTACAACCGCCTCCATTTGATCTTTCAATCTTAAATGATGTGCAACCGCCTCCATTTGATCTCCCAATCTCAAATGATGTACAACCGCCTCTATTGGATCTCTTAATCTCAAATAATGTACAACCGCCTTTATTGGAGCTCCCTATCTCAATTGATGTATAACCGCCTCCATTGGATCTCCCAATCTCAAATGATGTACAACCGCCTTCATTGGATCTTCCTATCTCAATTGATGTATAACCGCCTCCATTGGATCTCCCAATCTTAAATGATGTACAACCGCCTCCATTGGATCTCCCAATCTCAAATGATGTACAACCGCCTCCATTGAATCTCCCTATCTCAAATGATGTACAACCGCCTCCATTGGACCTGCCTATCTCAAATAATGTACAACCGCCTCCATTGGACCTGCCTATCTCAAATAATGTACAACCGCCTCCATTGGATCTCCCAATCTCAAATGATGTACAACCGCCTCCATTGGATCTCCCAATCTCAAATGATGTGCAACCGCCTCCATTTGATCTCCCAATCTTAAATGATGTTCAACCGCCTCCATTTGATCTCCCAATCTCAATTGATGTATAACCGCCTCCATTGGATCTCCCAATCTCAAATGATGTACAACCGCCTTCATTGGATATCCCTATCTCAATTGATGTATAACCGCCTCCATTGGATCTCCCAATCTCAAATGATGTCCAACCGCCTTCATTGGATCTCCCTATCTCAATTGATGTATAACCGCCTCCATTGGATCTCCCAATCTTAAATGATGTACAACCGCCTCCATTGGATCTCCCAATCTCAAATAATGTACAACCACCTCCATTGGATCTCCCTATCTCAAATAATGTACAACCGCCTCCATTTGATCTCCCAATCTCAAATGATGTACAACCGCCTCCATTGGATCACCCTATCAAAAATGATGTTTAACCGTCTCCATTGGATCTCCTAATCTAAAATGATGTACAACCGCCTCCAATAGATCTCCCAATCTCAAATGATGTACAACCACCTCCATTTGATCTCCCAATCTCAAATGATGTACAACCGCCTCCATTTGATCTTTCAATCTTAAATGATGTGCAACCGCCTCCATTTGATCTCCCAATCTCAAATGATGTACAACCGCCTCTATTGGATCTCTTAATCTCAAATAATGTACAACCGCCTTTATTGGATCTCCCTATCTCAATTGATGTATAACCGCCTCCATTGGATCTCCCAATCTCAAATGATGTACAACCGCCTTCATTGGATCTTCCTATCTCAATTGATGTATAACCGCCTCCATTGGATCTCCCAATCTTAAATGATGTACAACCGCCTCCATTGGATCTCCCAATCTCAAATGATGTACAACCGCCTCCATTGAATCTCCCTATCTCAAATGATGTACAACCGCCTCCATTGGACATGCCTATCTCAAATAATGTACAACCGCCTCCATTGGATCTCCCTATATCAAATGATGTACAACCACCTCCATTGGATCTCCCTATCTCAAATAATGTACAACCGCCTCCATTTGATCTCCCAATCTCAAATGATGTTTAACCGTCTCCACTGGATCTCCCAATCTCAAATGATGTACAACCGCCTCCAATTTATCTCCCTATCTCAAATGATGCACAACCGCCTCCATTGGATCTTTCAATCTCTAATGATGTACAACCGCCTCCATTAGATCGCTTAATCTCAAATGATGTACAACCGCCTCCATTGGATCTCCCAATCTCAATTGATATACAACCGCCTCCATTGGATCACTCTATCTCAAATTATGTACAACCGCTTCCATTGGATCCCCCTATCTTAAATGATGTACAACCACCTCCATTGGATCTCCAAATCTCAAATGATGTACAACCGCCTCCATTGTATCTCCCAATCTCAAATGATGTACAACCGCATCCATTGGATCTCCATATCTTAAATGATGTACAACCACCTCTATTGGATCTCCCAATCTCAAATAATGTACAACCGCCTCCATTGGATCTCCCAATCTCAAATGATGTACAACCGTATCCATTGAATCTCCCAAGCTCAAATGATGTACAACCGTCTCCATTGGATCTCCCAATCTCAAATGTTGTACAACCGCCTCCATTGGATCTCCCAATCTCAAATGATGTACAACTGCATCCAATTTATCTCCCTATCTCAAATAATGTACAACCGCCTTTATTGGATCTTCATATCTCAAATGATGTTCAACCGCCTCGATTGGATCTCCCCATCTCAAATGATGTACAACCGCTTCCATTGGATCTCCCAATCTCAAATAATGTACAACCGCCTCTATTGGATCTCCCAATCTTAAATGATGTACAACCGAATCCATTGGATCTCCCAATCTCAAATGATGTACAACCGCCTCCATTGGATCTTTTAATCTCAAATGATGTACAACCGCCTCTATTGGATCTCCCTATTTCAAATGATGCACAACCGCCTCCATTGGATCTCCCAATTTTAAATAATGTACAACCGCCTCCATTGGATCTCCCAATCTCAAATGATGTACAACCGCTTTTATTGGATCTCCCAATCTCAAATAATGTACAACCGCCTCTATTGGATCTCCCAATCTTAAATGATGTACAACCGAATCCATTGGATCTCCCAATCTCAAATGATGTACAACCGCCTCCATTGGATCTTTTAATCTCAAATGATGTACAACCGCCTCCATTGGATCTCCCTATTTCAAATGATGTACAACCGCCTCCATTGGATCTCCCAATCTCAAATGATGTACAACTGCATCCAATTTATCTCCCTATCTCAAATGATGTACAACCTCCTCCATTAAATCTCCCTATCTCAAATGATGTACAACCGCCTCCATTGGATCTCCCAATCTTAAATGATGTACAGCCGCCTCCATTGAATCTCCCAATCTCAAATGATGAACAACCGCCTTCATTAGATCTCCCTATCTCAAATAATGTACAACCGCCTCTATTGGATCTCCCAATCTTAAATGATGTACAACCGAATCCATTGGATCTCCCAATCTCAAATGATGTACAACCGCCTCCATTGGATCTCCCAATCTCAAATGATGTACAACCGTATCCATTGAATCTCCCAAGCTCAAATGATGTACAACCGTCTCCATTGGATCTCCCAATCTCAAATGTTGTACAACCGCCTCCATTGGATCTCCCAATCTCAAATGATGTACAACTGCATCCAATTTATCTCCCTATCTCAAATAATGTACAACCGCCTTTATTGGATCTTCATATCTCAAATGATGTTCAACCGCCTCGATTGGATCTCCCCATCTCAAATGATGTACAACCGCTTCCATTGGATCTCCCAATCTCAAATAATGTACAACCGCCTCTATTGGATCTCCCAATCTTAAATGATGTACAACCGAATCCATTGGATCTCCCAATCTCAAATGATGTACAACCGCCTCCATTGGATCTTTTAATCTCAAATGATGTACAACCGCCTCTATTGGATCTCCCTATTTCAAATGATGCACAACCGCCTCCATTGGATCTCCCAATTTTAAATAATGTACAACCGCCTCCATTGGATCTCCCAATCTCAAATGATGTACAACCGCTTTTATTGGATCTCCCAATCTCAAATAATGTACAACCGCCTCTATTGGATCTCCCAATCTTAAATGATGTACAACCGAATCCATTGGATCTCCCAATTTCAAATGATGTACAACCGCCTCCATTGGATCTTTTAATCTCAAATGATGTACAACCGCCTCCATTGGATCTCCCTATTTCAAATGATGTTCAACCGTCTCCATTGGATCTCCCAATCTCAAATGATGTACAACCGCCACCAATAGATCTCCCAATTTCAAATGATGTACAACCACCTCCATTGGATCTCCCTATCTCAAATAATGTACAACCGCCTCCATTTGATCTCCCAATCTCAAATGATGTACAACCGCCTCCATTGGATCTCCCTATCAAAAATGATGTTTAACCGTCTCCATTGGATCTCCCAATCTAAAATGATGTACAACCGCCTCCAATAGATCTCCCAATCTCAAATGATGTACAACCACCTCCATTTGATCTCCCAATCTCAAATGATGTACAACCGCCTCCATTTGATCTCCCAATCTTAAATGATGTGCAACCGCCTCCATTTGATCTCCCAATCTCAAATGATGTACAACCGCCTCTATTGGATCTCTTAATCTCAAATAATGTACAACCGCCTTTATTGGATCTCCCTATCTCAATTGATGTATAACCGCCTCCATTGGATCTCCCAATCTCAAATGATGTACAACCGCCTTCATCGGATCTTCCTATCTCAATTGATGTATAACCGCCTCCATTGGATCTCCCTATCTTAAATGATGTACAACCGCCTCCATTGGATCTCCCAATCTCAAATGATGTACAACCGCCTCCATTGAATCTCCCTATCTCAAATGATGTACAACCGCCTCCATTGGACCTGCCTATCTCAAATAATGTACAACCGCCTCCATTGGATCTCCCTATCTCAAATGATGTACAACCACCTCCATTGGATCTCCCTATCTCAAATAATGTACAACCGCCTCCATTTGATCTCCCAATCTCAAATGATGTACAACCGCCTCCATTGGATCTCCCTATCTCAAATAATGTACAACCGCCTCCATTTGATCTCCCAATCTCAAATGATGTACAACCGCCTCCATTGGATCTCCCTATCTAAAATGATGTTCAACCGGCTCCATTGGATCTCCCTATCTAAAATGATGTTTAACCGTCTCCACTGGATCTCCCAATCTCAAATGATGTACATCCGCCTCCATTGGATCTCCCAATCTCAAATGATGTACAACCGCCTCCAATTTATCTCCCTATCTCAAATGATGTACAACCGCCTCGATTGGATCTCCCAATCTCTAATGATGTACAACCGCCTCCATTAGATCGCTTAATCTCAAATGATGTACAACCGCCTCCATTGGATCTCCCAATCTCAATTGATATACAACCGCCTCCATTGGATCACTCTATCTCAAATTATGTACAACCGCTTCCATTGGATCTCCCTATCTTAAATGATGTACAACCACCTCCATTGGATCTCCAAATCTCAAATGATGTACAACCGCCTCCATTGTATCTCCCAATCTCAAATGATGTACAACCGCATCCATTAGATCTCCCAATCTCAAATGATGTACAACCGCCTCCATTGGATCTCCCAATCTCAAATGATGTACAACCGCATCCATTGAATCTCCCAAGCTCAAATGATGTACAACCGTCTCCATTGGATCTCCCAATCTTAAATGATGTACAACCGCCTCCATTGGATCTCCCAATCTCAAATGATGTACAACTGCATCCAATTTATCTCCCTATCTCAAATGATGTACAACCTCCTCCATTAAATCTCCCTATCTCAAATGATGTACAACCGCCTCCATTGGATCTCCCAATCTTAAATGATGTACAGCCGCCTCCATTGAATCTCCCAATCTCAAATGATGAACAACCGCCTTCATTGGATCTCCCTATCTCAAATAATGTACAACCGCCTCCATTGGATCTTCATATCTCAAATGATGTTCAACCGCCTCGATTGGATCTCCCCATCTCAAATGATGTACAACCGCTTCCATTGGATCTCCCAATCTCAAATAATGTACAACCGCCTCTATTGGATCTCCCAATCTTAAATGATGTACAACCGAATCCATTGGATCTCCCAATCTCAAATGATGTACAACCGCCTCCATTGGATATTTTAATCTCAAATGATGTACAACCGCCTCTATTGGATCTCCCTATTTCAAATGATGCACAACCGCCTCCATTGGATCTCCCAATCTTAAATAATGTACAACCGCCTCCATTGGATCTCCCAATCTCAAATGATGTACAACCGCCTCGATTGGATCTCCCAATCTCTAATGATGTACAACCGCCTCCATTGGATCACTCTATCTCAAATTATGTACAACCGCTTCCATTGGATCTCCCTATCTTAAATGATGTACAACCACCTCCATTGGATCTCCAAATCTCAAATGATGTACAACCGCCTCCATTGTATCTCCCAATCTCAAATGATGTACAACCGCATCCATTGGATCTCCCAATCTCAAATGATGTACAACCGCCTCCATTGGATCTCCCAATCTCAAATGATGTACAACCGCATCCATTGAATCTCCCAAGCTCAAATGATGTACAACCGTTTCCATTGGATCTCCCAATCTTAAATGATGTACAACCGCCTCCATTGGATCTCCCAATCTCAAATGATGTACAACTGCATCCAATTTATCTCCCTATCTCAAATGATGTACAACCTCCTCCATTAAATCTCCCTATCTCAAATGATGTACAACCGCCTCCATTGGATCTCCCAATCTTAAATGATGTACAGCCGCCTCCATTGAATCTTTCAATCTCAAATGATGAACAACCGCCTTCATTGGATCTCCCTATCTCAAATAATGTACAACCGCCTCCATTGGATCTTCATATCTCAAATGATGTTCAACCGCCTCGATTGGATCTCCCCATCTCAAATGATGTACAACCGCTTCCATTGGATCTCCCAATCTCAAATAATGTACAACCGCCTCTATTGGATCTCCCAATCTTAAATGATGTACAACCGAATCCATTGGATCTCCCAATCTCAAATGATGTACAACCGCCTCCATTGGATATTTTAATCTCAAATGATGTACAACCGCCTCTATTGGATCTCCCTATTTCAAATGATGCACAACCGCCTCCATTGGATCTCCCAATCTTAAATAATGTACAACCGCCTCCATTGGATCTCCCAATCTCAAATGATGTACAACCGCTTCCATTGGATCTCCCAATCTCAAATAATGTACAACCGCCTCTATTGGATCTCCCAATCTTAAATGATGTACAACCGAATCCATTGGATCTCCCAATCTCAAATGATGTACAACGGCCTCCATTGGATCTTTTAATCTCAAATGATGTACAACCGCCTACATTGGATCTCCCTATTTCAAATGATGTACAACCGCCTCCATTGGATCTCCCTATCTAAAATGATGTTCAACCGTCTCCATTGGATCTCCCAATCTCAAATGATGTACAACCGCCACCAATAGATCTCCCAATTTCAAATGATGTACAGCCACCTCCATTGGATCTCCCTATCTCAAATAATGTACAACCGCCTTTATTTGATCTCCCAATCTCAAATGATGTACAACCGCCTCCATTGGATCTCCCTATCAAAAATGATGTTTAACCGTCTCCATTGGATCTCTCAATCTAAAATGATGTACAACCGCCTCCAATAGATCTCCCAATCTCAAATGATGTACAACCACCTCCATTTGATCTCCCAATCTCAAATGATGTACAACCGCCTCCATTTGATCTCCCAATCTTAAATGATGTGCAACCGCCTCCATTTGATCTCCCAATCTCAAATGATGTATAACCGCCTCTATTGGATCTCTTAATCTCAAATAATGTACAACCGCCTTTATTGGATCTCCCTATCTCAATTGATGTATAACCGCCTCCATTGGATCTCCCAAACTCAAATGATGTACAACCGCCTTCATTGGATCTTCCTATCTCAATTGATGTATAACCGCCTCCATTGGATCTCCCTATCTTAAATGATGTACAACCGCCTCCATTGGATCTCCCAATCTCAAATGATGTACAACCGCCTCCATTGAATCTCCCTATCTCAAATGATGTACAACCGCCTCCATTGGACCTGCCTATCTCAAATAATGTACAACCGCCTCCATTGGATCTCCCTATCTCAAATGATGTACAACCACCTCCATTGGATCTCCCAATCTCAAATGATGTACAACCGCCTCCATTTGATCTCCCAATCTCAAATGATGTACAACCGCCTCCATTGGATCTCCCTATCTAAAATGATGTTCAACCGGCTCCATTGGATCTCCCAATCTAAAATGATGTACAACCGCCTCCAATAGATCTCCCAATCTCAATTGATGTACAACCACCTCCATTGGATCTCCCTATTTCAAATAATGTACAACCGCCTCAATTTGATCTCCCAATCTCAAATGATGTACAACCGCCTCCATTTGATCTCCAAATCTCAAATGATGTACAACCGCTTTCATTGGAACTCCCTATCTAAAATGATGTTCAACCGTCTTCACTGGATCTCCCAATCTCAAATGATGTACAACCGCCTCCATTGGATCTCCCAATCTCAAATGATGTACAACCGCCTCCAATTTATCTCCCTATCTCTAATGATGTACAACCGCCTCCATTTAATCTATTTCAAATGATGTATGACCGCCTCCATTGGATCTCCCTATCTCAAATGATGTACAACCGCCTCCATTGGATCTCTCAATCTCAAATGATGTACAACCGCCTCCATTGGATCTCCCTATCTCAAATGATGTACAACCGCCTCCATTGGATATCCCAATCTCAAATGATGTGTAACCGCCTCCATTTGATCTCCCAATCTTAAATGATGTGCAACCGCCTCCATTTGATCTCCCAATCTCAATTGATGTATAACCGCCTCCATTGGATCTCCCAATCTCAAATGATGTACAACTGCCTTCATTGGATCTCCCTATCTCAATTGATGTATAACCGCCTCCATTGGATCTCCCAATCTCAAATGATGTACAACCGCCTTCATTGGATCTCCCTATCTCAATTGATGTATAACCGCCTCCATTGGATCTCCCAATCTTAAATGATGTACAACCGCCTCCATTGGATCTCCCAATCTCAAATGATGTACAACCACCTCCATTGGATCTCCCTATCTCAAATAATGTACAACCGCCTCCATTTGATCTCCCAATCTCAAATGATGTACAACCGCCTCCATTGGATCTCCCTATCAAAAATGATGTTTAACCGTCTCCATTGGATCTCCTAATCTAAAATGATGTACAACCGCCTCCAATAGATCTCCCAATCTCAAATGATGTACAACCACCTCCATTTGATCTCCCAATCTCAAATGATGTACAACCGCCTCCATTTGATCTCCCAATCTCAAATGATGTGCAACCGCCTCCATTTGATCTCCCAATCTCAAATGATGTACAACCGCCTCTAATGGATCTCTTAATCTCAAATAATGTACAACCGCCTTTATTGGATCTCCCTATCTCAATTGATGTATAACCGCCTCCATTGGATCTCCCAATCTTAAATGATGTACAACCGCCTCCATTGGATCTCCCAATCTCAAATGATGTACAACCACCTCCATTGGATCTCCCTATCTCAAATAATGTACAACCGCCTCCATTTGATCTCCCAATCTCAAATGATGTACAACCACCTCCATTTGATCTCCCAATCTCAAATGATGTACAACCGCCTCCATTTGATCTCCCAATCTCAAATGATGTGCAACCGCCTCCATTTGATCTCCCAATCTCAAATGATGTACAACCGCCTCTAATGGATCTCTTAATCTCAAATAATGTACAACCGCCTTTATTGGATCTCCCTATCTCAATTGATGTATAACCGCCTCCATTGGATCTCCCAATCTCAAATGATGTACAACCGCCTCCATTGGATCTCCCAATCTTAAATGATGTACAGCCGCCTCCATTGAATCTCCCAATCTCAAATGATGAACAACCGCCTTCATTGGATCTCCCTATCTCAAATAATGTACAACCGCCTCCATTGGATCTTCATATCTCAAATGATGTTCAACCGCCTCGATTGGATCTCCCCATCTCAAATGATGTACAACCGCTTCCATTGGATCTCCCAATCTCAAATAATGTACAACCGCCTCTATTGGATCTCCCAATCTTAAATGATGTACAACCGAATCCATTGGATCTCCCAATCTCAAATGATGTACAACCGCCTCCATTGGATATTTTAATCTCAAATGATGTACAACCGCCTCTATTGGATCTCCCTATTTCAAATGATGCACAACCGCCTCCATTGGATCTCCCAATCTTAAATAATGTACAACCGCCTCCATTGGATCTCCCAATCTCAAATGATGTACAACCGCTTCCATTGGATCTCCCAATCTCAAATAATGTACAACCGCCTCTATTGGATCTCCCAATCTTAAATAAAGTACAACCGAATCCATTGGATCTCCCAATCTCAAATGATGTACAACCGCCTCCATTGGATCTTTTAATCTCAAATGATGTACAACCGCCTACATTGGATCTCCCTATTTCAAATGATGTACAACCGCCTCCATTGGATCTCCCTATCTAAAATGATGTTCAACCGTCTCCATTGGATCTCCCAATCTCAAATGATGTACAACCGCCACCAATAGATCTCCCAATTTCAAATGATGTACAACCACCTCCATTGGATCTCCCTATCTCAAATAATGTACAACCGCCTTCATTTGATCTCCCAATCTCAAATGATGTACAACCGCCTCCATTGGATCTCCCAATCTAAAATGATGTACAACCGCCTCCAATAGATCTCCCAATCTCAAATGATGTACAACCACCTCCATTTGATCTCCCAATCTCAAATGATGTACAACCGCCTCCATTTGATCTCCCAATCTTAAATGATGTGCAACCGCCTCCATTTGATCTCCCAATCTAAAATGATGTATAACCGCCTCTATTGGATCTCTTAATCTCAAATAATGTACAACCGCCTTTATTGGATCTCCCTATCTTAAATGATGTACAACCGCCTCCATTGGATCTCCTAATCTCAAATGATGTACAACCGCCTCCATTGAATCTTCCTATCTCAAATGATGTACAACCGCCTCCATTGGACCTGCCTATCTCAAATAATGTACAACCGCCTCCATTGGATCTCCCTATCTCAAATGATGTACAACCACCTCCATTGGATCTCCCAATCTCAAATGATGTACAACCGCCTCCATTTGATCTCCCAATCTCAAATGATGTACAACCGCCTCCATTGGATCTCCCTATCTAAAATGATGTTCAACCGGCTCCATTGGATCTCCCAATCTAAAATGATGTACAACCGCCTCCAATAGATCTCCCAATCTCAATTGATGTACAACCACCTCCATTGGATCTCCCTATTTCAAATAATGTACAACCGCCTCAATTTGATCTCCCAATCTCAAATGATGTACAACCGCCTTCATTTGATCTCCAAATCTCAAATGATGTACAACCGCTTTCATTGGATCTCCCTATCTAAAATGATGTTCAACCGTCTTCACTGGATCTCCCAATCTCAAATGATGTACAACCGCCTCCATTGGATCTCCCAATCTCAAATGATGTACAACCGCCTCCAATTTATCTCCCTATCTCTAATGATGTACAACCGCCTCCATTTAATCTATTTCAAATGATGTATGACCGCCTCCATTGGATCTCCCTATCTCAAATGATGTACAACCGCCTCCATTGGATCTCTCAATCTCAAATGATGTACAACCGCCTCTATTGGATCTCCCTATCTCAAATGATGTACAACCGCCTCCATTGGATATCCCAATCTCAAATGATGTGTAACCGCCTCCATTTGATCTCCCAATCTTAAATGATGTGCAACCGCCTCCATTTGATCTCCCAATCTCAATTGATGTATAACCGCCTCCATTGGATCTCCCAATCTCAAATGATGTACAACCGCCTTCATTGGATCTCCCTATCTCAATTGATGTATAACCGCCTCCATTGGATCTCCCAATCTCAAATGATGTACAACCGCCTTCATTGGATCTCCCTATCTCAATTGATGTATAACCGCCTCCATTGGATCTCCCAATCTTAAATGATGTACAACCGCCTCCATTGGATCTCCCAATATCAAATGATGTACAACCACCTCCATTGGATCTCCCTATCTCAAATAATGTACAACCGCCTCCATTTGATCTCCCAATCTCAAATGATGTACAACCGCCTCCATTGGATCTCCCTATCAAAAATTATGTTTAACCGTCTCCATTGGATCTCCTAATCTAAAATGATGTACAACCGCCTCCAATAGATCTCCCAATCTCAAATGATGTACAACCACCTCCATTTGATCTCCCAATCTCAAATGATGTACAACCGCCTCCATTTGATCTCCCAATCTCAAATGATGTGCAACCGCCTCCATTTGATCTCCCAATCTCAAATGATGTACAACCGCCTCTAATGGATCTCTTAATCTCAAATAATGTACAACCGCCTTTATTGGATCTCCCTATCTCAATTGATGTATAACCGCCTCCATTGGATCTCCCAATCTCAAATGATGTACAACCGCCTTCATTGGATCTTCCTATCTCAATTGATGTATAACCGCCTCCATTGGATCTCCCAATCTTAAATGATGTACAACCGCCTCCATTTGATCTCCCAATCTCAAATGATGTACAACCGCCTCTAATGGATCTCTTAATCTCAAATAATGTACAACCGCCTTTATTGGACCTGCCTATCTCAAATAATGTACAACCGCCTCCATTGGATCTCCCTATCTCAAATGATGTACAACCACCTCCATTGGATCTCCCTATCTCAAATAATGTACAACCGCCTCCATTTGATCTCCCAATCTCAATTGATGTACAACCGCCTCCATTGGATCTCCCTATCTAAAATGATGTTCAACCGCCTCCAATAGATCTCCCAATCTCAAATGATGTACAACCACCTCCATTGGATCTCCCTATTTCAAATAATGTACAACCGCCTCAATTTGATCTTTCAATCTCAAATGATGTACAACCGCCTCCATTTGATCTCCAAATCTCAAATGATGTACAACCGCTTCCATTGAATCTCCCTATCTAAAATGATGTTCAACCGTCTCCACTGGATCTCCCAATCTTAAATGATGTATAACCGCCTCCATTGGATCTCCCAATCTTAAATGATGTACAACCGCCTCCATTGGATCTCCCAATCTCAAATGATGTACAACCGCTTCCATTGGACCTGCCTATCTCAAATAATGTACAACCGCCTCCATTGGATCTCCCTATCTCAAATGATGTACAACCACCTCCATTGGATCTCCCAATCTCAAATAATGTACAACCGCCTCCATTTGATCTCCCAATCTCAATTGATGTACAACCGCCTCCATTGGATCTCCCTATCTAAAATGATGTTCAACCGCCTCCAATAGATCTCCCAATCTCAAATGATGTACAACCACCTCCATTGGATCTCCCTATTTCAAATAATGTACAACCGCCTCAATTTGATCTTTCAATCTCAAATGATGTACAACCGCCTCCATTGGATCTCCCAATCTCAAATGATGTACAACCGCCTCCAATTTATCTCCCTATCTCTAATGATGTACAACCGCCTCCATTTAATCTATTTCAAATGATGTATGACCGCCTCCATTGGATCTCTCTATCTCAAATGATGTACAACCGCCTCCATTGGATCTCTCAATCTCAAATGATGTACAACCGCCTCCATTGGATCTCCCTATCTCAAAATATGTACAACCGCCTCCATAGGACCTGCCTATCTCAAATAATGTACAACCGCCTCCATTGGATCTCCCAATCTCAAATGATGTACAACCGCCTCCATTGGATCTCCCAATCTCAAATGATGTGCAACCGCCTCCATTTGATCTCCCAATCTTAAATGATGTGCAACCGCCTCCATTTGATCTCCCAATCTCAATTGATGTATAACCGCCTCAATTGGATCTTCCAATCTCAAATGATGTACAACCGCCTTCATTGGATCTTCCTATCTCAATTGATGTATAACCGCCTCCATTGGATCTCCCAATCTTAAATGATGTACAACCGCCTCCATTGGATCTCCCAATCTCAAATGATGTACAGCCGCCTCCATTGGATCTCCCTATCTCAAATGATGTACAACCGCCTCCATTGGACCGACCTATCTCAAATGATGTACAACCGCCTCCATTTGATCTCCCAATCTTAAATGATGTGCAACCGCCTCCATTTGATCTCCCAATCTCAAATGATGTACAACCGCCTCTATTGGATCTCTTAATCTCAAATAATGTACAACCGCCTTTATTGGATCTCCCTATCTCAATTGATGTATAACCGCCTCCATTGGATCTCCCAATCTCAAATGATGTACAACCGCCTTCATTGGATCTTCCTATCTCAATTGATGTATAACCGCCTCCATTGGATCTCCCAATCTTAAATGATGTACAACCGCCTCCATTGGATCTCCCAATCTCAAATGATGTACAACCGCCTCCATTGAATCTTCCTATCTCAAATGATGTACAACCGCCTCCATTAGACCTGCCTATCTCAAATAATGTACAACCGCCTCCATTGGATCTCCCTATCTCAAATGATGTACAACCACCTCCATTGGATCTCCCTATCTCAAATAATGTACAACCGCCTCCATTTGATCTCCCAATCTCAAATGTTGTACAACCGCCTCCATTTGTTCTCCCTATCTAAAATGATGTTCAACCGGCTCCATTGGATCTCCCAATCTAAAATGATGTACAACCGCCTCCAATAGATCTCCCAATCTCAAATGATGTACAACCACCTCCATTGGATCTCCCTATCTAAAATGATGTTCAACCGTCTCCACTGGATCTCCCAATCTCAAATGAGGTACAACCGCCTCCATTGGATCTCCCAATCTCAAATGATGTACAACCGCCTCCAATTTATCTCCCTATCTCTAATGATGTACAACCGCCTCCATTTAATCTATTTCAAATGATGTATGACCGCCTCCATTGGATCTCTCTATCTCAAATGATGTACAACCGCTTCCATTGAATCTCCCTATCTAAAATGATGTTCAACCGCCTCCATTGGATCTTTCAATTTAAAATGATGTACAACCGCCTCCAATAGATCTCCCAATCTCAAATGATGTAAAACCACCTCCATTGGATCTCCCTATTTCAAATAATGTACAACCGCCTCCAATTTATCTTCCTATCTCTAATGATGTACAACCGCCTCCATTTAATCTATTTCAAATGATGTATGACCGCCTCCATTGGATCTCCCTATCTCAAATGATGTACAACCGCCTCCATTGGACCTGCCTATCTCAAATAATGTACAACCGCCTCCATTGGATCTCCCAATCTCAAATGATGTACAACCGCCTCCATTGGATCTCCCAATCTCAAATGATGTGCAACCGCCTCCATTTGACCTCCCAATCTTAAATGATGTGCAACCGCATCCATTTGATCTCCCAATCTCAATTGATGTACAACCGCCTCCATTGGATCTCCCAATCTCAAATGATGTACAACCGCCTTCATTGGATCTCCCTATCTCAATTGATGTTTAACCGCCTCCATTGGATCTCCCAATCTTAAATGATGTACAACCGCCTCCATTGGATCTCCCAATCTCAAATGATGTACAGCCGCCTTCATTGGATCTCCCTATCTCAAATGATGTACAACCGCCTCCATTGGACCGACCTACCTCAAATAATGTACAACCGCCTCCATTTGATCTCCCAATCTCAAATGATGTACAACCGCCTCCATTGGATCTCCCTATCTAAAATGATGTTCAACCGTCTCCATTGGATCTCCCAATCTCAAATGATGTACAACCACCACCATTGGATCTCCCAATCTTAAATGATGTACAACCGCCTCCATTGGATCTCCCAATCTCAAATGATGTACAGCCGCCTCCATTGGATCTCCCTATCTCAAATGATGTACAACCACCTCCATTTGATCTCCCAATCTCAAATGATGTACAACCGCCACCATTTGATCTCCAAATCTCAAATGATGTACAACCGCTTCCATTGGATCTCCCTATCTAAAATGATGTTCAACCGTCTCCACTGGATCTCCCAATCTTAAATGATGTACAACCGCCTCCATTGGATCTCCCAATCTCAAATGATGTACAACCGCCTCCAATTTATCTCCCTATCTCAAATGATGTACAACCGCCTCCATTTAATCTATCTCAAATGATGTATGACCGCCTCCATTGGATCTCCCTATCTCAAAATATGTACAACCGCCTCCATTGGACCTGCCTATCTCAAATAATGTACAACCGCCTCCATTGGATCTCCCAATCTCAAATGATGTACAACCGCCTCCATTGGATTTCCAAATCTCAAATGATGTGAAACCGCCTCCATTTGATCTCCCAATCTTAAATGATGTGCAACCGCCTCCATTTGATCTCCCAATCTCAATTGATGTATAACCGCCTCAATTGGATCTTCCAATCTCAAATGATGTACAACCGCCTTCATTGGATCTCCCTATCTCAATTGATGTATAACCGCCTCCATTGGATCTCCCAATCTTAAATGATGTACAACCGCCTCCATTGGATCTCCCAATCTTAAATGATGTACAGCCGCCTCCATTGGATCTCCCTATCTCAAATGATGTACAACTGCCTCCATTGGACCGACCTATCTCAAATGATGTACAACCGCCTCTATTTGATCTCCCAATCTTAAATGATGTGCAACCGCCTCCATTTGATCTCCCAATCTCAAATGATGTACAACCGCCTCTTTTGGATCTCTTAATCTCAAATAATGTACAACCGCCTTTATTGGATCTCCCTATCTCAATTGATGTATAACCGCCTCCATTGGATCTCCCAATCTCAAATGATGTACAACCGCCTTCATTGGATCTTCCTATCTCAATTGATGTATAACCGCCTCCATTGGATCTCCCAATCTTAAATGATGTACAACCGCCTCCATTGGATCTCCCAATCTCAAATGATGTACAACCGCCTCCATTGAATCTTCCTATCTTAAATGATGTACAACCGCCTCCATTAGACCTGCCTATCTCAAATAATGTACAACCGCCTCCATTGGATCTCCCTATCTCAAATGATGTACAACCACCTCCATTGGATCTCCCTATCTCAAATAATGTACAACCGCCTCCATTTGATCTCCCAATCTCAAATGTTGTACAACCGCCTCCATTGGATCTCCCTATCTAAAATGGTGTTCAACCGGCTCCATTGGATCTCCCAATCTAAAATGATGTACAACCGCCTCCAATAGATCTCCCAATCTCAAATGATGTACAACCACCTCCATTAGATCTCCCAATTTCAAATAATGTACAACCGCCTCAATTTGATCTCCCAATCTCAAATGATAAACAACCGCCTCCATTTGATCTCCAAATCTCAAATGATGTACAACCGCTTCCATTGAATCTCCCTATCTAAAATGATGTTCAACCGTCTCCACTGGATCTCCCAATCTCAAATGAGGTACAACCGCCTCCATTGGATCTCCCAATCTCAAATGATGTACAACCGCCTCCAATTTATCTCCCTATCTCTAATGATGTACAACCGCCTCCATTTAATCTATTTCAAATGATGTATGACCGCCTCCATTGGATCTCTCTATCTCAAATGATGTACAACCGCTTCCATTGAATCTCCCTATCTAAAATGATGTTCAACCGCCTCCATTGGATCTCTCAATCTAAAATGATGTACAACCACCTCCAATAGATCTCCCAATCTCAAATGATGTACAACCACCTCCATTGGATCTCCCTATTTCAAATAATGTACAACCGCCTCCAATTTATCTCCCTATCTCTAATGATGTACAACCGCCTCCATTTAATCTATTTCAAATGATGTATGACCGCCTCCATTGGATCTCCCTATCTCAAATGATGTACAACCGCCTCCATTGGACCTGCCTATCTCAAATAATGTACAACCGCCTCCATTGGATCTCCCAATCTCAAATGATGTACAACCGCCTCCATTGGATCTCCCAATCTCAAATGATGTGCAACCGCCTCCATTTGACCTCCCAATCTTAAATGATGTGCAACCGCCTCCATTTGATCTCCCAATCTCAATTGATGTATAACCGCCTCCATTGGATCTCCCAATCTCAAATGATGTACAACCGCCTTCATTGGATCTCCCTATCTCAATTGATGTATAACCGCCTCCATTGGATCTCCCAATCTTAAATGATGTACAACCGCCTCCATTGGATCTCCCAATCTCAAATGATGTACAGCCGCCTTCATTGGATCTCCCTATCTCAAATGATGTACAACCGCCTCCATTGGACCGACCTATCTCAAATAATGTACAACCGCCTCCATTTGATCTCCCAATCTCAAATGATGTACAACCGCCTCCATTGGATCTCCCTATCTAAAATGATGTTCAACCGTCTCCATTGGATCTCCCAATCTCAAATGATGTACAACCACCTCCATTGGATCTCCCAATCTTAAATGATGTACAACCGCCTCCATTGGATCTCCCAATCTCAAATGATGTACAGCCGCCTCCATTGGATCTCCCTATCTCAAATGATGTACAACCACCTCCATTTGATCTCCCAATCTCAAATGATGTACAACCGCCACCATTTGATCTCCAAATCTCAAATGATGTACAACCGCTTCCATTGGATCTCCCTATCTAAAATGATGTTCAACCGTCTCCACTGGATCTCCCAATCTTAAATGATGTACAACCGCCTCCATTGGATCTCCCAATCTCAAATGATGTACAACCGCCTCCAATTTATCTCCCTATCTCAAATGATGTACAACCGCCTCCATTTAATCTATCTCAAATGATGTATGGCCGCCTCCATTGGATCTCCCTATCTCAAATGATGTACAACCGCCTCCATTGGATCTCTAAATCTCAAATGATGTACAACCGCCTCCATTGGATCTCCCTATCTCAAATGATGTACAACCGCCTCCATTGGACCTGCCTATCTCAAATAATGTACAACCGCCTCCATTGGATCTCCCAATCTCAAATGATGTACAACCGCCTCCATTGGATCTCCCAATCTCAAATGATGTGCAACCGCCTCCATTTGATCTTTCAATCTTAAATGATGTGCAACCGCCTCCATTTGATCTCCCAATCTCAAATGATGTACAACCGCCTCTATTGGATCTCTTAATCTCAAATAATGTACAACCGCCTTTATTGGATCTCCCTATCTCAATTGATGTATAACCGCCTCCATTGGATCTCCCAATCTCAAATGATGTACAACCGCCTTCATTGGATCTCCCTATCTCAATTGATGTATAACCGCCTCCATTGGATCTCCCAACTTTAAAGATGTACAACCGCCTCCATTGGATCTCCCAATCTCAAATGATGTACAACCGCCTCCATTGAATCTCCCTATCTCAAATGATGTACAACCGCCTCCATTGGACCTGCCTATCTCAAATAATGTACAACCGCCTCCATTGGATCTCCCTATCTCAAATGATGTACAACCACCTCCATTGGATCTCCCTATCTCAAATAATGTACAACCGCCTCCATTTGATCTCCCAATCTCAAATGATGTACAACCGCTTCCATTGGATCTCCCTATCTAAAATGATGTTCAACGGGCTCCATTGGATCTCCCAATCTAAAATGATGTACAACCGCCTCCAATAGATCTCCCAATCTCAAATGATGTACAACCACCTCCATTAGATCTCCCTATTTCAAATAATGTACAACCGCCTCCATTTGATCTCCCAATCTCAAATGATGTACAACCGCCTCCATTTGATCTCCAAATCTCAAATGATGTACAACCACTTCTATTGGATCTCCCTATCTAAAATGATGTTCAACCGTCTCCACTGGATCTCCCAATTTCAAATGATGTACAACCGCCTCCATTGGATCTCCCAATCTCAAATGTGACCCTCCACGACAAAATGAGTCGCTTCTCACCTGATGGTCATTTTGAGATTTTTATCTTTTCTTATATATCTTTTAATTCTGAGTTCAATGGTGAAAACCGCTTGAAAATCGGACTGTAACTTTTTTAGTTATGAATATTTTATTGGAGCCACTATCCAAGTCCTGATTTTGAGAAAAATTGATTTTACTTAATCTATTTTTCGGACTAAGAATTTCCTTAGCAACCATTTATGGATTTTGATGACATAATAATTAGGCAACGGCACATACGCCTAAAGTCTAGCTCTAAGTAATTCATTTAGTATTAGTAACGGTTTTAATAGTAGTATAAGTTATAAGTATAAGCGTAGTGGCTTAGGCCTAGTAAATTAATTAATAAGCCTAAATTAGCCTATTTTTTATTGTTTAATATCTCGTTCTAGTTATAGTCAGTTATAGTTATAAGTAATAGCAAGATCAATTGCATAAGCCTAGCCCTAAAAAAAGTTATGAATAACACTTGAAGGCTGAATAATATATTTAGGCCTACCTTCTGTTAATTCCTGCATGCCCAGCCTTCGCCCTAAAATCTCATTAGCTGTGAACTTTTTTGATTGAGGTCGAGGCAGAGCTATTCGATGAAATTAGCGAGCACCGGCAATCAAAAGATGCCACCTTATTATTTTCTTCGTCCGGCTGTATGACGACACTATAGCTTTGATTGTTTATAACAACATCTTCAATCAAAGGTGGGTCACTTTCTTCGTCATCACTAGACCTAGATCCAAGTTGATCGAGTGTAGGCCTACGCAGAGCAGATGCATTCTCTTCGTCGTAACTCGCTTCAGACTCGCCACTAGAGCTAGATCCGTCAGTGTCATCCAATGCTGGTGTTGTAAAATACTATTGTATAATATTTTCGACACTTTCCAAATCTTTTTCATCATTAATATTTGCAAATCTTGCCGAATTAAGTGCTTTAGCGATAGTAGATTCTTTCCTAATGGAGGCAGCCATGATGAAAAAGTTAAGCATAAACACTCGCTGGGGTTGGTTAGAAAAAGTCACGTGCTCGTATCGTCCAATGAAAAAACGGTTTTCCCTTCTTAGTGACAGCATTATTTACATTATTTTCCGAAAACACCTTTATTAATTTAAGCCTTTTGGTTGGTTGATATTTTTAAAGCATACGTGTACGTTAGACATTAATAATGAACGGGAGAATTCTCTTTCCAATGATGCCAAACATGGCGAGTTAGCTCGAAAGGATTATGAAGAAAAGAGCGTTCAAAAATATGCCCAATAAGGTCAATTTTACGCAGATTTCACATGAAAATCTTACAGGGTATTTTTTTAAATTAATTTTTAAATAAGTTATAGTTTTAATTTAAAAAAAACATTATTACAGATGTGTGCAGAAATGAATAAATAATTAGAAATAATCGAAATCCCAAAATCGATCCTTTTGACCCAAAACACATATTTTTGACTCTAGCTCAAAATAGGCCGAGGTGAGAAGCGACTCATTTCGTCGTGGAGGGTCACAAATGATGTACAACCGCCTCCAATTTATCTCCCTATCTCAAATGATGTACAACCGCCTCCATTTAATCTATTTCAATTTATGTATGACCGCCTCCATTGGATCTCCCTATCTCAAATGATGTACAACTGCCTCCATTGGATCTCTCAATCTCAAATGATGTACAACCGCCTCCATTGGATCTCCCTATCTCAAATGATGTACAACCGCCTCCATTGGACCTGCCTATCTCAAATAATGTACAACCGCCTCCATTGGATCTCCCAATCTCAAATGATGTACAACCACCGCCTCCATTGGATCTCCCAATCTCAAATGATGTGCAACCGCCTCCATTTGATCTCCCAATCTTAAATGATGTGCAACCGCCTCCATTTGATCTCCCAATCTCAATTGATGTATAACCGCCTCCATTGGATCTCCCAATCTCAAATGATGTGCAACCGCCTCCATTTGATCTCCCAATCTTAAATGATGTGCAACCGCCTCCATTTTATCTCCCAATCTCAATTGATGTATAACCGCCTCAATTGGATCTTCCAATCTCAAATGATGTACAACCGCATTCATTGGATCTCCCTATCTCAATTGATGTATAACCGCCTCCATTGGATCTCCCAATCTTAAATGATGTACAACCGCCTCCATTGGATCTCCCAATCTCAAATGATGTACAGCCGCCTCCATTGGATCTCCCTATCTCAAATGATGTACAACCGCCTTCATTGGACCGACCTATCTCAAATGATGTACAACCGCCTCCATTTGATCTCCCAATCTTAAATGATGTGCAACCGCCTCCATTTGATCTCCCAATCTCAAATGATGTACAACCGCCTCTATTGGATCTCTTAATCTCAAATAATGTACAACCGCCTTTATTGGATCTCCCTATCTCAATTGATGTATAACCGCCTCCATTGGATCTCCCAATCTCAAATGATGTACAACCGCCTTCATTGGATCTTCCTATCTCAATTGATGTATAACCGCCTCCATTGGATCTCCCAATCTTAAATGATGTACAACCGCCTCCATTGGATCTCCCAATCTCAAATGATGTACAACCGCCTCCATTGAATCTTCCTATCTCAAATGATGTACAACCGCCTCCATTAGACCTGCCTATCTCAAATAATGTACAACCGCCTCCATTGGATCTCCCTATCTCAAATGATGTACAACCACCTCCATTGGATCTCCCTATCTCAAATAATGTACAACCGCCTCCATTTGATCTCCCAATCTCAAATGTTGTACAACCGCCTCCATTGGATCTCCCTATCTAAAATGATGTTCAACCGGCTCCATTGGATCTCCCAATCTAAAATGATGTACAACCGCCTCCAATAGATCTCCCAATCTCAAATGATGTACAACCACCTCCATTGGATCTCCCTATTTCAAATAATGTACAACCGCCTCAATTTGATCTCTTAATCTCAAATGATGTACAACCGCCTCCATTTGATCTCCAAATCTCAAATGATGTACAACCGCTTCCATTGAATCTCCCTATCTAAAATGATGTTCAACCGTCTCCACTGGATCTCCCAATCTCAAATGAGGTACAACCGCCTCCATTGGATCTCCCAATCTCAAATGATGTACAACCGCCTCCAATTTATCTCCCTATCTCTAATAATGTACAACCGCCTCCATTTAATCTATTTCAAATGATGTATGACCGCCTCCATTGGATCTCTCTATCTCAAATGATGTACAACCGCTTCCATTGAATCTCCCTATCTAAAATGATGTTCAACCGCCTCCATTGGATCTCTCAATCTAAAATGATGTACAACCGCCTCCAATAGATCTCCCAATCTCAAATGATGTACAACCACCTCCATTGGATCTCCCTATTTCAAATAATGTACAACCGCCTCCAATTTATCTCCCTATCTCTAATGATGTACAACCGCCTCCATTTAATCTATTTCAAATGATGTATGACCGCCTCCATTGGATCTCCCTATCTCAAATGATGTACAACCGCCTCCATTGGACCTGCCTATCTCAAATAATGTACAACCGCCTCCATTGGATCTCCCAATCTCAAATGATGTACAACCGCCTCCATTGGATCTCCCAATCTCAAATGATGTGCAACCGCCTCCATTTGACCTCCCAATCTTAAATGATGTGCAACCGCCTCCATTTGATCTCCCAATCTCAATTGATGTATAACCGCCTCCATTGGATCTCCCAATCTCAAATGATGTACAACCGCCTTCATTGGATCTCCCTATCTCAATTGATGTATAACCGCCTCCATTGGATCTCCCAATCTTAAATGATGTACAACCGCCTCCATTGGATCTCCCAATCTCAAATGATGTACAGTCGCCTTCATTGGATCTCCCTATCTCAAATGATGTACAACCGCCTCCATTGGACCGACCTATCTCAAATAATGTACAACCGCCTCCATTTGATCTCCCAATCTCAAATGATGTACAACCGCCTCCATTGGATCTCCCTATCTAAAATGATGTTCAACCGTCTCCATTGGATCTCCCAATCTCAAATGATGTACAACCACCTCCATTGGATCTCCCAATCTTAAATGATGTACAACCGCCTCCATTGGATCTCCCAATCTCAAATGATGTACAGCCGCCTCCATTGGATCTCCCTATCTCAAATGATGTACAACCACCTCCATTTGATCTCCCAATCTCAAATGATGTACAACCGCCACCATTTGATCTCCAAATCTCAAATGATGTACAACCGCTTCCATTGGATCTCCCTATCTAAAATGATGTTCAACCGTCTCCACTGGATCTCCCAATCTTAAATGATGTACAACCGCCTCCATTGAATCTCCCAATCTCAAATGATGTACAACCGCCTCCAATTTATCTCCCTATCTCAAATGATGTACAACCGCCTCCATTTAATCTATCTCAAATGATGTATGACCGCCTCCATTGGATCTCCCTATCTCAAATGATGTACAACCGCCTCCATTGGATCTCTAAATCTCAAATGATGTACAACCGCCTCCATTGGATCTCCCTATCTCAAATGATGTACAACCGCCTCCATTGGACCTGCCTATCTCAAATAATGTACAACCGCCTCCATTGGATCTCCCAATCTCAAATGATGTACAACCGCCTCCATTGGATCTCCCAATCTCAAATGATGTGCAACCGCCTCCATTTGATCTTTCAATCTTAAATGATGTGCAACCGCCTCCATTTGATCTCCCAATCTCAAATGATGTACAACCGCCTCTATTGGATCTCTTAATCTCAAATAATGTACAACCGCCTTTATTGGATCTCCCTATCTCAATTGATGTATAACCGCCTCCATTGGATCTCCCAATCTCAAATGATGTACAACCGCCTTCATTGGATCTCCCTATCTCAATTGATGTATAACCGCCTCCATTGGATCTCCCAATCTTAAATGATGTACAACCGCCTCCATTGGATCTCCCAATCTCAAATGATGTACAACCGCCTCTATTGAATCTCCCTATCTCAAATGATGTACAACCGCCTCCATTGGACCTGCCTATCTCAAATAATGTACAACCGCCTCCATTGGATCTCCCTATCTCAAATGATGTACAACCACCTCCATTGGATCTCCCTATCTCAAATAATGTACAACCGCCTCTATTTGATCTCCCAATCTCAAATGATGTACAACCGCCTCCATTGGATCTCCCTATCTAAAATGATGTTCAACCGGCTCCATTGGATCTCCCAATCTAAAATGATGTACAACCGCCTCCAATAGATCTCCCAATCTCAAATGATGTACAACCACCTCCATTAGATCTCCCTATTTCAAATAATGTACAACCGCCTCCATTTGATCTCCCAATCTCAAATGATGTACAACCGCCTCCATTTGATCTCCAAATCTCAAATGATGTACAACCGCTTCCATTGGATCTCCCTATCTAAAATGATGTTCAACCGTCTCCACTGGATCTCCCAATTTCAAATGATGTACAACCGCCTCCATTGGATCTCCCAATCTCAAATGATGTACAACCGCCTCCAATTTATCTCCCTATCTCAAATGATGTACAACCGCCTCCATTTAATCTATTTCAATTTATGTATGACCGCCTCCATTGGATCTCTCAATCTCAAATGATGTACAACCGCCTCCATTGGATCTCCCTATCTCAAATGATGTACAACCGCCTCCATTGGACCTGCCTATCCCAAAAAATTTACAACCGCCTCCATTGGATCTCCCAATCTCAAATGATGTACAACCACCGTTTCCATTGGATCTCCCAATCTCAAATGATGTGCAGCCGCCTCCATTTGATCTCCCAATCTTAAATGATGTGCAACCGCCTCCATTTGATCTCCCAATCTCAATTGATGTATAACCGCCTCCATTGGATCTCCCAATCTCAATCGATGTACAACCGCCTTCATTTGATCTACCTATCTCAATTGATGTATAACCGCCTCCATTGGATCTCCCAATCTTAAATGATGTACAACCGCCTCCATTGGATCTCCCAATCTCAAATGATGTACAGCCGCCTCCATTGGATCTCCCTATCTCAAATGATGTACAACCGCCTCCATTGGACTGACCTATCTCAAATAATGTACAACCGCCTCCATTGGATCTCCCTATCTCAAATGATGTACAACCGCCTCCATTGGATTTCCAAATCTCAAATGATGTACAACCGCCTCCATTTGATCTCCTAAACTCAAATGATGTACAACCGCCTCTATTGGATCTCACAATCTCAAATGATGTACAACCGCCTCCATTGGATCTCCCAATCTCAAATGATGTGCAACCGCCTCCATTTGATCTCCCAATCTTAAATGATGTGCAAACGCCTCCATTGGATCTCCCAATCTCAAATGATGTACAACCGCCTTCATTGGATCTCCCTATCTCAATTGATGTATAACCGCCTCCATTGGATCTCCCAATCTCAAATGATGTACAACCGCCTCCATTGGATCACCCAATCTTAATTGATTTACGACCCCTTTTATTGGATCTCCCTATCTTAAATGATGTACAACCGCCTCCATTGGATCTCCCAATCTCAAATGATGTACAACCGCCTCCATTGGATCTCTTATCTCAAATGATGTACAACCGCCTCCATTGGACCTGCCTATCTCAAATAATGTGCAACAGCCTCCATTGGATCTCCCTATCTCAAATAATGTACAACCGCCTCCATTGGATCTTCCAATCTCAAATGATGTACAACCGCCACAATTTGATCTCCCAATCTCAAATGATGTAAAACCGCCTCTATTGGATCTCCCAATCTCAAATGATGTACAACTGCCTCCATTGGATCTCCAAATCTCAAATGATGTACAACCGCCTCCATTGGATCTCTCAATCTCAAATGATGTACAACCGCCTCCATTTGATCTCCCTATCTCAAATAATGTACAATCGCCTCCATTGGATCTCCCAATCTCAAATGATGTACAACCGCCTCCATTGGATCTCCCAATCTCAAATGATGTACAACCGCCTCCATTGGATCTCTCAATCTCAAATGATGTACAACCGCCTTCAATAGATCTCCCAATCTCAAATGATGTACAACCGCCTCCATTGGACCTGCCTATCTCAAATAATGTACAACCGCCTCCATTGGATCTCCCTATCTCAAATGATGTACAACCACCTCCATTGGATCTCCCTAACTCAAATAATGTACAACCGCCTCTATTTGATCTCCCAATCTCAAATGATGTACAACCGCCTCCATTGGATCTCCCTATCTAAAATGATGTTCAACCGGCTCCATTGGATCTCCCTATCTAAAATGATGTACAACCGCCTCCAATAGATCTCCCAATCTCAAATGATGTACAACCACCTCCATTAGATCTCCCTATTTCAAATAATGTACAACCGCCTCCATTTGATCTCCCAATCTCAAATGATGTACAACCGCCTCCATTTGATCTCCAAATCTCAAATGATGTACAACCGCTTCCATTGGATCTCCCTATCTAAAATGATGTTCAACCGTCTCCACTGGATCTCCCAATTTCAAATGATGTACAACCGCCTCCATTGGATCTCCCAATCTCAAATGATGTACAACCGCCTCCAATTTATCTCCCTATCTCAAATGATGTACAACCGCCTCCATTTAATCTATTTCAATTTATGTATGACCGCCTCCATTGGATCTCCCAATCTCAAATGATGTACAACTGCCTCCATTGGATCTCTCAATCTCAAATGATGTACAACCGCCTCCATTGGATCTCCCTATCTCAAATGATGTACAACCGCCTCCATTGGACCTGCCTATCTCAAAAAATGTACAACCGCCTCCATTGGATCTCCCATTCTCAAATGATGTACAACCACCGTTTCCATTGGATCTCCCAATCTCAAATGATGTGCAGCCGCCTCCATTTGATCTCCCAATCTTAAATGATGTGCAACCGCCTCCATTTGATCTCCCAATCTCAATTGATGTATAACCGCCTCCATTGGATCTCCCAATCTCAATCGATGTACAACCGCCTTCATTTGATCTTCCTATCTCAATTGATGTATAACCGCCTCCATTGGATCTCCCAATCTTAAATGATGTACAACCGCCTCCATTGGATCTCCCAATCTCAAATGATGTACAGCCGCCTCCATTGGATCTCCCTATCTCAAATGATGTACAACCGCCTCCATTGGACTGACCTATCTCAAATAATGTACAACCGCCTCCATTGGATCTCCCTATCTCAAATGATGTACAACCGCCTCCATTTGATCTCCTAAACTCAAATGATGTACAACCGCCTCTATTGGATCTCACAATCTCAAATGATGTACAACCGCCTCCATTGGATCTCCCAATCTCAAATGATGTGCAACCGCCTCCATTTGATCTCCCAATCTTAAATGATGTGCAAACGCCTCCATTGGATCTCCCAATCTCAAATGATGTACAACCGCCTTCATTGGATCTCCCTATCTCAATTGATGTATAACCGCCTCCATTGGATCTCCCAATCTCAAATGATGTACAACCGCCTCCATTGGATCACCCAATCTTAATTGATTTACGACCCCTTTTATTGGATCTCCCTATCTTAAATGATGTACAACCGCCTCCATTGGATCTCCCAATCTCAAATGATGTACAACCGCCTCCATTGGATCTCTTATCTCAAATGATGTACAACCGCCTCCATTGGACCTGCCTATCTCAAATAATGTGCAACAGCCTCCATTGGATCTCCCTATCTCAAATAATGTACAACCGCCTCCATTGGATCTCCCAATCTCAAATGATGTACAACCGCCACAATTTGATCTCCCAATCTCAAATGATGTAAAACCGCCTCTATTGGATCTCCCAATCTCAAATGATGTACAACTGCCTCCATTGGATCTCCAAATCTCAAATGATGTACAACTGCCTCCATTTGATCTCCCTATCTCAAATAATGTACAATCGCCTCCATTGGATCTCCCAATCTCAAATGATGTACAACCGCCTCCATTGGATCTCCCAATCTCAAATGATGCACAACCGCCTCCATTGGATCTCTCAATCTCAAATGATGTACAACCGCCTTCAATAGATCTCCCAATCTCAAATGATGTACAACCACCTCCATTAGATCTCCCTATTTCAAATAATGTACAACCGCCTCCATTTGATCTCCCAATCTCAAATGATGTACTACCGCCTCCATTTAATCTCCAAATCTCAAATGATGTACAACCGCTTCCATTGGATCTCCCTATCTAAAATGATGTTCAACCGTCTCCACTGGATCTCCCAATCTCTATGATGTACAACCGCCTCAATTGGATCTCCCAATCTCAAATGATGTACAACCGCCTCCAATTTATCTCCCTATCTCAAATGATGTACAACCGCCTCCATTGGATCTCCCTATCTCAAATGATGTACAACTGCCTCCATTGGATCTCCCTTACTCAAATGATGTACAACCGCCTCCATTGGATCTCCCAATCTCAAATGATGTACAACCGCCTCCATTGGATCTCCCAATCTCAAATAATGTACAACCGCCTCCATTGGATCTCCCTATCTCAAATAATGTACAACAGCCTCCATTGGATCTCCCAATCTCAATTGATGTACAACCGCCACCATTTGATCCCTTAATCTTAAATGATGTACAACTGCCTCTATTGGATCTCCCAATCTCAAATGATGTACAACCGCCTCCAATTTATCTCCCTATCTCAAATTATGTACAACCGCCTCCATTTAATCTATTTCAAATTATGTATGACCGCCTCCATTGGATCTCCCTATCTCAAATGATGTACAACTGCCTCCATTGGATCTCTCAATCTCAAATGATGTACAACCGCCTCCATTGGATCTCCCTATCTCAAATGATGGACAACCGCCTCCATTGGACCTGCCTATCTCAAATAATGTACAACCGCCTCCATTGGATCTCCCAATCTCAAATGATGTACAACCACCGCCTCCATTGGATCTCCCAATCTCAAATGATGTGCAACCGCCTCCATTTGATCTCCCAATCTTAAATGATGTGCAACCGCCTCCATTTGATCTCCCAATCTCAATTGATGTATAACCGCCTCCATTGGATCTCCCAATCTCAATCGATGTACAACCGCCTTCATTTGATCTCCCTATCTCAATTGATGTATAACCGCCTCCATTGGATCTCCCAATCTTAAATGATGTACAACCGCCTCCATTGGATCTCCCAATCTCAAATGATGTACAGCCGCCTCCATTGGATCTCCCTATCTCAAATGATGTACAACCGCCTCCATTGGACCGACCTATCTCAAATAATGTACAACTGCCTCCATTGGATCTCCCTATCTCAAATGATGTACAACCGCCTCCATTGGATTTCCAAATCTCAAATGATGTACAACCGCCTCCATTTGATCTCCTAAACTCAAATGATGTACAACCGCCTCTATTGGATCTCACAATCTCAAATGATGTACAACCGCCTCCATTGGATCTCCCAATCTCAAATGATGTGCAACCGCCTCCATTTGATCTCCCAATCTTAAATGATGTGCAAACGCCTCCATTGGATCTCCCAATCTCAAATGATGTACAACCGCCTTCATTAGATCTCCCTATCTCAATTGATGTATAACCGCCTCCATTGGATCTCCCAATCTCAAATGATGTACAACCGCCTCCATTGGATCACCCAATCTTAACTGATTTACGACCGCTTCCATTGGATCTCCCTATCTTAAATGATGTACAACCGCCTCCATTGGATCTCCCAATCTCAAATGATGTACAACCGCCTCCATTGGATCTCTTATCTCAAATGATGTACAACCGCCTCCATTGGACCTGCCTATCTTAAATAATGTGCAACAGCCTCCATTGGATCTCCCTATCTCAAATAATGTACAACCGCCTCCATTGGATCTCCCAATCTCAAATGATGTACAACCGCCACAATTTGATCTCCCAATCTCAAATGATGTAAAACCGCCTCTATTGGATCTCCCAATCTCAAATGATGTACAACTGCCTCCATTGGATCTCCAAATCTCAAATGATGTACAACTGCCTCCATTTGATCTCCCTATCTCAAATAATGTACAATCGCCTCCATTGGATCTCCCAATCTCAAATGATGTACAACCGCCTCCATTGGATCTCCCAATCTCAAATGATGTACAACCGCCTCCATTGGATCTCTCAATCTCAAATGATGTACAACCGCCTCCAATAGATCTCCCAATCTCAAATGATGTACAACCACCTCCATTAGATCTCCCAATCTCAAATGATGTACAACCGCCTCCATTTGATCTCCAAATCTCAAATGATGTACAACCGCTTCCATTGGATCTCCCTATCTAAAATGATGTTCAACCGTCTCCACTGGATCTCCCAATCTCTATGATGTACAACCGCCTCAATTGGATCTCCCAATCTCAAATGATGTACAACCGCCTCCAATTTATCTCCCTATCTCAAATGATGTACAACCGCCTCCATTGGATCTCCCTATCTCAAATGTTGTACAACAGTCTCCATTGGATCTCCCTATCTCAAATGATGTACAACTGCCTCCATTGGATCTCCCTTACTCAAATGATGTACAACCGCCTCCATTGGATCTCCCAATCTCAAATGATGTACAACCGCCTCCATTGGATCTCCCAATCTCAAATAATGTACAACCGCCTCCATTGGATCTCCCTATCTCAAATAATGTACAACAGCCTCCATTGGATCTCCCAATCTCAATTGATGGACAACCGCCACCATTTGATCCCTTAATCTTAAATGATGTACAACTGCCTCTATTGGATCTCCCAATCTCAAATGATATACAACCGCCTCCTTTGGATCTCCAAATCTCAAATGATGTACAACCGCCTTCATTGGATCTCCCTATCTCAATTGATGTATAACCGCCTCCATTGGATCTCCCAATCTCAAATGATGTACAACCGCCTCCATTGGATCACCCAATCTTAATTGATTTACGACCGCTTCCATAGGATCTCCCTATCTTAAATGATGTACAACCGCCTCCATTGGATCTCCCAATCTCAAATGATGTACAACCGCCTCCATTGGATCTCTTATCTCAAATGATGTACAACCGCCTCCATTGGACCTGCCTATCTCAAATAATGTGCAACAGCCTCCATTGGATCTCCCTATCTCAAATAATGTACAACCGCCTCCATTGGATCTCCCAATCTCAAATGATGTACAACCGCCACAATTTGATCTCCCAATCTCAAATGATGTAAAACCGCCTCCATTGGATCTCTTATCTCAAATGATGTACAACCGCCTCCATTGGACCTGCCTATCTCAAATAATGTGCAACAGCCTCCATTGGATCTCCCTATCTCAAATAATGTACAACCGCCTCCATTGGATCTCCCAATCTCAAATGATGTACAACCGCCACAATTTGATCTCCCAATCTCAAATGATGTAAAACCGCCTCTATTGGATCTCCCAATCTCAAATGATGTACAACTGCCTCCATTGGATCTCCAAATCTCAAATGATGTACAACTGCCTCCATTTGATCTCCCTATCTCAAATAATGTACAATCGCCTCCATTGGATCTCCCAATCTCAAATGATGTACAACCGCCTCCATTGGATCTCCCAATCTCAAATGATGTACAACCGCCTCCATTGGATCTCTCAATCTCAAATGATGTACAACCGCCTCCAATAGATCTCCCAATCTCAAATGATGTACAACCACCTCCATTAGATCTCCCAATCTCAAATGATGTACAACCGCCTCCATTTGATCTCCAAATCTCAAATGATGTACAACCGCTTCCATTGGATCTCCCTATCTAAAATGATGTTCAACCGTCTCCACTGGATCTCCCAATCTCTATGATGTACAACCGCCTCAATTGGATATCCCAATCTCAAATGATGTACAACCGCCTCCAATTTATCTCCCTATCTCAAATGATGTACAACCGCCTCCATTGGATCTCCCTATCTCAAATGATGTACAACCGTCTCCATTGGATCTCCCTATCTCAAATGATGTACAACTGCCTCCATTGGATCTCCCTTACTCAAATGATGTACAACCGCCTCCATTGGATCTCCCAATCTCAAATGATGTACAACCGCCTCCATTGGATCTCCCAATCTCAAATAATGTACAACCGCCTCCATTGGATCTCCCTATCTCAAATAATGTACAACAGCCTCCATTGGATCTCCCAATCTCAATTGATGGACAACCGCCACCATTTGATCCCTTAATCTTAAATGATGTACAACTGCCTCTATTGGATCTCCCAATCTCAAATGATATACAACCGCCTCCTTTGGATCTCCAAATCTCAAATGATGTACAACCGCCTTCATTGGATCTCCCTATCTCAATTGATGTATAACCGCCTCCATTGGATCTCCCAATCTCAAATGATGTACAACCGCCTCCATTGGATCACCCAATCTTAATTGATTTACGACCGCTTCCATAGGATCTCCCTATCTTAAATGATGTACAACCGCCTCCATTGGATCTCCCAATCTCAAATGATGTACAACCGCCTCCATTGGATCTCTTATCTCAAATGATGTACAACCGCCTCCATTGGACCTGCCTATCTCAAATAATGTGCAACAGCCTCCATTGGATCTCCCTATCTCAAATAATGTACAACCGCCTCCATTGGATCTCCCAATCTCAAATGATGTACAACCGCCACAATTTGATCTCCCAATCTCAAATGATGTAAAACCGCCTCTATTGGATCTCCCAATCTCAAATGATGTACAACTGCCTCCATTGGATCTCCAAATCTCAAATGATGTACAACTGCCTCCATTTGATCTCCCTATCTCAAATAATGTACAATCGCCTCCATTGGATCTCCCAATCTCAAATGATGTACAACCGCCTCCATTGGATCTCCCAATCTCAAATGATGTACAACCGCCTCCATTGGATCTCTCAATCTCAAATGATGTACAACCGCCTCCAATAGATCTCCCAATCTCAAATGATGTACAACCACCTCCATTAGATCTCCCAATCTCAAATGATGTACAACCGCCTCCATTTGATCTCCAAATCTCAAATGATGTACAACCGCTTCCATTGGATCTCCCTATCTAAAATGATGTTCAACCGTCTCCACTGGATCTCCCAATCTCTATGATGTACAACCGCCTCAATTGGATCTCCCAATCTCAAATGATGTACAACCGCCTCCAATTTATCTCCCAATCTAAAATGATGTACAACCGCCTCCAATTTATCTCCCTATCTCAAATGATGTACAACCGCCTCCATTGGATCTCCCTATCTCAAATGATGTACAACTGCCTCCATTGGATCTCCCTTACTCAAATGATGTACAACCGCCTCCATTGGATCTCCCAATCTCAAATGATGTACAACCGCCTCCATTGGATCTCCCAATCTCAAATAATGTACAACCGCCTCCATTGGATCTCCCTATCTCAAATAATGTACAACAGCCTCCATTGGATCTCCCAATCTCAATTGATGTACAACCGCCACCATTTGATCCCTTAATCTTAAATGATGTACAACTGCCTCTATTGGATCTCCCAATCTCAAATGATGTACAACCGCCTCCAATTTATCTCCCTATCTCAAATTATGTACAACCGCCTCCATTTAATCTATTTCAAATTATGTATGACCGCCTCCATTGGATCTCCCTATCTCAAATGATGTACAACTGCCTCCATTGGATCTCTCAATCTCAAATGATGTACAACCGCCTCCATTGGATCTCCCTATCTCAAATGATGGACAACCGCCTCCATTGGACCTGCCTATCTCAAATAATGTACAACCGCCTCCATTGGATCTCCCAATCTCAAATGATGTACAACCACCGCCTCCATTGGATCTCCCAATCTCAAATGATGTGCAACCGCCTCCATTTGATCTCCCAATCTTAAATGATGTGCAACCGCCTCCATTTGATCTCCCAATCTCAATTGATGTATAACCGCCTCCATTGGATCTCCCAATCTCAATCGATGTACAACCGCCTTCATTTGATCTCCCTATCTCAATTGATGTATAACCGCCTCCATTGGATCTCCCAATCTTAAATGATGTACAACCGCCTCCATTGGATCTCCCAATCTCAAATGATGTACAGCCGCCTCCATTGGATCTCCCTATCTCAAATGATGTACAACCGCCTCCATTGGACCGACCTATCTCAAATAATGTACAACTGCCTCCATTGGATCTCCCTATCTCAAATGATGTACAACCGCCTCCATTGGATTTCCAAATCTCAAATGATGTACAACCGCCTCCATTTGATCTCCTAAACTCAAATGATGTACAACCGCCTCTATTGGATCTCACAATCTCAAATGATGTACAACCGCCTCCATTGGATCTCCCAATCTCAAATGATGTGCAACCGCCTCCATTTGATCTCCCAATCTTAAATGATGTGCAAACGCCTCCATTGGATCTCCCAATCTCAAATGATGTACAACCGCCTTCATTGGATCTCCCTATCTCAATTGATGTATAACCGCCTCCATTGGATCTCCCAATCTCAAATGATGTACAACCGCCTCCATTGGATCACCCAATCTTAATTGATTTACGACCGCTTCCATTGGATCTCCCTATCTTAAATGATGTACAACCGCCTCCATTGGATCTCCCAATCTCAAATGATGTACAACCGCCTCCATTGGATCTCTTATCTCAAATGATGTACAACCGCCTCCATTGGACCTGCCTATCTCAAATAATGTGCAACAGCCTCCATTGGATCTCCCTATCTCAAATAATGTACAACCGCCTCCATTGGATCTCCCAATCTCAAATGATGTACAACCGCCACAATTTGATCTCCCAATCTCAAATGATGTAAAACCGCCTCTATTGGATCTCCCAATCTCAAATGATGTACAACTGCCTCCATTGGATCTCCAAATCTCAAATGATGTACAACTGCCTCCATTTGATCTCCCTATCTAAAATGATGTTCAACCGTCTCCACTGGATCTCCCAATCTCTATGATGTACAACCGCCTCAATTGGATCTCCCAATCTCAAATGATGTACAACCGCCTCCAATTTATCTCCCTATCTCAAATGATGTACAACCGCCTCCATTGGATCTCCCTATCTCAAATGATGTACAACCGTCTCCATTGGATCTCCCTATCTCAAATGATGTACAACTGCCTCCATTGGATCTCCCTTACTCAAATGATGTACAACCGCCTCCATTGGATCTCCCAATCTCAAATGATGTACAACCGCCTCCATTGGATCTCCCAATCTCAAATAATGTACAACCGCCTCCATTGGATCTCCCTATCTCAAATAATGTACAACAGCCTCCATTGGATCTCCCAATCTCAATTGATGGACAACCGCCACCATTTGATCCCTTAATCTTAAATGATGTACAACTGCCTCTATTGGATCTCCCAATCTCAAATGATATACAACCGCCTCCTTTGGATCTCCAAATCTCAAATGATGTACAACCGCCTTCATTGGATCTCCCTATCTCAATTGATGTATAACCGCCTCCATTGGATCTCCCAATCTCAAATGATGTACAACCGCCTCCATTGGATCACCCAATCTTAATTGATTTACGACCGCTTCCATAGGATCTCCCTATCTTAAATGATGTACAACCGCCTCCATTGGATCTCCCAATCTCAAATGATGTACAACCGCCTCCATTGGATCTCTTATCTCAAATGATGTACAACCGCCTCCATTGGACCTGCCTATCTCAAATAATGTGCAACAGCCTCCATTGGATCTCCCTATCTCAAATAATGTACAACCGCCTCCATTGGATCTCCCAATCTCAAATGATGTACAACCGCCACAATTTGATCTCCCAATCTCAAATGATGTAAAACCGCCTCCATTGGATCTCTTATCTCAAATGATGTACAACCGCCTCCATTGGACCTGCCTATCTCAAATAATGTGCAACAGCCTCCATTGGATCTCCCTATCTCAAATAATGTACAACCGCCTCCATTGGATCTCCCAATCTCAAATGATGTACAACCGCCACAATTTGATCTCCCAATCTCAAATGATGTAAAACCGCCTCTATTGGATCTCCCAATCTCAAATGATGTACAACTGCCTCCATTGGATCTCCAAATCTCAAATGATGTACAACTGCCTCCATTTGATCTCCCTATCTCAAATAATGTACAATCGCCTCCATTGGATCTCCCAATCTCAAATGATGTACAACCGCCTCCATTGGATCTCCCAATCTCAAATGATGTACAACCGCCTCCATTGGATCTCTCAATCTCAAATGATGTACAACCGCCTCCAATAGATCTCCCAATCTCAAATGATGTACAACCACCTCCATTAGATCTCCCAATCTCAAATGATGTACAACCGCCTCCATTTGATCTCCAAATCTCAAATGATGTACAACCGCTTCCATTGGATCTCCCTATCTAAAATGATGTTCAACCGTCTCCACTGGATCTCCCAATCTCTATGATGTACAACCGCCTCAATTGGATCTCCCAATCTCAAATGATGTACAACCGCCTCCAATTTATCTCCCTATCTCAAATGATGTACAACCGCCTCCATTGGATCTCCCTATCTCAAATGATGTACAACCGTCTCCATTGGATCTCCCTATCTCAAATGATGTACAACTGCCTCCATTGGATCTCCCTTACTCAAATGATGTACAACCGCCTCCATTGGATCTCCCAATCTCAAATGATGTACAACCGCCTCCATTGGATCTCCCAATCTCAAATAATGTACAACCGCCTCCATTGGATCTCCCTATCTCAAATAATGTACAACAGCCTCCATTGGATCTCCCAATCTCAATTGATGGACAACCGCCACCATTTGATCCCTTAATCTTAAATGATGTACAACTGCCTCTATTGGATCTCCCAATCTCAAATGATATACAACCGCCTCCTTTGGATCTCCAAATCTCAAATGATGTACAACCGCCTTCATTGGATCTCCCTATCTCAATTGATGTATAACCGCCTCCATTGGATCTCCCAATCTCAAATGATGTACAACCGCCTCCATTGGATCACCCAATCTTAATTGATTTACGACCGCTTCCATAGGATCTCCCTATCTTAAATGATGTACAACCGCCTCCATTGGATCTCCCAATCTCAAATGATGTACAACCGCCTCCATTGGATCTCTTATCTCAAATGATGTACAACCGCCTCCATTGGACCTGCCTATCTCAAATAATGTGCAACAGCCTCCATTGGATCTCCCTATCTCAAATAATGTACAACCGCCTCCATTGGATCTCCCAATCTCAAATGATGTACAACCGCCACAATTTGATCTCCCAATCTCAAATGATGTAAAACCGCCTCTATTGGATCTCCCAATCTCAAATGATGTACAACTGCCTCCATTGGATCTCCAAATCTCAAATGATGTACAACTGCCTCCATTTGATCTCCCTATCTCAAATAATGTACAATCGCCTCCATTGGATCTCCCAATCTCAAATGATGTACAACCGCCTCCATTGGATCTCCCAATCTCAAATGATGTACAACCGCCTCCATTGGATCTCTCAATCTCAAATGATGTACAACCGCCTCCAATAGATCTCCCAATCTCAAATGATGTACAACCACCTCCATTAGATCTCCCAATCTCAAATGATGTACAACCGCCTCCATTTGATCTCCAAATCTCAAATGATGTACAACCGCTTCCATTGGATCTCCCTATCTAAAATGATGTTCAACCGTCTCCACTGGATCTCCCAATCTCTATGATGTACAACCGCCTCAATTGGATCTCCCAATCTCAAATGATGTACAACCGCCTCCAATTTATCTCCCAATCTAAAATGATGTACAACCGCCTCCATTGGATCTCCCTATCTCAAATGATGTACAACCGTCTCCATTGGATCTCCCTATCTCAAATGATGTACAACTGCCTCCATTAGATCTCCCTTACTCAAATGATGTACAACCGCCTCCATTGGATCTCCCAATCTCAAATGATGTACAACCGCCTCCATTGGATCTCCCAATCTCAAATAATGTACAACCGCCTCCATTGGATCTCCCTATCTCAAATAATGTACAACAGCCTCCATTGGATCTCCCAATCTCAATTGATGGACAACCGCCACCATTTGATCCCTTAATCTTAAATGATGTACAACTGCCTCTATTGGATCTCCCAATCTCAAATGATATACAACCGCCTCCTTTGGATCTCCAAATCTCAAATGATGTACAACTGCCTCCATATGATCTCCGTATCTCAAATAATGTACAATCGCCTCCATTGGATCTTCAAATCTCAAATGATGTACAACTGCCTCCATTTGATCTCCCAATCTCAAATAATGTACAATCGCCTCAATTGGATCTCCCAAGCTCCAATGATGTATAACCGCCTTCATTGGATCTCCAAATCTCAAATGATGTACAACCGCCTCCATTAGATCTCCTAATCTCAAATGATGTAAAACCGCCTCCATTGGATCTCTTATCTCAAATGATGTATAACCGCCTCCATTGGATATCCCAATCTCAAATGATTTACAACCGCCTCCATTGGATCTCCCAATCTTAATTGATTTACGACCATTTCCATTGGATATCCCTATCTCAAATGATGTACAACCGCCTCCATTAGATCTCCCAATCTCAAATGATGTACAACCGCCTCCATTAAATCTCTTATCTCAAATGATGTACAACCGCCTCCATTGGACCTGCCTATCTCAAATAATGTGCAACAGCCTCCATTGGATCTCCCTATCTCAAATAATGTACAACCGCCTCCATTGGATCTCCCAATTTCAAATGATGTACAACCGCCACAATTTGATCTCCTAATCTCAAATGATGTACAACCGCCTCCATTTGATCTCCCAATCTTAAATGATGTGCAACCGCCTCCATTTGATCTCCCAATCTTAAATGATGTGCAACCGCCTCCATTTGATCTCCCAATCTCAATTGATGTATAACCGCCTCCATTGGATCTCCCAATCTCAAATGATGTACAACCGCCTTCATTGGATCTCCCTATCTCAATTGATGTATAACCGCCTCCATTGGATCTCCCAATCTCAAATGATGTACAACCGCCTTCATTGGATCTCCCTATCTCAATTGATGTATAACCGCCTCCATTGGATCTCCCAATCTTAAATGATGTACAACCGCCTCCATTGGATCTCCCAATCTCAAATGATGTACAACCACCTCCATTGGATCTCCCTATCTCAAATAATGTACAACCGCCTCCATTTGATCTCCCAATCTCAAATGATGTACAACCGCCTCCATTGGATCTCCCTATCAAAAATGATGTTTAACCGTCTCCATTGGATCTCCTAATCTAAAATGATGTACAACCGCCTCCAATAGATCTCCCAATCTCAAATGATGTACAACCACCTCCATTTGATCTCCCAATCTCAAATGATGTACAACCGCCTCCATTTGATCTCCCAATCTCAAATGATGTGCAACCGCCTCCATTTGATCTCCCAATCTCAAATGATGTACAACCGCCTCTAATGGATCTCTTAATCTCAAATAATGTACAACCGCCTTTATTGGATCTCCCTATCTCAATTGATGTATAACCGCCTCCATTGGATCTCCCAATCTCAAATGATGTACAACCGCCTTCATTGGATCTTCCTATCTCAATTGATGTATAACCGCCTCCATTGGATCTCCCAATCTTAAATGATGTACAACCGCCTCCATTGGATCTCCCAATCTCAAATGATGTACAACCGCCTCCATTGAATCTCCCTATCTCAAATGATGTACAACCGCCTCCATTGGACCTGCCTATCTCAAATAATGTACAACCGCCTGCATTGGATCTCCCTATCTCAAATGATGTACAACCACCTCCATTGGATCTCCCTATCTCAAATAATGTACAACCGCCTCCATTTGATCTCCCAATCTCAAATGATGTACAACCGCCTCCATTGGATCTCCCTATCTAAAATGATGTTCAACCGGCTCCATTGGATCTCCCAATCTAAAATGATGTACAACCGCCTCCAATAGATCTCCCAATCTCAAATGATGTACAACCACCTCCATTGGATCTCCCTATTTCAAATAATGTACAACCGCCTCAATTTGATCTCCCAATCTCAAATGATGTACAACCGCCTCCATTTGATCTCCAAATCTCAAATGATGTACAACCGCTTCCATTGAATCTCCCTATCTAAAATGATGTTCAACCGTCTCCACTGGATCTCCCAATCTCAAATGATGTACAACCGCCTCCATTGGATCTCCCAATCTCAAATGATGTACAACCGCCTCCAATTTATCTCCCTATCTCTAATGATGTACAACCGCCTCCATTTAATCTATTTCAAATGATGTATGACCGCCTCCATTGGATCTCTCTATGTCAAATGATGTACAACCGCCTCCATTGGATCTCTCAATCTCAAATGATGTACAACCGCCTCCATTGGATCTCCCTATCTCAAATGATGTACAACCGCCTCCATTGGACCTGCCTATCTCAAATAATGTACAACCGCCTCCATTGGATCTCCCAATCTCAAATGATGTACAACCGCCTCCATTGGATCTCCCAATCTCAAATGATGTGCAACCGCCTCCATTTGATCTCCCAATCTTAAATGATGTGCAACCGCCTCCATTTGATCTCCCAATCTCAGTTGATGTATAACCGCCTCCATTGGATCTTCCAATCTCAAATGATGTACAACCGCCTTCATTGGATCTCCCTATCTCAATTGATGTATAACCGCCTCCATTGGATCTCCCAACCTTAAATGATGTACAACCGCCTCCATTGGATCTCCCAATCTCAAATGATGTACAGCCGCCTCCATTGGATCTCCCTATCTCAAATGATGTACAACCGCCTCCATTGGACCGACCTATCTCAAATGATGTACAACCACCTCCATTTGATCTCCCAATCTCAAATAATGTACAACCGCCTCCATTTGATCTCCCAATCTTAAATGATGTGCAACCGCCTCCATTTGATCTCCCAATCTCAAATGATGTACAACCGCCTCTATTGGATCTCTTAATCTCAAATAATGTACAACCGCCTTTATTGGATCTCCCTATCTCAATTGATGTATAACCGCCTCCATTGGATCTCCCAATCTCAAATGATGTACAACCGCCTTCATTGGATCTTCCTATCTCAATTGATGTATAACCGCCTCCATTGGATCTCCCAATCTTAAATGATGTACAACCGCCTCCATTGGATCTCCCAATCTCAAATGATGTACAACCGCCTCCATTGAATCTCCCTATCTCAAATGATGTACAACCCCAACATTGGACCTGCCTATCTCAAATAATGTACAACGGCCTCCATTGGATCTCCCTATCTTAAATGATGTACAACCACCTCCATTTGTTCTCCCTATCTAAAATAATGTACAACTGCCTCCATTGGATCTCCCTATCTCAAATGATGTACAACCGCCTCCATTGGATTTCCAAATCTCAAATGATGTACAACCGCCTCCATTTGATCTCCTAAACTCAAATGATGTACAACCGCCTCTATTGGATCTCACAATCTCAAATGATGTACAACCGCCTCCATTGGATCTCCCAATCTCAAATGATGTGCAACCGCCTCCATTTGATCTCCCAATCTTAAATGATGTGCAAACGCCTCCATTGGATCTCCCAATCTCAAATGATGTACAACCGCCTTCATTGGATCTCCCTATCTCAATTGATGTATAACCGCCTCCATTGGATCTCCCAATCTCAAATGATGTACAACCGCCTCCATTGGATCACCCAATCTTAATTGATTTACGACCGCTTCCATTGGATCTCCCTATCTTAAATGATGTACAACCGCCTCCATTGGATCTCCCAATCTCAAATGATGTACAACCGCCTCCATTGGATCTCTTATCTCAAATGATGTACAACCGCCTCAATTGGACCTGCCTATCTCAAATAATGTGCAACAGCCTCCATTGGATCTCCCTATCTCAAATAATGTACAACCGCCTCCATTGGATCTCCCAATCTCAAATGATGTACAACCGCCACAATTTGATCTCCCAATCTCAAATGATGTAAAACCGCCTCTATTGGATCTCCCAATCTCAAATGATGTACAACTGCCTCCATTGGATCTCCAAATCTCAAATGATGTACAACTGCCTTCATTTGGTCTCCCTATCTCAAATAATGTACAATCGCCTCCATTGGATCTCCCAATCTCAAATGATGTACAACCGCCTCCATTGGATCTCCCAATCTCAAATGATGTACAACCGCCTCCATTGGATCTCTCAATCTCAAATGATGTACAACCGCCTCCAATAGATCTCCCAATCTCAAATGATGTACAACCACCTCCATTAGATCTCCCAATCTCAAATGATGTACAACCGCCTCCATTTGATCTCCAAATCTCAAATGATGTACAACCGCTTCCATTGGATCTCCCTATCTAAAATGATGTTCAACCGTCTCCACTGGATCTCCCAATCTCTATGATGTACAACCGCCTCAATTGGATCTCCCAATCTCAAATGATGTACAACCGCCTCCAATTTATCTCCCTATCTCAAATGATGTACAACCGCCTCCATTGCATCTCCCTATCTCAAATGATGTACAACCGTCTCCATTGGATCTCCCTATCTCAAATGATGTACAACTGCCTCCATTGGATCTCCCTTAGTCAAATGATGTACAACCGCCTCCATTGGATCTCCCAATCTCAAATGATGTACAACCGCCTCCATTAGATCTCCCAATCTCAAATAATGTACAACCGCCTCCATTGGATCTCCCTATCTCAAATAATGTACAACAGCCTCCATTGGATCTCCCAATCTCAATTGATGGACAACCGCCACCATTTGATCCCTTAATCTTAAATGATGTACAACTGCCTCTATTGGATCTCCCAATCTCAAATGATATACAACCGCCTCCTTTAAATCTCCAAATCTCAAATGATGTACAACCGCCTTCATTAAATCTCCCTATCTCAATTGATGTATAACCGCCTCCATTGGATCTCCCAATCTCAAATGATGTACAACCGCCTCCATTGGATCACCCAATCTTAATTGATTTACGACCGCTTCCATTGGATCTCCCTATCTTAAATGATGTACAACCGCCTCCATTGGATCTCTTAATCTCAAATGATGTACAACCGCCTCCATTGGATCTCTTATCTCAAACGATGTACAACCGCCTCCATTGGACCTGCCTATCTCAAATAATGTGCAACAGCCTCCATTGGATCTCCCTATCTCAAATAATGTACAACCGCCTCCATTGGATCTCCCAATCTCAAATGATGTACAACCGCCACAATTTGATCTCCCAATCTCAAATGATGTAAAACCGCCTCTATTGGATCTCCCAATCTCAAATGATGTACAACTGCCTCCATTGGATCTCCAAATCTCAAATGATGTACAACTGCCTCCATTTGATCTCCCTATCTCAAATAATGTACAATCGCCTCCATTGGATCTCCCAATCTCAAATGATGTACAACCGCCTCCATTGGATCTCCCAATCTCAAATGATGTACAACCGCCTCCATTGGATCTCTCAATCTCAAATGATGTACAACCGCCTCCAATAGATCTCCCAATCTCAAATGATGTACAACCACCTCCATTAGATCTCCCAATCTCAAATAATGTACAACCGCCTCCATTTGATCTCCAAATCTCAAATGATGTACAACCGCTTCCATTGGATCTCCCTATCTAAAATGATGTTCAACCGTCTCCACTGGATCTCCCAATCTCTATGATGTACAACCGCCTCAATTGGATCTCCCAATCTCAAATGATGTACAACCGCCTCCAATTTATCTCCCTATCTCAAATGATGTACAACCGCCTCCATTGGATCTCCCTATCTCAAATGATGTACAACCGTCTCCATTGGATCTCCCTATCTCAAATGATGTACAACTGCCTCCATTGGATCTCCCTTACTCAAATGATGTACAACCGCCTCCATTGGATCTCCCAATCTTAAATGATGTACAACCGCCTCCATTGGATCTCCCAATCTCAAATAATGTACAACCGCCTCCATTGGATCTCCCTATCTCAAATAATGTACAACAGCCTCCATTGGATCTCCCAATCTCAATTGATGGACAACCGCCACCATTTGATCCCTTAATCTTAAATGATGTACAACTGCCTCTATTGGATCTCCCAATCTCAAATGATATACAACCGCCTCCTTTGGATCTCCAAATCTCAAATGATGTACAACTGCCTCCATATGATCTCCGTATCTCAAATAATGTACAATCGCCTCCATTGGATCTTCAAATCTCAAATGATGTACAACTGCCTCCATTTGATCTCCCTATCTCAAATAATGTACAATCGCCTCAATTGGATCTCCCAAGCTCCAATGATGTACAACCGCCTTCATTGGATCTCCAAATCTCAAATGATGTACAACCGCCTCCATTAGATCTCCTAATCTCAAATGATGTAAAACCGCCTCCATTGGATCTCTTATCTCAAATGATGTATAACCGCCTCCATTGGATATCCCAATCTCAAATGATGTACAACCGCCTCCATTGGATCTCCCAATCTTAATTGATTTACGACCATTTCCATTGGATATCCCTATCTCAAATGATGTACAACTGCCTCCATTAGATCTCCCAATCTCAAATGATGTACAACCGCCTCCATTAAATCTCTTATCTCAAATGATGTACAACCGCCTCCATTGGACCTGCCTATCTCAAATAATGTGCAACAGCCTCCATTGGATCTCCCTATCTCAAATAATGTACAACCGCCTCCATTGGATCTCCCAATTTCAAATGATGTACAACCGCCACAATTTGATCTCCTAATCTCAAATGATGTACAACCGCCTCCATTTGATCTCCCAATCTTAAATGATGTGCAACCGCCTCCATTTGATCTCCCAATCTTAAATGATGTGCAACCGCCTCCATTTGATCTCCCAATCTCAATTGATGTATAACCGCCTCCATTGGATCTCCCAATCTCAAATGATGTACAACCGCCTTCATTGGATCTCCCTATCTCAATTGATGTATAACCGCCTCCATTGGATCTCCCAATCTCAAATGATGTACAACCGCCTTCATTGGATCTCCCTATTTCAAATAATGTACAACCGCCTCCATTGGATCTCCCAATCTCAAATGATGTACAACCGCCACAATTTGATCTCCCAATCTCAAATGATGTAAAACCGCCTCTATTGGATCTCCCAATCTCAAATGATGTACAACTGCCTCCATTGGATCTCCAAATCTCAAATGATGTACAACTGCCTTCATTTGGTCTCCCTATCTCAAATAATGTACAATCGCCTCCATTGGATCTCCCAATCTCAAATGATGTACAACCGCCTCCATTGGATCTCCCAATCTCAAATGATGTACAACCGCCTCCATTGGATCTCTCAATCTCAAATGATGTACAACCGCCTCCAATAGATCTCCCAATCTCAAATGATGTACAACCACCTCCATTAGATCTCCCAATCTCAAATGATGTACAACCGCCTCCATTTGATCTCCAAATCTCAAATGATGTACAACCGCTTCCATTGGATCTCCCTATCTAAAATGATGTTCAACCGTCTCCACTGGATCTCCCAATCTCTATGATGTACAACCGCCTCAATTGGATCTCCCAATCTCAAATGATGTACAACCGCCTCCAATTTATCTCCCTATCTCAAATGATGTACAACCGCCTCCATTGCATCTCCCTATCTCAAATGATGTACAACCGTCTCCATTGGATCTCCCTATCTCAAATGATGTACAACTGCCTCCATTGGATCTCCCTTAGTCAAATGATGTACAACCGCCTCCATTGGATCTCCCAATCTCAAATGATGTACAACCGCCTCCATTAGATCTCCCAATCTCAAATAATGTACAACCGCCTCCATTGGATCTCCCTATCTCAAATAATGTACAACAGCCTCCATTGGATCTCCCAATCTCAATTGATGGACAACCGCCACCATTTGATCCCTTAATCTTAAATGATGTACAACTGCCTCTATTGGATCTCCCAATCTCAAATGATATACAACCGCCTCCTTTAAATCTCCAAATCTCAAATGATGTACAACCGCCTTCATTAAATCTCCCTATCTCAATTGATGTATAACCGCCTCCATTGGATCTCCCAATCTCAAATGATGTACAACCGCCTCCATTGGATCACCCAATCTTAATTGATTTACGACCGCTTCCATTGGATCTCCCTATCTTAAATGATGTACAACCGCCTCCATTGGATCTCTTAATCTCAAATGATGTACAACCGCCTCCATTGGATCTCTTATCTCAAACGATGTACAACCGCCTCCATTGGACCTGCCTATCTCAAATAATGTGCAACAGCCTCCATTGGATCTCCCTATCTCAAATAATGTACAACCGCCTCCATTGGATCTCCCAATCTCAAATGATGTACAACCGCCACAATTTGATCTCCCAATCTCAAATGATGTAAAACCGCCTCTATTGGATCTCCCAATCTCAAATGATGTACAACTGCCTCCATTGGATCTCCAAATCTCAAATGATGTACAACTGCCTCCATTTGATCTCCCTATCTCAAATAATGTACAATCGCCTCCATTGGATCTCCCAATCTCAAATGATGTACAACCGCCTCCATTGGATCTCCCAATCTCAAATGATGTACAACCGCCTCCATTGGATCTCTCAATCTCAAATGATGTACAACCGCCTCCAATAGATCTCCCAATCTCAAATGATGTACAACCACCTCCATTAGATCTCCCAATCTCAAATAATGTACAACCGCCTCCATTTGATCTCCAAATCTCAAATGATGTACAACCGCTTCCATTGGATCTCCCTATCTAAAATGATGTTCAACCGTCTCCACTGGATCTCCCAATCTCTATGATGTACAACCGCCTCAATTGGATCTCCCAATCTCAAATGATGTACAACCGCCTCCAATTTATCTCCCTATCTCAAATGATGTACAACCGCCTCCATTGGATCTCCCTATCTCAAATGATGTACAACCGTCTCCATTGGATCTCCCTATCTCAAATGATGTACAACTGCCTCCATTGGATCTCCCTTACTCAAATGATGTACAACCGCCTCCATTGGATCTCCCAATCTTAAATGATGTACAACCGCCTCCATTGGATCTCCCAATCTCAAATAATGTACAACCGCCTCCATTGGATCTCCCTATCTCAAATAATGTACAACAGCCTCCATTGGATCTCCCAATCTCAATTGATGGACAACCGCCACCATTTGATCCCTTAATCTTAAATGATGTACAACTGCCTCTATTGGATCTCCCAATCTCAAATGATATACAACCGCCTCCTTTGGATCTCCAAATCTCAAATGATGTACAACTGCCTCCATATGATCTCCGTATCTCAAATAATGTACAATCGCCTCCATTGGATCTTCAAATCTCAAATGATGTACAACTGCCTCCATTTGATCTCCCTATCTCAAATAATGTACAATCGCCTCAATTGGATCTCCCAAGCTCCAATGATGTACAACCGCCTTCATTGGATCTCCAAATCTCAAATGATGTACAACCGCCTCCATTAGATCTCCTAATCTCAAATGATGTAAAACCGCCTCCATTGGATCTCTTATCTCAAATGATGTATAACCGCCTCCATTGGATATCCCAATCTCAAATGATGTACAACCGCCTCCATTGGATCTCCCAATCTTAATTGATTTACGACCATTTCCATTGGATATCCCTATCTCAAATGATGTACAACTGCCTCCATTAGATCTCCCAATCTCAAATGATGTACAACCGCCTCCATTAAATCTCTTATCTCAAATGATGTACAACCGCCTCCATTGGACCTGCCTATCTCAAATAATGTGCAACAGCCTCCATTGGATCTCCCTATCTCAAATAATGTACAACCGCCTCCATTGGATCTCCCAATTTCAAATGATGTACAACCGCCACAATTTGATCTCCTAATCTCAAATGATGTACAACCGCCTCCATTTGATCTCCCAATCTTAAATGATGTGCAACCGCCTCCATTTGATCTCCCAATCTTAAATGATGTGCAACCGCCTCCATTTGATCTCCCAATCTCAATTGATGTATAACCGCCTCCATTGGATCTCCCAATCTCAAATGATGTACAACCGCCTTCATTGGATCTCCCTATCTCAATTGATGTATAACCGCCTCCATTGGATCTCCCAATCTCAAATGATGTACAACCGCCTTCATTGGATCTCCCTATTTCAATTGATGTATAACCGCCTCCATTGGATCTCCCAATCTTAAATGATGTACAACCGCCTCCATTGGATCTCCCAATCTCAAATGATGTACAACCACCTCCATTGGATCTCCCTATCTCAAATAATGTACAACCGCCTCCATTTGATCTCCCAATCTCAAATGATGTACAACCGCCTCCATTGGATCTCCCTATCAAAAATGATGTTTAACCGTCTCCATTGGATCTCCTAATCTAAAATGATGTACAACCGCCTCCAATAGATCTCCCAATCTCAAATGATGTACAACCACCTCCATTTGATCTCCCAATCTCAAATGATGTACAACCGCCTCCATTTGATCTCCCAATCTCAAATGATGTGCAACCGCCTCCATTTGATCTCCCAATCTCAAATGATGTACAACCGCCTCTAATAAATCTCTTAATCTCAAATAATGTACAACCGCCTTTATTGGATCTCCCTATCTCAATTGATGTATAACCGCCTCCATTGGATCTCCCAATCTCAAATGATGTACAACCGCCTTCATTGGCTCTTCCTATCTCAATTGATGTATAACCGCCTCCATTGGATCTCCCAATCTTAAATGATGTACAACCGCCTCCATTGGATCTCCCCATCTCAAATGATGTACAACCGCCTCCATTGAATCTCCCTATCTCAAATGATGTACAACCGCCTCCATTGGACCTGCCTATCTCAAATAATGTACAACCGCCTGCATTGGATCTCCCTATCTCAAATGATGTACAACCACCTCCATTGGATCTCCCTATCTCAAATAATGTACAACCGCCTCCATTTGATCTCCCAATCTCAAATGATGTACAACCGCCTCCATTGGATCTCCCTATCTAAAATGATGTTCAACCGGCTCCATTGGATCTCCCAATCTAAAATGATGTACAACCGCCTCCAATAGATCTCCCAATCTCAAATGATGTACAACCACCTCCATTGGATCTTCCTATTTCAAATAATGTACAACCGCCTCAATTTGATCTCCCAATCTCAAATGATGTACAACCGCCTCCATTTGATCTCCAAATCTCAAATGATGTACAACCGCTTCCATTGAATCTCCCTATCTAAAATGATGTTCAACCGTCTCCACTGGATCTCCCAATCTCAAATGATGTACAACCGCCTCCATTGGATCTCCCAATCTCAAATAATGTACAACCGCCTCCAATTTATCTCCCTATCTCTAATGATGTACAACCGCCTCCATTTAATCTATTTCAAATGATGTATGACCGCCTCCATTGGATCTCTCTATGTCAAATGATGTACAACCGCCTCCATTGGATCTCTCAATCTCAAATGATGTACAACCGCCTCCATTGGATCTCCCTATCTCAAATGATGTACAACCGCCTCCATTGGACCTGCCTATCTCAAATAATGTACAACCGCCTCCATTGGATCTCCCAATCTCAAATGATGTACAACCGCCTCCATTGGATCTCCCAATCTCAAATGATGTGCAACCGCCTCCATTTGATCTCCCAATCTTAAATGATGTATAACCGCCTCCATTTGATCTCCCAATCTCAGTTGATGTATAACCGCCTCCATTGGATCTTCCAATCTCAAATGATGTACAACCGCCTTCATTGGATCTCCCTATCTCAATTGATGTATAACCGCCTCCATTGGATCTCCCAATCTTAAATGATGTACAACCGCCTCCATTGGATCTACCAATCTCAAATGATGTAAGGCCGCCTCCATTGGATCTCCCTATCTCAAATGATGTACAACCGCCTCCATTGGACCGACCTATCTCAAATAATGTACAACCACCTCCATTTGATCTCCCAATCTCAAATAATGTACAACCGCCTCCATTTGATCTCCCAATTATAAATGATGTGCAACCGCCTCCATTTGATCTCCCAATCTCAAATGATGTACAACCGCCTCTATTGGATCTCTTAATCTCAAATAATGTACAACCGCCTTTATTGGATCTCCCTATCTCAATTGATGTATAACCGCCTCCATTGGATCTCCCAATCTCAAATGATGTACAACCGCCTTCATTGGATCTTCCTATCTCAATTGATGTATAACCGCCTCCATTGGATCTCCCAATCTTAAATGATGTACAACCGCCTCCATTGGATCTCCCAATCTCAAATGATGTACAACCGCCTCCATTGAATCTCCCTATCTCAAATGATGTACAACCGCCTCCATTGGACCTGCCTATCTCAAATAATGTACAACGGCCTCCATTGGATCTCCCTATCTTAAATGATGTACAACCACCTCCATTGGATCTCCCTATCTCAAATAATGTACAACCGCCTCCATTTGATCTCCCAATCTCAAATGATGTACAACCGCCTCCATTGGATCTCCCTATCTAAAATGATGTTCAACCGGCTCCAATAGATCTCCCAATCTCAAATGATGTACAATCACCTCCATTGGATCTCCCTATTTCAAATAATGTACAACCGCCTCAATTTGATCTCCCAATCTCAAATGATGTACAACCGCCTCCATTTGATCTCCAAATCTCAAATGATGTACAACCGCTTCCATTGAATCTCCCTATCTAAAATGATGTTCAACCGTCTCCACTGGATCTCCCAATCTCAAATGATGTACAACCGCCTCCATTGCATCTCCCAATCTCAAATGATGTACAACTGCCTCCAATTTATCTCCCTATCTCTAATGATGTACAACCGCCTCCATTTAATCTATTTCAAATGATGTATGTCCGCCTCCATTGGATCTCTCTATCTCAAATGATGTACAACCGCCTCCATTGGATCTCTCAATCTCAAATGATGTACAACCGCCTCCATTGGATCTCCCTATCTCAAATGATGTACAACCGCCTCCATTGGACCTGCCTATCTCAAATAATGTACAACCGCCTCCATTGGATCTCCCAATCTCAAATGATGTACAACCGCCTCCATTGGATCTCCCAATCTCAAATGATGTGCAACCGCCTCCATTTGATCTCCCAATCTTAAATGATGTGCAACCGCCTCCATTTGATCTCCCAATCTCAAATGATGTACAGCCGCCTCCATTGGATCTCCCTATCTCAAATGATGTACAACCGCCTCCATTGGACCGACCTATCTCAAATAATGTACAACCGCCTCCATTTGATCTCCCAATCTCAAATGATGTACAACCGCCTCCATTGGATCTCCCTATCTAAAATGATGTTCAACCGTCTCCATTGGATCTCCCAATCTCAAATGATGTACAACCACCTCCATTGGATCTCCCAATCTTAAATGATGTACAACCGCCTCCATTGGATCTCCCAATCTCAAATGATGTACAGCCGCCTCCATTGGATCTCCCTATCTCAAATGATGTACAACCACCTCCATTTGATCTCCCAATCTCAAATGATGTACAACCGCCTCCATTTGATCTCCAAATCTCAAATGATGTACAACCGCTTCCATTGGATCTCCATATCTAAAATGATGTTCAACCGTCTCCACTGGATCTCCCAATCCTAAATGATGTACAACCGCCTCCATTGGATCTCCCAATCTCAAATGATGTACAACCGCCCCCAATTTATCTCCCTATCTCAAATGATGTACAACCGCCTCCATTTAATCTATCTCAAATGATGTATGACCGCCTCCATTGGATCTCCCTATCTCAAATGATGTACAACCGCCTCCATTGGATCTCTAAATCTCAAATGATGTACAACCGCCTCCAATGGATCTCCCTATCTCAAATGATGTACAACCGCCTCCATTGGACCTGCCTATCTCAAATAATGTACAACCGCCTCCATTGGATCTCCCAATCTTAAATGATGTACAACCGCCTCCATTGGATCTCCCAATCTCAAATGATGTGCAACCGCCTCCATTTGATCTTTCAATCTTAAATGATGTGCAACCGCCTCCATTTGATCTCCCAATCTCAAATGATGTACAACCGCCTCTATTGGATCTCTTAATCTCAAATAATGTACAACCGCCTTTATTGGATCTCCCTATCTCAATTGATGTATAACCGCCTCCATTGTATCTCCCAATCTCAAATGATGTACAACCGCCTCCATTGGATCTCCCTATCTCAATTGATGTATAACCGCCTCCATTGGATCTCCCAATCTTAAATGATGTACAACCGCCTCCATTGGATCTCCCAATCTCAAATGATGTACAACCGCCTCCATTGAATCTCCCTATCTCAAATGATGTACAACCGCCTCCATTGGACCTGCCTATCTCAAATAATGTACAACCGCCTCCATTGGATCTCCCTATCTCAAATGATGTACAACCACCTCCATTGGATCTCCCTATCTCAAATAATGTACAACCGCCTCCATTTGATCTCCCAATCTCAAATGATGTACAACCGCCTCCATTGGATCTCCCTATCAAAAATGATGTTTAACCGTCTCCATTGGATCTCCTAATCTAAAATGATGTACAACCGCCTCCAATAGATCTCCCAATCTCAAATGATGTACAACCACCTCCATTTGATCTCCCAATCTCAAATGATGTACAACCGCCTCCATTTGATCTCCCAATCTCAAATGATGTGCAACCGCCTCCATTTGATCTCCCAATCTCAAATGATGTACAACCGCCTCTAATAAATCTCTTAATCTCAAATAATGTACAACCGCCTTTATTGGATCTCCCTATCTCAATTGATGTATAACCGCCTCCATTGGATCTCCCAATCTCAAATGATGTACAACCGCCTTCATTGGCTCTTCCTATCTCAATTGATGTATAACCGCCTCCATTGGATCTCCCAATCTTAAATGATGTACAACCGCCTCCATTGGATCTCCCCATCTTAAATGATGTACAACCGCCTCCATTGAATCTCCCTATCTCAAATGATGTACAACCGCCTCCATTGGACCTGCCTATCTCAAATAATGTACAACCGCCTGCATTGGATCTCCCTATCTCAAATGATGTACAACCACCTCCATTGGATCTCCCTATCTCAAATAATGTACAACCGCCTCCATTTGATCTCCCAATCTCAAATGATGTACAACCGCCTCCATTGGATCTCCCTATCTAAAATGATGTTCAACCGGCTCCATTGGATCTCCCAATCTAAAATGATGTACAACCGCCTCCAATAGATCTCCCAATCTCAAATGATGTACAACCACCTCCATTGGATCTTCCTATTTCAAATAATGTACAACCGCCTCAATTTGATCTCCCAATCTCAAATGATGTACAACCGCCTCCATTTGATCTCCAAATCTCAAATGATGTACAACCGCTTCCATTGAATCTCCCTATCTAAAATGATGTTCAACCGTCTCCACTGGATCTCCCAATCTCAAATGATGTACAACCGCCTCCATTGGATCTCCCAATCTCAAATAATGTACAACCGCCTCCAATTTATCTCCCTATCTCTAATGATGTACAACCGCCTCCATTTAATCTATTTCAAATGATGTATGACCGCCTCCATTGGATCTCTCTATGTCAAATGATGTACAACCGCCTCCATTGGATCTCTCAATCTCAAATGATGTACAACCGCCTCCATTGGATCTCCCTATCTCAAATGATGTACAACCGCCTCCATTGGACCTGCCTATCTCAAATAATGTACAACCGCCTCCATTGGATCTCCCAATCTCAAATGATGTACAACCGCCTCCATTGGATCTCCCAATCTCAAATGATGTGCAACCGCCTCCATTTGATCTCCCAATCTTAAATGATGTATAACCGCCTCCATTTGATCTCCCAATCTCAGTTGATGTATAACCGCCTCCATTGGATCTTCCAATCTCAAATGATGTACAACCGCCTTCATTGGATCTCCCTATCTCAATTGATGTATAACCGCCTCCATTGGATCTCCCAATCTTAAATGATGTACAACCGCCTCCATTGGATCTACCAATCTCAAATGATGTAAGGCCGCCTCCATTGGATCTCCCTATCTCAAATGATGTACAACCGCCTCCATTGGACCGACCTATCTCAAATGATGTACAACCACCTCCATTTGATCTCCCAATCTCAAATAATGTACAACCGCCTCCATTTGATCTCCCAATTATAAATGATGTGCAACCGCCTCCATTTGATCTCCCAATCTCAAATGATGTACAACCGCCTCTATTGGATCTCTTAATCTCAAATAATGTACAACCGCCTTTATTGGATCTCCCTATCTCAATTGATGTATAACCGCCTCCATTGGATCTCCCAATCTCAAATGATGTACAACCGCCTTCATTGGATCTTCCTATCTCAATTGATGTATAACCGCCTCCATTGGATCTCCCAATCTTAAATGATGTACAACCGCCTCCATTGGATCTCCCAATCTCAAATGATGTACAACCGCCTCCATTGAATCTCCCTATCTCAAATGATGTACAACCGCCTCCATTGGACCTGCCTATCTCAAATAATGTACAACGGCCTCCATTGGATCTCCCTATCTTAAATGATGTACAACCACCTCCATTGGATCTCCCTATCTCAAATAATGTACAACCGCCTCCATTTGATCTCCCAATCTCAAATGATGTACAACCGCCTCCATTGGATCTCCCTATCTAAAATGATGTTCAACCGGCTCCAATAGATCTCCCAATCTCAAATGATGTACAATCACCTCCATTGGATCTCCCTATTTCAAATAATGTACAACCGCCTCAATTTGATCTCCCAATCTCAAATGATGTACAACCGCCTCCATTTGATCTCCAAATCTCAAATGATGTACAACCGCTTCCATTGAATCTCCCTATCTAAAATGATGTTCAACCGTCTCCACTGGATCTCCCAATCTCAAATGATGTACAACCGCCTCCATTGCATCTCCCAATCTCAAATGATGTACAACTGCCTCCAATTTATCTCCCTATCTCTAATGATGTACAACCGCCTCCATTTAATCTATTTCAAATGATGTATGTCCGCCTCCATTGGATCTCTCTATCTCAAATGATGTACAACCGCCTCCATTGGATCTCTCAATCTCAAATGATGTACAACCGCCTCCATTGGATCTCCCTATCTCAAATGATGTACAACCGCCTCCATTGGACCTGCCTATCTCAAATAATGTACAACCGCCTCCATTGGATCTCCCAATCTCAAATGATGTACAACCGCCTCCATTGGATCTCCCAATCTCAAATGATGTGCAACCGCTTCCATTTGATCTCCCAATCTTAAATGATGTGCAACCGCCTCCATTTGATCTCCCAATCTCAAATGATGTACAGCCGCCTCCATTGGATCTCCCTATCTCAAATGATGTACAACCGCCTCCATTGGACCGACCTATCTCAAATAATGTACAACCGCCTCCATTTGATCTCCCAATCTCAAATGATGTACAACCGCCTCCATTGGATCTCCCTATCTAAAATGATGTTCAACCGTCTCCATTGGATCTCCCAATCTCAAATGATGTACAACCACCTCCATTGGATCTCCCAATCTTAAATGATGTACAACTGCCTCCATTGGATCTCCCAATCTCAAATGATGTACAGCCGCCTCCATTGGATCTCCCTATCTCAAATGATGTACAACCACCTCCATTTGATCTCCCAATCTCAAATGATGTACAACCGCCTCCATTTGATCTCCAAATCTCAAATGATGTACAACCGCTTCCATTGGATCTCCATATCTAAAATGATGTTCAACCGTCTCCACTGGATCTCCCAATCCTAAATGATGTACAACCGCCTCCATTGGATCTCCCAATCTCAAATGATGTACAACCGCCCCCAATTTATCTCCCTATCTCAAATGATGTACAACCGCCTCCATTTAATCTATCTCAAATGATGTATGACCGCCTCCATTGGATCTCCCTATCTCAAATGATGTACAACCGCCTCCATTGGATCTCTAAATCTCAAATGATGTACAACCGCCTCCAATGGATCTCCCTATCTCAAATGATGTACAACCGCCTCCATTGGACCTGCCTATCTCAAATAATGTACAACCGCCTCCATTGGATCTCCCAATCTTAAATGATGTACAACCGCCTCCATTGGATCTCCCAATCTCAAATGATGTGCAACCGCCTCCATTTGATCTTTCAATCTTAAATGATGTGCAACCGCCTCCATTTGATCTCCCAATCTCAAATGATGTACAACCGCCTCTATTGGATCTCTTAATCTCAAATAATGTACAACCGCCTTTATTGGATCTCCCTATCTCAATTGATGTATAACCGCCTCCATTGTATCTCCCAATCTCAAATGATGTACAACCGCCTCCATTGGATCTCCCTATCTCAATTGATGTATAACCGCCTCCATTGGATCTCCCAATCTTAAATGATGTACAACCGCCTCCATTGGATCTCCCAATCTCAAATGATGTACAACCGCCTCCATTGAATCTCCCTATCTCAAATGATGTACAACCGCCTCCATTGGACCTGCCTATCTCAAATAATGTACAACCGCCTCCATTGGATCTCCCTATCTCAAATGATGTACAACCACCTCCATTGGATCTCCCTATCTCAAATAATGTACAACCGCCTCCATTTGATCTCCCAATCTCAAATGATGTACAACCGCCTCCATTGGATCTCCCTATCTAAAATGATGTTCAACCGGCTCCATTGGATCTCCCAATCTAAAATGATGTACAACCGCCTCCAATAGATCTCCCAATCTCAAATGATGTACAACCACCTCCATTAGATCTCCCTATTTCAAATAATGTACAACCGCCTCCATTTGATCTCCCAATCTCAAATGATGTACAACCGCCTCCATTTGATCTCCAAATCTCAAATGATGTACAACCGCTTCCATTGGATCTCCCTATCTAAAATGATGTACAACCGCCTCCATTTAAGCTATTTCAAATTATGTATGACCGCCTCCATTGGATCTCCCTATCTCAAATGATGTACAACTGCCTCCATTGGATCTCTCAATCTCAAATGATGTACAACCGCCTCCATTGGATCTCCCTATCTCAAATGATGTACAACCGCCTCCATTGGACCTGCCTATCTCAAATAATGTACAACCGCCTACATTGGATCTCTCAATCTCAAATGATGTACAACCACCGCCTCCATTGGATCTCCCAATCTCAAATGATGTGCAACCGCCTCCATTTGATCTCCCAATCTTAAATGATGTGCAACCGCCTCCATTTGATCTCCCAATCTCAATTGATGTATAACCGCCTCCATTGGATCTCCCAATCTCAATCGATGTACAACCGCCTTTATTTGATCTCCCTATCTAAAATGATGTTCAACCGTCTCCATTGGATCTCCCAATCTTAAATGATGTACAACCACCTCCATTGGAACTCCCAATCTTAAATGATGTACAACCGCCTCCATTGGATCTCCCAATCTCAAATGATGTACAGCCGCCTCCATTGGATCTCCCTATCTCAAATGATGTACAACCACCTCCATTTTATCTCCCAATCTCAAATGATGTACAACCGCCTCCATTTGATCTCCAAATCTCAAATGATGTACAACCGCTTCCATTGGATCTCCCAATCTCAAATGTAGTACAATCGCCTCCATTGGATCTCCCAATCTCAAATGATGTGCAACCGCCTCCATTTGATCTCCCAATCTTAAATGATGTGCAACCGCCTCCATTTGATCTCCCAATCTCAATTGATGTATAACCGCCTCCATTGGATCTCCCAATCTCAAATGATGTACAACCGCCTTTATTGGATCTCCCTATCTCAATTGATGTATAACCGCCTCCATTGGATCTCCCAATCTTAAATGATGTACAACCGCCTCCATTGGATCTCCCAATCTCAAATGATGTACAGCCGCCTCCATTGGATCTCCCTATCTCAAATGATGTACAACCGCCTTTATTGGACCGACCTATCTCAAATAATGTACAACCGCCTCCATTTGATCTCCCAATCTCAAATGATGTACAACCGCCTCCATTGGATCTCCCTATCTAAAATGATGTTCAACCGTCTCCATTGGATCTCCCAATCTCAAATGATGTACAACCGCCTCCATTGGATCTCCCAATCTCAAATGATGTACAGCCGCCTCCATTGGATCTCCCTATCTCAAATGATGTACAACCACCTCCATTTGATCTCCCAATCTCAAATGATGTACAACCGCCTCCATTTGATCTCCCAATCTCAAATGATGTACAACCGCCTCCATTGGATCTCCCTATCTAAAATGATGTACAACCACCTCCATTGGATATCCCAATCTTAAATGATGTACAACCGCCTCCATTGGATCTCCCAATCTCAAATGATGTACAGCCGCCTCCATTGGATCTCCCTATCTCAAATGATGTACAACCACCTCCATTTGATCTCCCAATCTCAAATGATGTACAACCGCCTCCATTTGATCTCCAAATCTCAAATGATGTACAACCGCTTCCATTGGATCTCCCTATCTAAAATGATGTTCAACCGTCTCCACTGGATCTCCCAATCCTAAATGATGTACAACCGCCTCCATTTAAGCTATTTCAAATTATGTATGACCGCCTCCATTGGATCTCCCTATCTCAAATGATGTACAACTGCCTCCATTGGATCTCTCAATCTCAAATGATGTACAACCGCCTCCATTGGATCTCCCTATCTCAAATGATGTACAACCGCCTCCATTGGACCTGCCTATCTCAAATAATGTACAACCGCCTACATTGGATCTCTCAATCTCAAATGATGTACAACCACCGCCTCCATTGGATCTCCCAATCTCAAATGATGTGCAACCGCCTCCATTTGATCTCCCAATCTTAAATGATGTGCAACCGCCTCCATTTGATCTCCCAATCTCAATTGATGTATAACCGCCTCCATTGGATCTCCCAATCTCAATCGATGTACAACCGCCTTTATTTGATCTCCCTATCTAAAATGATGTTCAACCGTCTCCATTGGATCTCCCAATCTTAAATGATGTACAACCACCTCCATTGGAACTCCCAATCTTAAATGATGTACAACCGCCTCCATTGGATCTCCCAATCTCAAATGATGTACAGCCGCCTCCATTGGATCTCCCTATCTCAAATGATGTACAACCACCTCCATTTTATCTCCCAATCTCAAATGATGTACAACCGCCTCCATTTGATCTCCAAATCTCAAATGATGTACAACCGCTTCCATTGGATCTCCCAATCTCAAATGTAGTACAATCGCCTCCATTGGATCTCCCAATCTCAAATGATGTGCAACCGCCTCCATTTGATCTCCCAATCTTAAATGATGTGCAACCGCCTCCATTTGATCTCCCAATCTCAATTGATGTATAACCGCCTCCATTGGATCTCCCAATCTCAAATGATGTACAACCGCCTTTATTGGATCTCCCTATCTCAATTGATGTATAACCGCCTCCATTGGATCTCCCAATCTTAAATGATGTACAACCGCCTCCATTGGATCTCCCAATCTCAAATGATGTACAGCCGCCTCCATTGGATCTCCCTATCTCAAATGATGTACAACCGCCTTTATTGGACCGACCTATCTCAAATAATGTACAACCGCCTCCATTTGATCTCCCAATCTCAAATGATGTACAACCGCCTCCATTGGATCTCCCTATCTAAAATGATGTTCAACCGTCTCCATTGGATCTCCCAATCTCAAATGATGTACAACCGCCTCCATTGGATCTCCCAATCTCAAATGATGTACAGCCGCCTCCATTGGATCTCCCTATCTCAAATGATGTACAACCACCTCCATTTGATCTCCCAATCTCAAATGATGTACAACCGCCTCCATTTGATCTCCCAATCTCAAATGATGTACAACCGCCTCCATTGGATCTCCCTATCTAAAATGATGTACAACCACCTCCATTGGATATCCCAATCTTAAATGATGTACAACCGCCTCCATTGGATCTCCCAATCTCAAATGATGTACAGCCGCCTCCATTGGATCTCCCTATCTCAAATGATGTACAACCACCTCCATTTGATCTCCCAATCTCAAATGATGTACAACCGCCTCCATTTGATCTCCAAATCTCAAATGATGTACAACCGCTTCCATTGGATCTCCCTATCTAAAATGATGTTCAACCGTCTCCACTGGATCTCCCAATCCTAAATGATGTACAACCGCCTCCATTGGATCTCCCAATCTCAAATGATGTACAACCGCCTCCAATTTATCTCCCTATCTCAAATGATGTACAACCGCCTCCATTTAATCTATCTCAAATGATGTATGACCGCCTCCATTGGATCTCCCTATCTCAAATGATGTACAACCGCCTCCATTGGATCTCTAAATCTCAAATGATGTACAACCGCCTCCATTGGATCTCCCTATCTCAAATGATGTACAACCGCCTCCATTGGACCTGCCTATCTCAAATAATGTACAACCGCCTCCATTGGATCTCCCAATCTCAAATGATGTACAACCGCCTCCATTGGATCTCCCAATCTCAAATGATGTGCAACCGCCTCCATTTGATCTTTCAATCTTAAATGATGTGCAACCGCCTCCATTTGATCTCCCAATCTCAAATGATGTACAACCGCCTCTATTGGATCTCTTAATCTCAAATAATGTACAACCGCCTTTATTGGATCTCCCTATCTCAATTGATGTATAACCGCCACCATTGGATCTCCCAATCTCAAATGATGTACAACCGCCTTCATTGGATCTCCCTATCTCAATTGATGTATAACCGCCTCCATTGGATCTCCCAATCTTAAATGATGTACAACCGCCTCCATTGGATATCCCAATCTCAAATGATGTACAACCGCCTCCATTGAATCTCCCTATCTCAAATGATGTACAACCGCCTCCATTGGACCTGCCTGTCTTAAATAATGTACAACCGCCTCCATTGGATCTCCCTATCTCAAATGATGTACAACCACCTCCATTGGATCTCCCTATCTCAAATAATGTACAACCGCCTCCATTTGATCTCCCAATCTCAAATGATGTACAACCGCCTCCATTGGATCTCCCTATCTAAAATGATGTTCAACCGGCTCCATTGGATCTCCCAATCTAAAATGATGTACAACCGCCTCCAATAGATCTCCCAATCTCAAATGATGTACAACCACCTCCATTAGATCTCCCTATTTCAAATAATGTACAACCGCCTCCATTTGATCTCCCAATCTCAAATGATGTACAACCGCCTCCGTTTGATCTCCAAATCTCAAATGATGTACAACCGCTTCCATTGGATCTCCCTATCTAAAATGATGTTCAACCGTCTCCACTGGATCTCCCAATTTCAAATGATGTACAACCGCCTCCATTGGATCTCCCAATCTCAAATGATGTACAGCCGCCTCCAATTTATCTCCCTATCTCAAATGATGTACAACCGCCTCCATTTAATCTATTTCAAATTATGTATGACCGCCTCCATTGGATCTCCCTATCTCAAATGATGTACAACTGCCTCCATTGGATCTCTCAATCTCAAATGATGTACAACCGCCTCCATTGGATCTCCCTATCTCAAATGATGTACAACCGCCTCCATTGGACCTGCCTATCTCAAATAATGTACAACCGCCTCCATTCGATCTCCCAATCTCAAATGATGTACAACCACCGCCTCCATTGGATCTCCCAATCTCAAATGATGTGCAACCGCCTCCATTTGATCTCCTAATCTTAAATGATGTGCAACCGCCTCCATTTGATCTCCCAATCTCAATTGATGTATAACCGCCTCCATTGGATCTCCCAATCTCAATCGATGTACAACCGCCTTCATTTGATCTCCCTATCTCAATTGATGTATAACCGCCTCCATTGGATCTCCCAATCTTAAATGATGTACAACCGCCTCCATTGGATCTCCCAATCTCAAATGATGTACAGCCGCCTCCATTGGATCTCCCTATCTCAAATGATGTACAACCGCCTCCATTGGACCGACCTATCTCAAATAATGTACAACCGCCTCCATTGGATCTCCCTATCTCAAATGATGTACAACCGCCTCCATTAAATTTCCAAATCTCAAATGATGTACAACCGCCTCCATTTGATCTCCTAAACTCAAATGATGTACAACCGCCTCTATTGGATCTCACAATCTCAAATGATGTACAACCGCCTCCATTGGATCTCCCAATCTCAAATGATGTGCAACCGCCTCCATTTGATCTCCCAATCTTAAATGATGTGCAAACGCCTCCATTGGATCTCCCAATCTCAAATGATGTACAACCGCCTTCATTGGATCTCCCTATCTCAATTGATGTATAACCGCTTCCATTGGATCTCCCTATCTTAAATGATGTACAACCGCCTCCATTGGATCTCCCAATCTCAAATGATGTACAACCGCCTCCATTGGATCTCTTATCTCAAATGATGTACAACCGCCTCCATTGGACCTGCCTATCTCAAATAATGTGCAACAGCCTCCATTGGATCTCCCTATCTCAAATAATGTACAACCGCCTCCATTGGATCTCCCAATCTCAAATGATGTACAACCGCCACAATTTGATCTCCCAATCTCAAATGATGTAAAACCGCCTCTATTGGATCTCCCAATCTCAAATGATGTACAACTGCCTCCATTGGATCTCCAAATCTCAAATGATGTACAACTGCCTCCATTTGATCTCCCTATCTCAAATAATGTACAATCGCCTCCATTGGATCTCCCAATCTCAAATGATGTACAACCGCCTCCATTGGATCTCCCAATCTCAAATGATGTACAACCGCCTCCATTGGATCTCTCAATCTCAAATGATGTACAACCGCCTCCAATAGATCTCCCAATCTCAAATGATGTACAACCACCTCCATTAGATCTCCCTATTTCAAATAATGTACAACCGCCTCCATTTGATCTCCCAATCTCAAATGATGTACAACCGCCTCCATTTGATCTCCAAATCTCAAATGATGTACAACCGCTTCCATTGGATCTCCCTATCTAAAATGATGTTCAACCGTCTCCACTGGATCTCCCAATCTCTATGATGTACAACCGCCTCAATTGGATCTCCCAATCTCAAATGATGTACAACCGCCTCCAATTTATCTCCCTATCTCAAATGATGTACAACCGCCTCCATTGGATCTCCCTATCTCAAATGATGTACAACCGTCTCCATTGGATCTCCCTATCTCAAATGATGTACAACTGCCTCCATTGGATCTCCCTTACTCAAATGATGTACAACCGCCTCCATTGGATCTCCCAATCTCAAATGATGTACAACCGCCTCCATTGGATCTCCCAATCTCAAATAATGTACAACCGCCTCCATTGGATCTCCTTATCTCAAATAATGTACAACAGCCTCCATTGGATCTCCCAATCTCAATTGATGTACAACCGCCACCATTTGATCCCTTAATCTTAAATGATGTACAACTGCCTCTATTGGATCTCCCAATCTCAAATGATGTACAACCGCCTCCAATTTATCTCCCTATCTCAAATGATGTACAACCGCCTCCATTTAATCTATTTCAAATTATGTATGACCGCCTCCATTGGATCTCCCTATCTCAAATGATGTACAACTGCCTCCATTGGATCTCTCAATCTCAAATGATGTACAACCGCCTCCATTGGATCTCCCTATCTCAAATGATGTACAACCGCCTCCAATGGACCTGCCTATCTCAAATAATGTACAACCGCCTCCATTGGATCTCCCAATCTCAAATGATGTACAACCACCGCCTCCATTGGATCTCCCAATCTCAAATGATGTGCAACCGCCTCCATTTGATCTCCCAATCTTAAATGATGTGCAACCGCCTCCATTTGATCTCCCAATCTCAATTGATGTATAACCGCCTCCATTGGATCTCCCAATCTCAATCGATGTACAACCGCCTTCATTTGATCTCCCTATCTCAATTGATGTATAACCGCCTCCATTGGATCTCCCAATCTTAAATGATGTACAACCGCCTCCATTGGATCTCCCAATCTCAAATGATGTACAGCCGCCTCCATTGGATCTCCCTATCTCAAATGATGTACAACCGCCTCTATTGGACCGACCTATCTCAAATAATGTACAACCGCCTCCATTGGATCTCCCTATCTCAAATGATGTACAACCGCCTCCATTAAATTTCCAAATCTCAAATGATGTACAACCGCCTCCATTTGATCTCCTAAACTCAAATGATGTACAACCGCCTCTATTGGATCTCACAATCTCAAATGATGTACAACCGCCTCCATTGGATCTCCCAATCTCAAATGATGTGCAACCGCCTCCATTTGATCTCCCAATCTTAAATGATGTGCAAACGCCTCCATTGGATCTCCCAATCTCAAATGATGTACAACCGCCTTCATTGGATCTCCCTATCTCAATTGATGTATAACCGCTTCCATTGGATCTCCCTATCTTAAATGATGTACAACCGCCTCCATTGGATCTCCCAATCTCAAATGATGTACAACCGCCTCCATTGGATCTCTTATCTCAAATGATGTACAACCGCCTCCATTGGACCTGCCTATCTCAAATAATGTGCAACAGCCTCCATTGGATCTCCCTATCTCAAATAATGTACAACCGCCTCCATTGGATCTCCCAATCTCAAATGATGTACAACCGCCACAATTTGATCTCCCAATCTCAAATGATGTAAAACCGCCTCTATTGGATCTCCCAATCTCAAATGATGTACAACTGCCTCCATTGGATCTCCAAATCTCAAATGATGTACAACTGCCTCCATTTGATCTCCCTATCTCAAATAATGTACAATCGCCTCCATTGGATCTCCCAATCTCAAATGATGTACAACCGCCTCCATTGGATCTCCCAATCTCAAATGATGTACAACCGCCTCCATTGGATCTCTCAATCTCAAATGATGTACAACCGCCTCCAATAGATCTCCCAATCTCAAATGATGTACAACCACCTCCATTAGATCTCCCTATTTCAAATAATGTACAACCGCCTCCATTTGATCTCCCAATCTCAAATGATGTACAACCGCCTCCATTTGATCTCCAAATCTCAAATGATGTACAACCGCTTCCATTGGATCTCCCTATCTAAAATGATGTTCAACCGTCTCCACTGGATCTCCCAATCTCTATGATGTACAACCGCCTCAATTGGATCTCCCAATCTCAAATGATGTACAACCGCCTCCAATTTATCTCCCTATCTCAAATGATGTACAACCGCCTCCATTGGATCTCCCTATCTCAAATGATGTACAACCGTCTCCATTGGATCTCCCTATCTCAAATGATGTACAACTGCCTCCATTGGATCTCCCTTACTCAAATGATGTACAACCGCCTCCATTGGATCTCCCAATCTCAAATGATGTACAACCGCCTCCATTGGATCTCCCAATCTCAAATAATGTACAACCGCCTCCATTGGATCTCCTTATCTCAAATAATGTACAACAGCCTCCATTGGATCTCCCAATCTCAATTGATGTACAACCGCCACCATTTGATCCCTTAATCTTAAATGATGTACAACTGCCTCTATTGGATCTCCCAATCTCAAATGATGTACAACCGCCTCCAATTTATCTCCCTATCTCAAATGATGTACAACCGCCTCCATTTAATCTATTTCAAATTATGTATGACCGCCTCCATTGGATCTCCCTATCTCAAATGATGTACAACTGCCTCCATTGGATCTCTCAATCTCAAATGATGTACAACCGCCTCCATTGGATCTCCCTATCTCAAATGATGTACAACCGCCTCCAATGGACCTGCCTATCTCAAATAATGTACAACCGCCTCCATTGGATCTCCCAATCTCAAATGATGTACAACCACCGCCTCCATTGGATCTCCCAATCTCAAATGATGTGCAACCGCCTCCATTTGATCTCCCAATCTTAAATGATGTGCAACCGCCTCCATTTGATCTCCCAATCTCAATTGATGTATAACCGCCTCCATTGGATCTCCCAATCTCAATCGATGTACAACCGCCTTCATTTGATCTCCCTATCTCAATTGATGTATAACCGCCTCCATTGGATCTCCCAATCTTAAATGATGTACAACCGCCTCCATTGGATCTCCCAATCTCAAATGATGTACAGCCGCCTCCATTGGATCTCCCTATCTCAAATGATGTACAACCGCCTCTATTGGACCGACCTATCTCAAATAATGTACAACCGCCTCCATTGGATCTCCCTATCTCAAATGATGTACAACCGCCTCCATTGGATTTCCAAATCTCAAATGATGTACAACCGCCTCCATTTGATATCCTAAACTCAAATGATGTACAACCGCCTCCATTGGATCTCCCAATCTCAAATGATGTACAACCGCCTTCATTGGATCTCCCTATCTCAATTGATGTATAACCGCCTCCATTGGATCTCCCAATCTCAAATGATGTACAACCGCCTCCATTGGATCACCCAATCTTAATTGATTTACGACCGCTTCCATTGGATCTCCCTATCTTAAATGATGTACAACCGCCTCCATTGGATCTCCCAATCTCAAATGATGTACAACCGCCTCCATTGGATCTCTTATCTCAAATAATGTACAACCGCCTCCATTGGACCTGCCTATCTCAAATAATGTGCAACAGCCTCCATTGGATCTCCCTATCACAAATAATGTACAACCGCCTCCATTGGATCTCCCAATCTCAAATGATGTACAACCGCCACAATTTGATCTCCCAATCTCAAATGATGTAAAACCGCCTCTATTGGATCTCCCAATCTCAAATGATGTACAACTGCCTCCATTGGATCTCCAAATCTCAAATGATGTACAACTGCCTCCATTTGATCTCCCTATCTCAAATAATGTACAATCGCCTCCATTGGATCTCCCAATCTCAAATGATGTACAACCGCCTCCATTGGATCTCCCTATCTCAAATAATGTACAACCGCCTCCATTGGATCTCCCAATCTCAAATGATGTACAACCGCCACAATTTGATCTCCCAATCTCAAATGATGTAAAACCGCCTCTATTGGATCTCCCAATCTCAAATGATGTACAACTGCCTCCATTGGATCTCCAAATCTCAAATGATGTACAACTGCCTCCATTTGATCTCCCTATCTCAAATAATGTACAATCGCCTCCATTGGATCTCCCAATCTCAAATGATGTACAACCGCCTCCATTGGATCTCCCAATCTCAAATGATGTACAACCGCCTCCATTGGATCTCTCAATCTCAAATGATGTACAACCGCCTCCAATAGATCTCCCAATCTCAAATGATGTACAACCACCTCCATTAGATCTCCCTATTTCAAATAATGTACAACCGCCTCAATTTGATCTCCCAATCTCAAATGATGTACAACCGCCTCCATTTGATCTCCAAATCTCAAATGATGTACAACCGCTTCCATTGGATCTCCCTATCTAAAATGATGTTCAACCGTCTCCACTGGATCTCCCAATCTCTATGATGTACAACCGCCTCAATTGGATCTCCCAATCTCAAATGATGTACAACCGCCTCCAATTTATCTCCCTATCTCAAATGATATACAACCGCCTCCATTGGATCTCCCTATCTCAAATGATGTACATCCGTCTCCATTGGATCTCCCTATCTCAAATGATGTACAACTGCCTCCATTGGATCTCCCTTACTCAAATGATGTACAACCGCCTCCATTGGATCTCCCAATCTATAATGATGTACAACCGCCTCCATTGGATCTCCCAATCTCAAATAATGTACAACCGCCTCCATTGGATCTCCCTATCTCAAATAATGTACAACAGCCTCCATTGGATCTCCCAATCTCAATTGATGTACAACCGCCACCATTTGATCCCTTAATCTTAAATGATGTACAACTGCCTCTATTGGATCTCCCAATCTCAAATGATGTACAACCGCCTCCAATTTATCTCCCTATCTCAAATGATGTACAACCGCCTCCATTTAATCTATTTCAAATTATGTATGACCGCCTCCATTGGATCTCCCTATCTCAAATGATGTACAACTGCCTCCATTGGATCTCTCAATCTCAAATGATGTACAACCGCCTCCATTGGAACTCCCTATCTCAAATGATGTACAACCGCCTCCATTGGACCTGCCTATCTCAAATAATGTACAACCGCCTCCATTGGATCTCCCAAATTCAAATGATGTACAACCACCGCCTCCATTGGATCTCCCAATCTCAAATGATGTGCAACCGCCTCCATTTGATCTCCCAATCTTAAATGATGTGCAACCGCCTCCATTTGATCTCCCAATCTCAATTGATGTATAACCGCCTCCATTGGATCTCCCAATCTCAATCGATGTACAACCGCCTTCATTTGATCTCCCTATCTCAATTGATGTATAACCGCCTCCATTGGATCTCCCAATCTTAAATGATGTACAACCGCCTCCATTGGATCTCCCAATCTCAAATGATGTACAGCCGCCTCCATTGGATCTCCCTATCTCAAATGATGTACAACCGCCTCCATTGGACCGACCTATCTCAAATAATGTACAACCGCCTCCATTGGATCTCCCTATCTCAAATGATGTACAACCGCCTCCATTGGATTTCCAAATCTCAAATGATGTACAACCGCCTCCATTTGATATCCTAAACTCAAATGATGTACAACCGCCTCTATTGGATCTCACAATCTCAAATGATGTACAACCGCCTCCATTGGATCTCCCAATCTCAAATGATGTGCAACCGCCTCCATTTGATCTCCCAATCTTAAATGATGTGCAAACGCCTCCATTGGATCTCCCAATCTAAAATGATGTACAACCGCCTTCATTGGATCTCCCTATCTCAATTGATGTATAACCGCCTCCATTGGATCTCCCAATCTCAAATGATGTACAACCGCCTCCATTGGATCACCCAATCTTAATTGATTTACGACCGCTTCCATTGGATCTCCCTATCTTAAATGATGTACAACCGCCTCCATTGGATCTCCCAATCTCAAATGATGTACAACCGCCTCCATTGGATCTCTTATCTCAAATAATGTACAACCGCCTCCATTGGACCTGCCTATCTCAAATAATGTGCAACAGCCTCCATTGGATCTCCCTATCACAAATAATGTACAACCGCCTCCATTGGATCTCCCAATCTCAAATGATGTACAACCGCCACAATTTGATCTCCCAATCTCAAATGATGTAAAACCGCCTCTATTGGATCTCCCAATCTCAAATGATGTACAACTGCCTCCATTGGATCTCCAAATCTCAAATGATGTACAACTGCCTCCATTTGATCTCTCTATCTCAAATAATGTACAATCGCCTCCATTGGATCTCCCAATCTCAAATGATGTACAACCGCCTCCATTGGATCTCCCAATCTCAAATGATGTACAACCGCCTCCATTGGATCTCTCAATCTCAAATGATGTACAACCGCCTCCAATAGATCTCCCAATCTCAAATGATGTACAACCACCTCCATTAGATCTCCCTATTTCAAATAATGTACAACCGCCTCCATTTTATCTCCCAATCTCAAATGATGTACAACCGCCTCCATTTGATCTCCAAATCTCAAATGATGTACAACCGCTTCCATTGGATCTCCCTATCTAAAATGATGTTCAACCGTCTCCACTGGATCTCTCAATCTCTATGATGTACAACCGCCTCAATTGGATCTCCCAATCTCAAATGATGTACAACCGCCTCCAATTTATCTCCCTATCTCAAATGATGTACAACCGCCTCCATTGGATCTCCCTATCTCAAATGATGTACAACCGTCTCCATTGGATCTCCCTATCTCAAATGATGTACAACTGCCTCCATTGGATCTCCCTTACTCAAATGATGTACAACCGCCTCCATTAGATCTCCCAATCTCAAATAATGTACAACCGCCTCCATTGGATCTCCCAATCTCAAATAATGTACAACCGCCTCCATTGGATCTCCCTATCTCAAATAATGTACAACAGCCTCCATTGGATCTCCCAATCTCAATTGATGTACAACCGCCACCATTTGATCCCTTAATCTTAAATGATGTACAACTGCCTCTATTGGATCTCCCAATCTCAAATGATATACAACCGCCTCCTTTGGATCTCCAAATCTCAAATGATGTACAACTGCCTCCATATGATCTCCGTATCTCAAATAATGTACAATCGCCTCCATTGGATCTTCAAATCTCAAATGATGTACAACTGCCTCCATTCGATCTCCCTATCTCAAATAATGTACAATCGCCTCAATTGGATCTCCCAAGCTCCAATGATGTACAACCGCCTTCATTGGATCTCCAAATCTCAAATGATGTACAACCGCCTCCATTAGATCTCCTAATCTCAAATGATGTAAAACCGCCTCCATTGGATCTCTTATCTCAAACGATGTATAACCGCCTCCATTGGATATCCCAATCTCAAATGATGTACAACCGCCTCCATTGGATCTCCCAATCTCAAATGATGTACAACCGCCTCCATTGGATCTCTTATCTCAAATGATGTACAACCGCCTCCATTGGACCTGCCTATCTCAAATAATGTGCAACAGCCTCCATTGGATCTCCCTATCTCAAATAATGTACAATCGCCTCCATTGGATCTCCCAATTTCAAATGATGTACAACCGCCACAATTTGATCTCCCAATCTCAAATGATGTACAACCGCCTCTATTGGATATCCCAATCTCAAATGATGTACAACCGCCTCTATTGGATCTCCAAATCTCAAATGATGTACAACTGCCTCCATTTGATCTCCCTATCTCAAATAATGTACAATCGCCTCCATTGGATCTCCCAATCTCAAATGATGTACAACTGCCTCCATTGGATCTCTCAATCTCAAATGATGTACAACCGCCTCCATTGGATCTCCCTATCTCAAATGATGTACAACCGCCTCCATTGGACCTGCCTATCTCAAATAATGTACAACCGCCTCCATTGGATCTCCCAATCTCAAATGATGTACAACCACCGCCTCCATTGGATCTCCCAATCTCAAATGATGTGCAACCGCCTCCATTTGATCTCCCAATCTTAAATGATGTGCAACCGCCTCCATTTGATCTCCCAATCTCAATTGATGTATAACCGCCTCCATTGGATCTCCCAATCTCAATCGATGTACAACCGCCTTCATTTGATCTCCCTATCTAAAATGATGTTCAACCGTCTCCATTGGATCTCCCAATCTCAAATGATGTACAACCACCTCCATTGGATCTCCCAATCTTAAATGATGTACAACCGCCTCCATTGGATCTCCCAATCTCAAATGATGTACAGCCGCCTCCATTGGATCTCCCTATCTCAAATGATGTACAACCACCTCCATTTGATCTCCCAATCTCAAATGATGTACAACCGCCTCCATTTGATCTCCAAATCTCAAATGATGTACAACCGCTTCCATTGGATCTCCCAATCTCAAATGATGTACAACCGCCTCCATTGGATCTCCCAATCTCAAATGATGTGCAACCGCCTCCATTGGATCTCCCAATCTTAAATGATGTGCAACCGCCTCCATTTGATCTCCCAATCTCAATTGATGTATAACCGCCTCCATTGGATCTCCCAATCTCAAATGATGTACAACCGCCTTCATTGGATCTCCCTATCTCAATTGATGTATAACCGCCTCCATTGGATCTCCCAATCTTAAATGATGTACAACCGCCTCCATTGGATCTCCCAATCTCAAATGATGTACAGCCGCCTCCATTGGATCTCCCTATCTCAAATGAAGTACAACCGCCTCCATTGGACCGACCTATCTCAAATAATGTACAACCGCCTCCATTTGATCTCCCAATCTCAAATGATGTACAACCGCCTCCATTGGATCTCCCTATCTAAAATGATGTTCAACCGTCTCCATTGGATCTCCCAATCTCAAATGATGTACAACCACCTCCATTGGATCTCCCAAATCTTAAATGATGTACAACCGCCTCCATTGGATCTCCCAATCTCAAATGATGTACAGCCGCCTCCATTGGATCTCCCTATCTCAAATGATGTACAACCACCTCCATTTGATCTCCCAATCTCAAATGATGTACAACCGCCTCCATTTGATCTCCAAATCTCAAATGATGTACAACCGCTTCCATTGGATCTCCCTATCTAAAATGATGTTCAACCGTCTCCACTGGATCTCCCAATCCTAAATGATGTACAACCGCCTCCATTGGATCTCCCAATCTCAAATGATGTACAACCGCCTCCAATTTATCTCCCTATCTCAAATGATGTACAACCGCCTCCATTTAATCTATCTCAAATGATGTATGACCGCCTCCATTGGAACTCTCTATCTCAAATGATGTACAACCGCCTCCATTGGATCTCTAAATCTCAAATGATGTACAACCGCCTCCATTGGATCTCCCTATCTCAAATGATGTACAACCACCTCCATTTGATCTCCCAATCTCAAATGATGTACAACCGCCTCCATTTGATCTCCAAATCTCAAATGATGTACAACCGCTTCCATTGGATCTCCCAATCTCAAATGATGTACAACCGCCTCCATTGGATCTCCCAATCTCAAATGATGTGCAACCGCCTCCATTGGATCTCCCAATCTTAAATGATGTGCAACCGCCTCCATTTGATCTCCCAATCTCAATTGATGTATAACCGCCTCCATTGGATCTCCCAATCTCAAATGATGTACAACCGCCTTCATTGGATCTCCCTATCTCAATTGATGTATAACCGCCTCCATTGGATCTCCCAATCTTAAATGATGTACAACCGCCTCCATTGGATCTCCCAATCTCAAATGATGTACAGCCGCCTCCATTGGATCTCCCTATCTCAAATGATGTACAACCGCCTCCATTGGACCGACCTATCTCAAATAATGTACAACCGCCTCCATTTGATCTCCCAATCTCAAATGATGTACAACCGCCTCCATTGGATCTCCCTATCTAAAATGATGTTCAACCGTCTCCATTGGATCTCCCAATCTCAAATGATGTACAACCACCTCCATTGGATCTCCCAATCTTAAATGATGTACAACCGCCTCCATTGGATCTCCCAATCTCAAATGATGTACAGCCGCCTCCATTGGATCTCCCTATCTCAAATGATGTACAACCACCTCCATTTGATCTCCCAATCTCAAATGATGTACAACCGCCTCCATTTGATCTCCAAATCTCAAATGATGTACAACCGCTTCCATTGGATCTCCCTATCTAAAATGATGTTCAACCGTCTCTACTGGATCTCCCAATCCTAAATGATGTACAACCGCCTCCATTGGATCTCCCAATCTCAAATGATGTACAACCGCCTCCAATTTATCTCCCTATCTCAAATGATGTACAACCGCCTCCATTTAATCTATCTCAAATGATGTATGACCGCCTCCATTGGAACTCTCTATCTCAAATGATGTACAACCGCCTCCATTGGATCTCTAAATCTCAAATGATGTACAACCGCCTCCATTGGATCTCCCTATCTCAAATGATGTACAACCGCCTCCATTGGACCTGCCTATCTCAAATAATGTACAACCGCCTCCATTGGATCTCCCAATCTCAAATGATGTACAACCGCCTCCATTGGATCTCCCAATCTCAAATGATGTGCAACCGCCTCCATTTGATCTTTCAATCTTAAATGATATGCAACCGCCTCCATTTGATCTCCCAATCTCAAATGATGTACAACCGCCTCTATTGGATCTCTTAATCTCAAATAATGTACAACCGCCTTTATTGGATCTCCCTATCTCAATTGATGTATAACCGCCTCCATTGGATCTCCCAATCTCAAATGATGTACAACCGCCTTCATTGGATCTCCCTATCTCAATTGATGTATAACCGCCTCCATTGGATCTCCCAATCTTAAATGATGTACAACCGCCTCCATTGGATCTCCCAATCTCAAATGATGTACAACCGCCTTCATTGAATCTCCCTATCTCAAATGATGTACAACCGCCTCCATTGGACCTGCCTATCTCAAATAATGTACAACCGCCTCCATTGGATCTCCCTATCTCAAATGATGTACAACCACCTCCATTGGATCTCCCTATCTCAAATAATGTACAACCGCCTCCATTTGATCTCCCAATCTCAAATGATGTACAACCGCCTCCATTGGATCTCCCTATCTAAAATGATGTTCAACCGGCTCCATTGGATCTCCCAATCTAAAATGATGTACAACCGCCTCCAATAGATCTCCCAATCTCAAATGATGTACAACCACCTCCATTAGATCTCCCTATTTCAAATAATGTACAACCGCCTCCATTTGATCTCCCAATCTCAAATGATGTACAACCGCCTCCATTTGATCTCCAAATCTCAAATGATGTACAACCGCTTCCATTGGATCTCCCTATCTAAAATGATGTTCAACCGTCTCCACTGGATCTCCCAATTTCAAATGATGTACAACCGCCTCCATTGGATCTCCCAATCTCAAATGATGTACAACCGCCTCCAATTTATCTCCCTATCTCAAATGATGTACAACCGCCTCCATTTAATCTATTTCAAATTATGTATGACCGCCTCCATTGGATCTCCCTATCTCAAATGATGTACAACTGCCTCCATTGGATCTCTCAATCTCAAATGATGTACAACCGCCTCCATTGGATCTCCCTATCTCAAATGATGTACAACCGCCTCCATTGGACCTGCCTATCTCAAATAATGTACAACCGCCTCCATTGGATCTCCCAATCTCAAATGATGTACAACCACCGCCTCCTTTGGATCTCCCAATCTCAAATGATGTGCAACCGCCTCCATTTGATCTCCCAATCTTAAATGATGTGCAACCGCCTCCATTTGATCTCCCAATCTCAATTGATGTATAACCGCCTCCATTGGATCTCCCAATCTCAATCGATGTACAACCGCCTTCATTTGATCTCCCTATCTCAATTGATGTATAACCGCCTCCATTGGATCTCCCAATCATAAATGATGTACAACCGCCTCCATTGGATCTCCCAATCTAAAATGATGTACAGCCGCCTCCATTGGATCTCCCTATCTCAAATGATGTACAACCGCCTCCATTGGACCGACCTATCTCAAATAATGTACAACCGCCTCCATTGGATCTCCCAATCTCAAATGATGTACAACCGCCTTCATTGGATCTCCCTATCTCAATTGATGTATAACCGCCTCCATTTGATCTCCCAATCTCAAATGATGTACAACCGCCTCCATTGGATCACCCAATCTTAATTGATTTACGACCGCTTCCATTGGATCTCCCTATCTTAAATGATGTACAACCGCCTCCATTGGATCTCCCAATCTCAAATGATGTACAACCGCCACAATTTGATCTCCCAATCTCAAATGATGTAAAACCGCCTCTATTGGATCTCCTAATCTCAAATGATGTACAACTGCCTCCATTGGATCTCTAAATCTCAAATGATGTACAACTGCCTCCATTTGATCTCCCTATCTCAAATAATGTACAATCGCCTCCATTGGATCTCCCAATCTCAAATGATGTACAACCGCCTCCATTGGATCTCCCAATCTCAAATGATGTACAACCGCCTCCATTGGATCTCTCAATCTCAAATGATGTACAACCGCCTCCAATAGATCTCCCAATCTCAAATGATGTACAACCACCTCCATTAGATCTCCCTATTTCAAATAATGTACAACCGCCTCCATTTGATCTCCCAATCTTAAATGATGTACAACCGCCTCCATTTGATCTCCAAATCTCAAATGATGTACAACCGCTTCCATTGGATCTCCCTATCTAAAATGATGTTCAACCGTCTCCACTGGATCTCCCAATCTCTATGATGTACAACCGCCTCAATTGGATCTCCCAATCTCAAATGATGTACAACCGCCTCCAATTTATCTCCCTATCTCAAATGATGTACAACCGCCTCCATTGGATCTCCCTATCTCAAATGATGTACAACCGTCTCCATTGGATCTCCCTATCTCAAATGATGTACAACTGCCTACATTGGATCTCCCTTACTCAAATGATGTACAACCGCCTCCATTGGATCTCCCAATCTCAAATGATGTACAACCGCCTCCATTGGATCTCCCAATCTCAAATAATGTACAACCGCCTCCATTGGATCTCCCTATCTCAAATAATGTACAACAGCCTCCATTGGATCTCCCAATCTCAATTGATGTACAACCGCCACCATTTGATCCCTTAATCTTAAATGATGTACAACTGCCTCTATTGGATCTCCCAATCTCAAATGATGTACAACCGCCTCCATTATCTCCCTATCTCAAATGATGTACAACCGCCTCCATTTAATCTATTTCAAATTATGTATGACCGCCTCCATTGGATCTCCCTATCTCAAATGATGTACAACTGCCTCCATTGGATCTCTCAATCTCAAATGATGTACAACCGCCTCCATTGGATCTCCCTATCTCAAATGATGTACAACCGCCTCCATTGGACCTGCCTATCTCAAATAATGTACAACCGCCTCCATTGGATCTCCCAATCTCAAATGATGTACAACCACCGCCTCCATTGGATCTCCCAATCTCAAATGATGTGCAACCGCCTCCATTTGATCTCCCAATCTTAAATGATGTGCAACCGCCTCCATTTGATCTCCCAATCTCAATTGATGTATAACCGCCTCCATTGGATCTCCCAATCTCAATCGATGTACAACCGCCTTCATTTGATCTCCCTATCTCAAATAATGTACAACCGCCTCCATTTGATTTCCCAATCTCAAATGATGTACAACCGCCTCCATTGGATCTCCCTATCTAAAATGATGTTCAACCGGCTCCATTGGATCTCCCAATCTAAAATGATGAACAACCGCCTCAAATAGATCTCCCAATCTCAAATGATGTACAACCACCTCCATTAGATCTCCCTATTTCAAATAATGTACAACCGCCTCCATTTGATCTCCCAATCTCAAATGATCTACAACCGCCTCCATTTGATCTCCAAATCTCAAATGATGTACAACCGCTTCCATTAGATCTCCCTATCTAAAATGATGTTCAACCGTCTCCACTGGATCTCCCAATTTCAAATGATGTACAACCGCCTCCATTGGATCTCCCAATCTCAAATGATGTACAACCGCCTCCAATTTATCTCCCTATCTCAAATGATGTACAACCGCCTCCATTTAATCTATTTCAAATTATGTATGACCGCCTCCATTGGATCTCCCTATCTCAAATGTTGTACAACTGCCTCCATTGGATCTCTCAATCTCAAATGATGTACAACCGCCTCCATTGGATCTCCCTATCTCAAATGACGTACAACCGCCTCCATTGGACCTGCCTATCTCAAATAATGTACAACCGCCTCCATTGGATCTCCCAATCTCAAATGATGTACAACCACCGCCTCCATTGGATCTCCCAATCTCAAATGATGTGCAACCGCCTCCATTTGATCTCCCAATCTTAAATGATGTGCAACCGCCTCCATTTGATCTCCCAATCTCAATTGATGTATAACCGCCTCCATTGGATCCCCCAATCTCAATCGATGTACAACCGCCTTCATTTGATCTCCCTATCTCAATTGATGTATAACCACCTCCATTGGATCTCCCAATCTTAAATGATGTACAACCGCCTCCATTGGATCTGCCAATCTCAAATGATGTACAGCCGCCTCCATTGGATCTCCCTATCTCAAATGATGTACAACCGCCTCCATTGGACCGACCTATCTCAAATAATGTACAACCGCCTCCATTGGATCTTCCTATCTCAAATGATGTACAACCGCCTCCATTGGTTTATCAAATCTCAAATGATGTACAACCGCCTCCATTTGATCTCCTAAACTCAAATGATGTACAACCGCCTCTATTGGATCTCACAATCTCAAATGATGTACAACCGCCTCCATTAGATCTCCCAATCTCAAATGATGTGCAACCGCCTCCATTTGATCTCCCAATCTTAAATGATGTGCAAACGCCTCCATTGGATAACCCAATCTTAATTGATTTACGACCGCTACCATTGGATCTCCCTATCTTAAATGATGTACAACCGCCTCCATTGGATCTCCCAATCTCAAATGATGTACAACCGCCTCCGTTGGATCTCTTATCTCAAATGATGTACAACCGCCTCCATTGGACCTGCCTATCTCAAATAATGTGCAACAGCCTCCATTGGATCTCCCTATCTCAAATAATGTACAACCGCCTCCATTGGATCTCCCAATCTCAAATGATGTACAACCGCCACAATTTGATCTCCCAATCTCACATGATGTAAAACCGCCTCTATTGGATCTCCCAATCTCAAATGATGTACAACTGCCTCCATTTGATCTCCAAATCTCAAATGATGTACAACTGCCTCCATTTGATCTCCCTATCTCAAATAATGTACAATCGCCTCCATTGGATCTCCCAATCTCAAATGATGTACAACCGCCTCCATTGGATCTCTCAATCTCAAATGATGTACAACCGCCTCCATTGGATCTCTCAATCTCAAATGATGTACAACCGCCTCCAATAGATCTCCCAATCTCAAATGATGTACAACCACCTCCATTAGATCTCCCTATTTCAAATAATGTACAACCGCCTCCATTTGATCTCCCAATCTCAAATGATGTACAACCGCCTCCATTTGATCTCCAAATCTCAAATGATGTACAACCGCTTCCATTGGATCTCCCTATCTAAAATGATGTTCAACCGTCTCCACTGGATCTCCCAATCTCTATGATGTACAACCGCCTCAATTGAATCTCCCAATCTCAAATGATGTACAACCGCCTTTAATTTATCTCCCTATCTCAAATGATGTGCAACCGCCTCCATTGGATCTCCCTATCTCAAATGATGTACAACCGTCTCCATTGGATCTCCCTATCTCAAATGATGTACAACTGCCTCCATTGGATCTCCCTTACTCAAATGATGTACAACCGCCTCCATAGGATCTTCCAATCTCAAATGATGTACAACCGCCTCCATTGGATCTCCCAATCTCAAATAATGTACAACCGCCTCCATTGGATCTCCCTATCTCAAATAATGTACAACAGCCTCCATTGGATCTCCCAATCTCAATTGATGTACAACCGCCACCATTTGATCCCTTAATCTTAAATGATGTACAACTGCCTCTATTAGATCTCCCAATCTCAAATGATGTACAAGCGCCTCCATTATCTCCCTATCTCAAATGATGTACAACCGCCTCCATCTAATCTATTTCAAATTATGTATGACTGCCTCCATTGGATCTCCCTATCTCAAATGATGTACAACTGCCTCCATTGGATCTCTCAATCTCAAATGATGTACAACCGCCTCCATTGGATCTCCCTATCTCAAATGATGTACAACCGCCTCCATTGGACCTGCCTATCTCAAATAATGTACAACCGCCTCCATTGGATCTCCCAATCTCAAATGATGTACAACCACCGCCTCCATTGGATCTCCCAATCTCAAATGATGTGCAACCGCCTCCATTTGATCTCCCAATCTTAAATGATGTGCAACCGCCTCCATTTGATCTCCCAATCTCAATTGATGTATAACCGCCTCCATTGGATCTATCAATCTCAATCGATGTACAACCGCCTTCATTTGATCTCCCTATCTCAATTGATGTATAACAGCCTCCATTGGATCTCCCAATCTTAAATGATGTACAACCGCCTCCATTGGATCTTTCAATCTCAAATGATGTACAGCCGTCTCCATTGGATCTCCCTATCTCAAATGATGTACAACCGCCTCCATTGGACCGACCTATCTCAAAAAATGTACAACCGCCTCCATTGGATCTCCCTATCTCAAATGATGTACAACCGCCTCCATTGGATTTCCAAATCTCAAATAATGTACAACCGCCTCCATTTGATCTCCTAAACTCAAATGATGTACAACCGCCTCTATTGGATCTCACAATCTCAAATGATGTACAACCGCCTCCATTGGATCTCCCAATCTCAAATGATGTGCAACCGCCTCCATTTGATCTCCCAATCTTAAATGATGTGCAAACGCCTCCATTGGATCTCCCAATCTCAAATGATGTACAACCGCCTTCATTGGATCTCCCTATCTCAATTGATGTATAACCGCCTCCATTGGATCTCCCAATCTCAAATGATGTACAACCGCCTCCATTGGATCACCCAATCTTAATTGATTTACGACCGCTTCCATTGGATCTCCCTATCTTAAATGATGTACAACCGCCTCCATTGGATCTCCCAATCTCAAATGATGTACAACCGCCTCCATTGGATCTCTTATCTCAAATAATGTGCAACAGCCTCCATTGGATCTCCCTATCTCAAATAATGTACAACCGCCTCCATTGGATCTCCCAATCTCAAATGATGTACAACCGCCACAATTTGATCTCCCAATCTCAAATGATGTAAAACCGCCTCTATTGGATCTCCCAATCTCAAATGATGTACAACTGCCTCCATTGGATCTCCAAATCTCAAATGATTTACAACTGCCTCCATTTGATCTCCCTATCTCAAATAATGTACAATCGTCTCCATTGGATCTCTCAATCTCAAATGATGTACAACCGCCTCCATTGGATCTCCCAATCTCAAATGATGTACAACCGCCTCCATTGGATCTCTCAATCTCAAATGATGTACAACCGCCTCCAATAGATCTCCCAATCTCAAATGATGTACAACCACCTCCATTAGATGTCCCTATTTCAAATAATGTACAACCGCCTCCATTTGATCTCCCAATCTCAAATGATGTACAACCGCCTCCATTTTATCTCCAAATCTCAAATGATGTACAACCGCTTCCATTGGATCTCCCTATCTAAAATGATGTTCAACCGTCTCCACTGGATCTCCCAATCTCTATGATGTACAACCGCCTCAATTGGATCTCCCAATCTCAAATGATGTACAACCGCCTCCAATTTATCTCCCTATCTCAAATGATGTACAACCGCCTCCATTGGATCTCCCTATCTCAAATTATGTACAACCGTCTCCATTGGATCTCCCTATCTCAAATGATGTACAACTGCCTCCATTGGATCTCCCTTACTCAAATGATGTACAACCGCCTCCATTAGATCTCCCAATCTCAAATGATGTACAACCGCCTCCATTGGATCTCCCAATCTCAAATAATGTACAACCGCCTCCATTGGATCTCCCTATCTCAAATAATGTACAACAGCCTCCATTGGATCTCCCAATCTCAATTGATGTACAACCGCCACCATTTGATCCCTTAATCTTAAATGATGTACAACTGCCTCTATTGGATCTCCCAATCTCAAATGATATACAACCGCCTCCTTTGGATCTCCAAATATCAAATGATGTACAACTGCCTCCATATGATCTCCGTATCTCAAATAATGTACAATCGCCTCCATTGGATCTTCAAATCTCAAATGATGTACAACTGCCTCCATTCGATCTCCCTATCTCAAATAATGTACAATCGCCTCAATTGGATCTCCCAAGCTCCAATGATGTACAACCGCCTTTATTGGATCTCCAAATCTCAAATGATGTACAACCGCCTCCATTAGATCTCCTAATCTCAAATGATGTAAAACCACCTCCATTGGATCTATTATCTCAAATGATGTATAACCGCCTCCATTGGATATTCCAATCTCAAATGATGTACAACCGCCTCCATTGGATCTCCCAATCTTAATTGATTTACTACCATTTCCATTGGATATCCCTATCTCAAATGATGTACAACCGCCTCCATTGGATCTCCCAATCTCAAATGATGTACAACCGCCTCCATTGGATCTCTTATCTCAAATGATGTACAACCGCCTCCATTGGACCTGCCTATCTCAAATAATGTGCAACAGCCTCCATTGGATCTCCCTATCTCAAATAATGTACAACCGCCTCCATTGGATCTCCCAATTTCAAATGATGTACAACCGCCACAATTTGATCTCCCAATCTCAAATGATGTACAACCGCCTCTATTGGATATCCCAATCTCAAATGATGTACAACCGCCTCCATTGGATCTCCAAATCTCAAATGATGTACAACTGCCTCCATTTGATCTCCCTATCTCAAATAATGTACAATCGCCTCCATTGGATCACCCAATCTCAAATGATGTACAACCGCCTCCATTGGATCTCCCAATCTCAAATGATGTACAACCGCCACCATTGGATCTCTCAATCTCAAATGATGTACAACCGCCTCTATTGGATTTCCCTATCTAAAATGATGTTCAACCGCCTCCATTGGATCTCCCAATCTCAAATGATGTACAACCGCCTCCATTGGTGTTGATGTCCTATTATTATTATTGGACTATCAAACATTACCACCAGTCTTCTCAGAGTATTTGAGTTGCAGTAGCTGAATTATTTGATTGATTTGAACATCAAAATGGACGACATCACCACAATATAACTTCCAAACTTGTAAATAATAAATGAACGACTTATTGCAGCATATAATTTAATAACAATTCATTAACAGTTGACACTTCACATCCAATGAACAAATATAGCTTTATAGTATCAACATAATACACAATTTTATTTATTTCTCCTGAGTCTAAAATACTGCCTGCGTTCCTTGTGAGTTATGAGAAAGACTGCCGACCGCATGGACCGTCACTTAACTATATCTACTTCCGATATAGGTTTTCTTAATATCCAAAAATGGGTTTTATTTCGACTTTTTAATTATTAATATAGCTACTACCTATATATTATTTTATGGCTTCATAGCATACCCCCCAACCACAGAGAAAAAATAATAATTTATTATTATTTTTGATACGAAAAATGTTTACCATAATGAAAAAAATTATCTTAATCTTAATTAATGCATATAATCATTCATTTAATAATACATAGAGAAAAAAAAATTCATTTAATATATGTACAAACAATCAAAAAAAATTCATATTTATAAGCAGAAATATGACACAAAGAATAATATCTAATGTTTATATGACAATTAGTCATAGACAACTATCTTTAGGTATTGTCTAATCAACTTCAGTAATAGTGAGATAAACTATTGGATATCAATGATGTGTATCGATAATTATTATGCTAAATACTCATCAAGGCTGTTAAGATTATCTATTATCTTTATCTCACAAAATCTAAATAGATTCCATGAAAAAAATTTTTTCATACAACATTTATTATTTTATACAACAAAATTAATATAATACTAATGTCGGTTTTTTTTATAATTGTCATTTTGTATTGATATTCTCATCATGGTTATTATGAATATATATCTTCATAATATTTATTTTGAATTGATATTCTTATTGATTCTTATTGATTATTATTGATTACTATTGATTATTATTGATTGATATTCTCAATAACATTACTTACAATGTAACATGATTATCTTTAATCTTAGTTTACAATAAAATATTACACAAATTATTCAAGTCTTTTCTTCAATTATATATTTATATTACACTGCTCATATTCCTGTGAGTCTTATATGTATCATTTATTTATTGGCTTCAATGCTATCTTTAGTCTGACATGAATACAATACAATATTACCATCTAATGCTCTGACTTTAGAGTCTTACATAGGCATTTCATTATTATATCATTCTTATTTCAATTCCTCTAATGCTTTTTTAAAGACTTACATAGGCATATTAATATTAACATATGGCATAACAGATTCACTGTTCAGAGGCCACAAAATTTATGTGCTTAACAGTCTTACCAAACTGTTCAGAGGCTACATAAAAAAAATTTCCAACTGATAATCATTATTTTCATCAATTAGATTATTTTATACCAGTATCCATATTTACATATTTGTTCTTTACAAAAGAAAAAAAAATTGTTATCATGTCATTATACCTGTTACTGAAAATATCATATCTTTTTCATAAATTTAGTTGTTCCTATGTATAATTCTATTGATTATACCTAAGTTTTTTTGCTAAAATTCCTTAGAATTTCACAGCATTTATTCAATGTTATTTTTCTATGTTCAGATTTACTAATATCATTGTCTGGTTTATTTTCAATTATCATATCATCTTCTGATTTATTTTCAATAACTTTGTTTTCTTCATCAGTTCTCAAATTGTTTAAATGAACAATTTTTTCTTTGTTATTAATGTTAACCTTGTAAAATACATCAGACAGCTTAAATATTATTTCAAAAGGTCCTCTCCATTCCATAGTATTGCCACTGCCAATTGGCAAATAAACAAGTACTTTATTACCAACTTCTAGTTTTCTCATGTTCTTATGAATATTTTCTTTGATATCAACTGCTATCTTGTAAAAAGGTTTATTTATGGTATCTGTCATTTGTATTGGAGCCTTATGTTTAGAATCTTTTTTATTATGTCTAAGACAGGTATCACAGCTTTTAATAAATGTTTTCAAATCTTTTTCCATCTTAGGCCACCAGAAATTCTTTTTAAGTTTACAAACTGTTTTCTTGCTACTCAAATGACCTGACAATGCATTGTTATGCGAAATTTGCATTACTTTGACAGTTAATGTTTTAGGTATAACTATTTGAGTTACATCTAATTTAGTGTCCTTTCTACAGAGAATTCCATTTATTATTTCAATGTTTTTATTTTTAACCTGACCTTTTTCAATTTCTGATACCATTTTAATTATGTATGGATCTTCTTTCTGTTCTTGTTTTAGAGTTAGCTCATCAAAAGGCATGTTTATTAAACTGATATTTTCTGTTTTTTTTATTTGGGTTTCCTTTTTATGAGGACTATCAATATATGATAAAATCTCACTCTTCATTTTAGTAAAATCAGATATTTGATTTTTAGCAATGTTGAATATTTGTTTATGACCTTCTAAATGTCTACATAATGAAATAGCATGTAATTCTTTTGGTACATTGTTTATTTCACATTGACTTTCAAATTTGCTTACATACTGTTCTAGTTTTTCTGTTCCATTCCATTTGGGAATAGGATTATCCTTTTCATTATTTATGGATAAGTCAATATTAGGTGTCTCATTGAGAATATTATTTTCTGACTTTCCTATGGTTTGTAAGAAATTAAAAGTTTGTAGAGCAGGGTAAAATTCTTGTTCTGGTAAATCTACTAACTTCTCATTTTGCAATAGAACAGGTTTCAAATTCAAGTCATTGGATTTTTCATTCATCCATTTTTGAAAAATGTCAAAACTATTATCATGTTTGACATTGAAAGAATTACCAATAACTAAAGGTGCAACACAGTTTTTCATTATGGCTGCCTCTGCTTTTCCAGTGAGCCAAGGACAATCAATGTCTATTATAGTGATAGGACATTTTATTGTGGAACCATTTGCAAGTTTTATAGTATCCACTCTTATTATATTGGTGGGTTTCTGATTTGGAATGATACTTTCATCTATACATATTATACTACTTCCGGTGTCTCTTAGACAGTAAGTGGTCTTTCCTTCCACATAAGCAGGAAAAAGTATTAATTGACCCTTGTTTTCAAATATGACATTATTTGATTGAGATGTGGAATTGTTAAGTTTTCCTCTATTTCTTCCATTTTGGAAATTTGATTGAGGTCTGTTTTGAGTATTAGGAAAATCTTGTAATCCAACATGTTGATTTGGCACATTGTTATTGGAAAAATTCTGATTTGGCATATTTCTGTTTCTATTATCAAAATTAGAAAAATTTTGATTTGAAAAACCTCTATGATCAACATTTGATCTATTGAAGTTTGGATTGAAATTTCTACCTCTTGCATTGTTATTTCTGTAACAATATTCTGATGAATGGTTTGTACCATTGCAAAAAATACATCTATAATTATTAGATTTTGGTTGATTACCAAATTTTTTTCTATTGCCAAATTGATTATGTCTAGACCTAGGAGGTGAATAGCTCCTTCTTCTATGTTGAATTGTATTTACTGTTTGATTTTGTTTAGTCAGTTCTACATTAGGATGACTATCCTTAAAATTTGAGATTGCATCTATCAAATTTTCTACTGTCTTAACTTTTCTTTCCATAATGTGAGTAAACAATGGTTTAGAAGCTTGTTCTAATACTTTATCAACAACCATGATTTCTATAATCTCATTAGGATTTTTGGTATCTATTTTTACTAAGTCTAACCAGGTAAGTAAAAATGTTTTCACTTCAGACACAAAAGCTCTTGGTTCTATCTTGTCTGTTAAGATAAAGTTATGAAACTTTTGTCTGTAATAATCCTCAGAGTGAATAAAGAATTTTATTAACTGTTCTTTGATAATGGCATAATCAGTTATTTCTTTATCAATATGTGATAGTGCTTCCCTACCCTTATCTTTCAATTGTGGAATAAGGTGAATGTAATATTCTGAAATGGGAATCCCATATCCTTTACATGTTGCTTCAAATAAATTTAGAAAATCAACAATTTTCTCTTTCCCATCAAAAGGAGGCATTTTGAATCTTACACTATGTTTTGATTTTTCATTATTTGTTTGCTCAACTTTAGTATTTTGTAATTTAGCCAACTCCAATTCATGAGCTAATTTTAGTTGAGTTTCTTTCAACTCTTTTTCTTTATTCATTTGTAATTCTTTTTCTTTTAATTCTAGTGCTTTCAATTCTTTTTCTTTATTCATTTCTAGTTCTAGTTGTTTTTGTTTAATTTCATTATCAAGTTCTTTTTGTTTAATTTCATGAGCTCTTAATTCTGCTCGTTCATCTCTTTCCTTATCTGCTAATTCTTTTTTCAATTGTTTAACTTTATTTTCAACAAATTCCTGATATTCTTTCTTATCAGTAATACCATATTTTTTTGCCAACAATTCAGCCTCATCATAGAGTAATTGAACCTTTGACTCCATTATTGTTTATTATGAATGTCAAGATTTATTATATTATAGTACAGTACAATTATTATAATGCACTATTTTATAGTACAGCAATGTTTTATTCCTATACTGGATGGCAATATTTATTAATTACTGAATGAGCATTTTTATATTACTGAATGACAATATTTATTAAATACAGAATGAGCAGTCATATAATATCACAGCAACTTTTTTTTTTTTTTTTTTTTTAATCCTATGCTGTAGTAAAATGTTTATAATTCAGAATGCAAAATGCTAGAATGTCAACAAGTATGCTAAGCCAAGACACATTTTCTATTATGGCTTGTTTATTTTATTATTATTAGCAATTTTATAGTAGAGTTTAAAGCAAGTGCAAGTCAATTTTTGCTATTATGACTTATTATTACTATATAGGTTGCACAATTATTTTCCGCAAAGCAATGTACAATCTTATTATTACCAATGGTAGCACATAGATAATATTATTATTATTATTGAGGATGGCATATAAGAATTAGATTAATGTTATCATAAGCCACTATAATATTATTCTTATGAGCAATTGAAATGGATGTAATTATTATCAGTATTGGAAGTACATTTTCATAGTAATTACTGGAAGTACATTTTCATTAATGCCAATACACAATAATTTTACTATAATTAATAGCAATGTAAATTCTAGATAATATTATTACAGAAGCACTGCAAAGCACAATATTATTTTTATTTAGGTTATTTTACCTGTTATATTGTGAATATTTTGTACATTTGTAGTTACATGTATTAGATATCAATTATTATTTTGTTAATTTTAGTTACATGTATTTGGGCACTACTTAAATCATATAGTTATGAATCTGAATATTCATATTATTATTATCTAGGTGAACTTATTATTGTTAATGTTCTTACCATAGACCATTATACTCAGAGAGCAAAAACTAACCAATGCATATTAATGATACTTCAAAAAATACACAACAAAAAAATTATATCAAGTAACAATAGAAAAAAAACACAATCACAATACACTAATGCTGCTTGGACCACAAATGATAGAGGAATTTTTGACAAAGAATCACAACATGTATAACATTGACAAGACTATAGTAATTTTACTTTAATAATTCTTAACAATAACAAACAAAGTCAAGACAACTAACAGAAATAACCCTAACAAAGAATCATTTCTAATCAATCTCTTTTAAGAAATAGAAATAGATGATAGACAGAATAAGAATAGACAAGAGATTTGATTAAAAACTACCGCCAACCAAAGCCCGCTTTATACATAAATAATACATATATATATATATAATTCATACTAATGAATGTAAAAAATATGATTAAATTAAAGATTACTTAATAATCCAAATGAAAACACATTCACTGTATGAAATTACTGCAATGTAAATCCAGAGTAGAAATCCAGAAGAAACTTAATTAATTATTTAATAATCCAATGAATGTTCACACTGTATCAAGTTGAGTTGCTTAAAGTTTCCACTTCAGTATGGTATAATCCAATTTTAGAATGAACACAAGAAAAAAAAATGTATACCATTAATTAAAATTAATGTCAAAGTCTTTGGTATACAGATTAAATATTAATTATATTTAAAGTTATTTAATGTTATTTATTTATCTTCCGATAAGCACATCGGACTTCAACACATCAGATTTCAACACCTGGTCGTGTCACATCGGATTTGAACATAGGCTACATAAAATTCAACACATGGTTGTGTCACATCGGATTTGAACATCGGACTTGAACATATGTATATAGTTTAGGTTCCTTGTTGATAACATGTGGGAACGAAACTTTTTCCGGTTGCAAATATTAAATAATGATCTGCGTATAGTCACTTTTTTTCGATTTTTTGTATCGAATTTTTTTATGATGATAAATTTGTCATCGGTGTACAAATGTTATATTTTCTTAGAGCTATTATAGTGCTCAATCATATAAATAGTATATGTATTTGAAATAATTGACTCAGGCTTCAGTTTTGTTCAAAAACTGGTACTCACATAATTTTCCATGTGGTTTGTAGTACGTCTTCAAAAAGTTCAAAAAATTTCGAATTTGAACATAATATTATATCCTTCAGCTTCTCTCTCCGTTAGCTGCCACCAAACCTGTTGATGTCCTATTATTATTATTGGACTATCAAACATTACCACCAGTCTTCTCAGAGTATTTGAGTTGCAGTAGCTGAATTATTTGATTGATTTGAACATCAAAATGGACGACATCACCACAATATAACTTCCAAACTTGTAAATAATAAATGAACGACTTATTGCAGCATATAATTTAATAACAATTCATTAACAGTTGACACTTCACATCCAATGAACAAATATAGCTTTATAGTATCAACATAATACACAATTTTATTTATTTCTCCTGAGTCTAAAATACTGCCTGCGTTCCTTGTGAGTTATGAGAAAGACTGCCGACCGCATGGACCGTCACTTAACTATATCTACTTCCGATATAGGTTTTCTTAATATCCAAAAATGGGTTTTATTTCGACTTTTTAATTATTAATATAGCTACTACCTATATATTATTTTATGGCTTCATAGCAATTGGATCTTCCAATCTCAAATGATGTACAACCGCCTCCATTGGATCTCCCAATCTCAAATGATTTACAACCGCCCACATGGGATCTCCCAATCTCAAATGATGTACAACCGCCTCCATTGGATCTCCTTATCTCAAATGATATACAACCGCATCAATTTAATCTCCCAATCTCAAATGATGTACAACCGCCTCCATTGGATCTCCCAATCTCTATGATGTACAACCGCCTTCATTGGATCTCCAAATCTCAAATGATGTACAACCGCCCCCATAGGATCTCCCTATCACAAATGATGTACAACCGCCTCCATTGGATCTCCCTATCTCAAATGATGTACAACCGTCTCCATTGGATCTCCCTATCTCAAATGATGTACAACTGCCTCCATTGGATCTCCCTTACTCAAATGATGTACAACCGCCTCCATTGGATTTCCCAATCTCAAATGATGTACAACCGCCTCCATTGGATCTCCCTATCTCAAATGATGTACAACTGCCTTTATTGGACCTGCCTATCTCAAATAATGTACAACCGCCTCCATTGGATCTCCCTATCTCAAATAATGTACAACAGCCTCCATTAGATCTCCCAATCTCAATTGATGTACAACCGCCACCATTTGATCCCCCAATCTTAATTGATTTACGACCGCTTCCATTGGATCTCCCTATCTTAAATGATGTACAACCGCCTCCATTGGATCTCCCAATCTCAAATGATGTACAACCGCCTCCATTGGATCTCTTATCTCAAATGATGTACAACCGCCTCCATTGGACCTGCCTATCTCAAATAATGTGCAACAGCCTCCATTGGATCTCCCTATCTCAAATAATGTACAACCGCCTCCATTGGATCTCCCAATCTCAAATGATGTACAACCGCCATAATTTGATCTCCCAATCTCAAATGATGTAAAACCGCCTCTATTGGATCTCCCAATCTCAAATGATGTACAACTGCCTCCATTGGATCTCCAAATCTCAAATGATGTACAACTGCCTCCATTTGATCTCCCTATCTCAAATAATGTACAATCGCCTCCATTGAATCTCCCAATCTCAAATGATGTACAACCGCCTCCATTGGATCTCCCAATCTCAAATGATGTACAACCGCCTCCATTGGATCTCTCAATCTCAAATGATGTACAACCGCCTCTATTGGATTTCCCTATCTAAAATGATGTTCAACCGCCTCCATTGGATCTCCCTATCTCAAATAATGTACAACAGCCTCCATTGGATCTCCCAATCTCAATTGATGTACAACCGCCACCATTTGATCCCTTATCTAAAATGATGTACAACTGCCTCTATTGGATCTCCCAATCTCAAATGATATACAACCGCCTCCATTGGATCTCCAAATCTCAAATGATGTACAACTGCCTCCATATGATCTCCGTATCTCAAATAATGTACAATCGCCTCCATTGGATCTTCAAATCTCAAATGATGTACAACTGCCTTCATTTGATCTCCCTATCTCAAATAATGTACAATCACCTCAATTGGATCTCCCAAGCTCCAATGATGTACAACCGCCTTAATTGGATCTCCAAATCTCAAATGATGTACAACCGCCTCCATTAGATCTCCTAATCTCAAATGATGTAAAACCGCCTCCATTGGATCTCTTATCTCAAATGATGTATAACCGCCTCCATTGGATCTCCCAATCTCAAATGATGTACAACGCCTCCATTGAATCTCCCAATCTTAATTGATTTACGACCGCTTCCATTGGATATCCCTATCTCAAATGATGTACAACCGCCTCCATTGGATCTCCCAATCTCAAATGATGTACAACCGCCTCCATTGGATCTCTTATCTCAAATGATGTACAACCGCCTCCATTGGACCTGCCTATCTCAAATAATGTGCAACAGCCTCCATTGGATCTCCCTATCTCAAATAATGTACAACCGCCTCCATTGGATCTCCCAATTTCAAATGATGTACAACCGCCACAATTTGATCTCTCAATCTCAAATGATGTACAACCGCCTCTATTGGATATCCCAATCTCAAATGATGTACAACCGCCTCCATTGGATCTCCAAATCTCAAATGACGTACAACTGCCTCCATTTGATCTCCCTATCTCAAATAATGTACAATCGCCTCCATTGGATCTCCCAATCTCAAATGATGTACAACCGCCTCCATTGGATCTCCAAATCTCAAATAATGTACAACCGCCGCCATTGGATCTCTCAATCTCAAATAATGTACAACCGCCTCCATTGGATTTCCCTATCTAAAATGATGTTCAACCGCCTCCATTGGATCTCCCAATCTCAAATGATGTACAACCGCCTCCATTGGATCTCCCAATCTCAAATGATGTACAACCGCCTCCATGAGATCTCCCAATAACAAATGATTTACAACCGCCCACATGGGATCTCCCAATCTCAAATGATGTACAACCGCCTCCAATGGATCTCCTTATCTCAAATGATGTACAACCGCATCAATTTAATCTCTCAATCTCAAATGATGTACAACCGCCTCCATTGGATCTCCCAATCTCTATGATGTACAACCGCCTTCATTGGATCTCCAAATCTCAAATGATGTACAACCGCCCCCATAGGATCTCCCTATCTCAAATGATGTACAACCGCCTCCATTGGATCTCCCTATCTCAAATAATGAACAACCGTCTCCATTGGATCTCCCTATCTCAAATGATGTACAACTGCCTCCATTGGATCTCCCTTACTTAAATGATGTACAACCGCCTCCATTGGATTTCCCAATCTCAAATGATGTACAACCGCCTCCATTGGATCTTCCTATCTCAAATGATGTACAACCGCCTTTATTGGACCTGCCTATCTCAAATAATGTACAACCGCCTCCAATGGATCTCCCTATCTCAAATAATGTACAACAGCCTCCATTAAATCTCTCAATCTCAATTGATGTACAACCGCCACCATTTGATCCCCCAATCTCAAATGATGTACAACTGCCTCTATTGGATCTCCCAATCTCAAATGATATACAACCGCCTCCATTGGATCTCCAAATCTCAAATGATGTACAACTGCCTCCATATGATCTCCGTATCTCAAATAATGTACAATCGCCTCCATTGGATCTCCAAATCTCAAATGATGTACAACTACCTCCATTTGATCTCCCTATCTCAAATAATGTACAATCGCCTCCATAGGATCTCCCAAGCTCAAATGATGTACAACCGCCTTCATTTGATCTCCAAATCTCAAATGATGTACAACCGCCTCCATTGGAACTCCCAATCTCAAATGATGTACAACCGCCTCCATTGGATCTCCCAAACTTAAATGATGTACAGCCGCCTCCATTGAATCTCCCAATCTCAAATGATGAACAACCGCCTTCATTGGATCTCCCTATCTCAAATAATGTACAACCGCCTCCATTGGATCGTCATATCTCAAATGATGTTCAACAGCCTCGATTGGATCTCCCCATCTCAATTGATGTACAACCGCTTCCATTGGATCTCCCAATCTCAAATAATGTACAACCGCCTCTATTGGATCTCCCAATCTTAAATGATGTACAACCGAATCTATTGGATCTACCAATCTCAAATGATGTACAACCGCCTCCATTGGATCTTTTAATCTCAAATGATGTACAACCGCCTCTATTGGATCTCCCTATTTTAAATGATGCACAACCGCCTCCATTGGATCTCCCAATCTTAAATAATGTACAACCGCCTCCATTGGATCTCCCAATCTCAAATGATGTACAACCGCTTCCATTGGATCTCCCAATCTCAAATAATGTACAACCGCCTCTATTGGATCTCCCAATCTTTAATGATGTACAACCGAATCCATTGGATCTCCCAATCTCAAATGATGTACAACCGCCTACATTGGATCTTTAATCTCAAATGATGTACAACCGCCTCCATTGGATCTTTCTATTTTAAATGATGTACAACCGCCTCCATTGGATCTCCCTATCTAAAATGATGTTCAACCGTCTCCATTGGATCTCCCAATCTCAAATGATGTACAACCGCCACCAATAGATCTCCCAATTTCAAATGATGTACAACCACCTCCATTGGATCTCCCTATCTCAAATAATGTACAACCGCCTCCATTTGATCTCCCAATCTCAAATGATGTACAACCGCCTCCATTGGATCTCCCTATGTAAAATGATGTTCAACCGTCTCCATTGGATCTCCCAATCTAAAATGTTGTACAACCGCCTCCAATAGATCTCCCAATCTCAAATGATGTACAACCACCTCCATTTGATCTCCCAATCTCAAATGATGTACAACCGCCTCCATTTGATCTCCAAATCTAAAATGATGTACAACCGCTTCCATTGGATCTCCCTATCTAAAATGATGTTCAACCGTCTCCACTGGATCTCCCAATCTCAAATGATGTACAACCGCCTCCATTGGATCTCCCAATCTCAAATGATGTACAACCGCCTCCAATTTATCTCCCTATCTCAAATGATGTACAACCGCCTCCATTTAATCTATCTCAAATGATGTATGACCGCCTCCATTGGATCTCCCTATCTTAAATGATGTACAACCGCCTCCATTGGATCTCTCAATATCAAACGATGTACAACCGCCTCCAATGGATCTCCCTATCTCAAATGATGTACAACCGCATCCATTGGACCTGCCTATCTCAAATAATGTACAACCGCCTCCATTGGATCTCCCAATCTCAAATGATGTACAACCGCCTCCATTGGATCTCCCAATCTCAAATAATGTGCAACCGCCTCCATTTGATCTCCCAATCTTAAATGATGTGCAACCGCCTCCATTTGATCTCCCAATCTCAAATGATGTACAACCGCCTCTATTGGATCTCTTTATCTCAAATAATGTACAACCGCCTTTATTGGATCTCCCTATCTCAATTGATGTACAACCGCCTCCATTGGATCTCTCAATATCAAACGATGTACAACCGCCTCCAATGGATCTCCCTATCTCAAATGATGTACAACCGCATCCATTGGACCTGCCTATCTCAAATAATGTGCAACAGCCTCCATTGGATCTCCCTATCTCAAATAATGTACAACCGCCTCCATTAGATCTCCCAATCTCAAATGATGTACAACCGCCTCCATTTGGTCTCCAAATCTCAAATGATGTATAACCGCTTCCATTGGATCTCCCTATCTAAAATGATGTTCAACCGTCTCCACTGGATCTCCCAATCTCAAATGATGTACAACCGCCTCCATTGGATCTCCCAATCTCAAATGATGTACAACCGCCTCCATTGAATCTCCCTATCTCAAATGATGTACAACCGCCTCCATTTAATCTATTTCAAATGATGTATGACCGCCTCCATTGGAATTCCCTATCTAAAATGATGTTCAACCGCCTCCATTGGATCTCCCAATCTCAAATGATGTACAACCGCCTCCATTGGATCTCCCAATCTCAAATGATGTACAACCGCCTCCATGAGATCTCCCAATCTCAAATGATTTACAACCGCCCACATGGGATCTCCCAATCTCAAATGATGTACAACCGCCTCCATTGGATCTCCCAATCTCTATGATGTACAACCGCCTTCATTGGATCTCCAAATCTCAAATGATGTACAACAGCCCCCATAGGATCTCCCTATCTCAAATGATGTACAACCGCCTCCATTGGATCTCCCTATCTCAAATAATGAACAACCGTCTTCATTGGATCTCCCTATCTCAAATGATGTACAACTGCCTCCATTGGATCTCCCTTACTCAAATGATGTACAACCGCCTCCATTGGATTTCCCAATCTCAAATGATGTACAACCGCCTCCATTGGATCTCCCTATCTCAAATGATGTACAACCGCCTTTATTGGACCTGCCTATCTCAAATAATGTACAACCGCCTCCAATGGATCTCCCTATCTCAAATAATGTACAACAGCCTCCATTAAATCTCCCAATCTCAATTGATGTACAACCGCCACCATTTGATCCCCCAATCTCAAATAATGTACAACTGCCTCTATTGGATCTCCCAATCTCAAATGATATACAACCGCCTCCATTGGATCTCCAAATCTCAAATGATGTACAACTGCCTCCATATGATCTCCGTATCTCAAATAATGTACAACCGCCTCCATTGGATCTCCAAATCTCAAATGATGTACAACCGCCTCCATTGAATCTCCCAATCTCAAATGATGAACAACCGCCTTCATTGGATCTCCCTATCTCAAATAATGTACAACCGCCTCCATTGGATCGTCATATATCAAATGATGTTCAACAGCCTCGATTGGATCTCCCCATCTCAAATGATGTACAACCGCTTCCATTGGATCTCCCAATCTCAACAAATGTACAACCGCCTCTATTGGATCTCCCAATCTTAAATGATGTACAACCGAATCCATTGGATCTCCCAATCTCAAATGATGTACAACCGCCTCCATTGGATCTTTTAATCTCAAATGATGTACAACCGCCTCTATTGGATCTCTCTATTTTAAATGATGCACAACCGCCTCCATTGGATCTCCCAATCTTAAATAATGTACAACCGCCTCCATTGGATCTCCCAATCTCAAATGATGTACAACCGCTTCCATTGGATCTCCCAATCTCAAATAATGTACAACCGCCTCTATTGGATCTCCCAATCTTAAATGATGCACAACCGAATCCATTGGATCTTTAATCTCAAATGATGTACAACCGCCTCCATTGGATCTCCCTATTTTAAATTATGTACAACCGCCTCCATTGGATCTCCCTATCTAAAATGATGTTCATCCGTCTCCATTGGATCTCCCAATCTCAAATGATGTACAACCGCCACCAATAGATCTCCCAATTTCAAATGATGTACAACCACCTCCATTGGATCTCCCTATCTCAAAGAATGTACAACCGCCTCCATTTGATCTCCCAATCTCAAATGATGTACAACCGCCTCCATTGGATCTCCCTATGTAAAATGATGTTCAACCGTCTCCATTGGATCTCCCAATCTAAAATGATGTACAACCGCCTCCAATAGATCTCCCAATCTCAAATGATGTACAACCACCTCCATTTGATCTCCCAATCTCAAATGATGTACAACCGCCTCCATTTGATCTCCAAATCTAAAATGATGTACAACCGCTTCCATTGGATCTCCCTATCTAAAATGATGTTCAACCGTCTCCACTGGATCTCCCAATCTCAAATGATGTACAACCGCCTCCATTGGATCTCCCAATCTCAAATGATGTACAACCGCCTCCAATTTATCTCCCTATCTCAAATGATGTACAACCGCCTCCATTAAATCTATCTCAAATGATGTATGACCGCCTCCATTGGATCTCCCTATCTTAAATGATGTACAACCGCCTCCATTGAATCTCTCAATATCAAACGATGTACAACCGCCTCCAATGGATCTCCCTATGTCAAATGATGTACAACCGCATCCATTGGACCTGCCTATCTCAAATAATGTACAACCGCCTCTATTGGATCTCCCAATCTCAAATGATGTACAACCGCCTCCATTGGATCTCCCAATCTCAAATAATGTGCAACCGCCTCCATTTGATCTCCCAATCTTAAATGATGTGCAACCGCCTCCATTTGATCTCCCAATCTCAAACGATGTACAACCGCCTCTATTGGATCTCTTTATCTCAAATAATGTACAACCGCCTTTATTGGATCTCCCTATCTCAATTGATGTACAACCGCCTCCATTGGATCTCTCAATATCAAACGATGTACAACCGCCTCCAATGGATCTCCCTATCTCAAATGATGTACAACCGCATCCATTGGACCTGCCTATCTCAAATAATGTGCAACAGCCTCCATTGGATCTCCCTATCTCAAATAATGTACAACCGCCTCCATTTGATCTCCCAATCTCAAATGATGTACAACCGCCTCCATTTGGTCTCCAAATCTCAAATGATGTATAACCGCTTCCATTGGATCTCCCTATCTAAAATGATGTTCAACCGTCTCCACTGGATCTCCCAATCTCAAATGATGTACAACCGCCTCCATTGGATCTCCCAATCTCAAATGATGTACAACCGCCTCCATTGGATCTCCCTATCTCAAATGATGTACAACCGCCTCCATTTAATCTATTTCAAATGATGTATGACCGCCTCCATTGGATCTCCCTATCTCACATGATGTACAACCGCCTCCATTGGATCTCTCAAACTCAAATGATGTACAACCGCCTCCATTGCATCTCCCTATCTCAAATGATGTACAATCGCCTCCATTGGACCTGCCTATCTCAAATAATGTACAACCGCCTCCATTGAATCTCCCATTCTCAAATGATGTACAACCGCCTCCATTGGATCTCCCAATCTCAAATGATGTGCAACCGCCTCCATTTGATCTCCCAATCTTAAATGATGTGCAACCGCCTCCATTTGATCTCCCAATCTCAATTGATGTATAACCGCCTCCATTGGATCTCCCAATCTCAAATGATGTACAACCGCCTTCATTGGATCTCCCTATCTCAATTGATGTATAACCGCCTCCATTGGATCTCCCAATCTTAAATGATGTACAACCGCCTCCATTGGATCTCCCAATCTCAAATGATGTACAACCGCCTCCATTGGATCTCCCTATCTCAAATAATGTACAACAGCCTCCATTGGATCTTCCAATCTCAATTGATGTACAACCGCCACCATTTGATCCCCCAATCTCAAATGATGTACAACTGCCTCTATTGGATCTCACAATCTCAAATGATATACAACCGCCTCCATTGGATCTCCAAATCTCAAATGATGTACAACTGCCTCCATATGATCTCCGTATCTCAAATAATGTACAATCGCCTCCATTGGATCTCCAAATCTCAAATGATGTACAACTGCCTCCATTTGATCTCCCTATCTCAAATAATGTACTATCGCCTCAATTGGATCTTCCAAGCTCCAATGATGTACAACTGCCTTCATTGGATCTCCAAATCTCAAATGATGTACAACCGCTTCCATTGGATCTCCCAATCTCAAATGATGTAAAACCGCCTCCATTGGATCTCTTATCTCAAATGATGTATAACCGCCTCCATTGGATCTCCCAATCTCAAATGATGTACAACCGCCTCCATTGGATCTCCCAATCTTAATTGATTTACGACCGTTTCAATTGGATCTCCCTATCTCAAATGATGTACAACCGCCTCCATTGGATCTCCCAATCTCAAATGATGTACAACCGCCTACATTGGATCTCTTATCTCAAATGATGTACAACCGCCTCCATTGGTCCTGCCTATCTCAAATAATGTGCAACAGCCTCCATTGGATCTGCCAATTTCAAATGATGTACAACCGCCACAATTTGATCTCCCAATCTCAAATGATGTACAACCGCCTCTATTGGATATCCCAATCTCAAATGATGTACAAACGCCTCCATTGGATCTCCAAATCTCAAATGATGTACAACTGCCTCCATTTGATCTCCCTATCTCAAATAATGTACAATCGCCTCCATTGGATCTCCCAATCTTAAATGATGTACAACCGCCTCCATTGGATCTCCAAATCTCAAATGATGTACAACCGCCTCCATTGGATCTCTCAATCTCAAATGATGTACTACCGCCTCCATTGGATTTCCCTATCTAAAATGATGTTCAACCGCCTCCATTGGATCTCCCAATCTCAAATATGTACAACCGCCTTCATTGGATCTCCCAATCTCAAATGATGTACAACCGCCTCCATTGGATCTCCCAATTTCAAATGATTTACAACCGCCTACATGGGATCTCCCAATCTCAAATGATGTACAACCGCCTCCATTGGATCTCCTTATCTCAAATGATGTACAACCGCATCAATTTAATCTCCCAATCTCAAATGATGTACAACCGCCTCCATTGGATCTCCCAATCTCTATGATTTACAACCGCCTTCATTGGATCTCCCAATCTCAAATGATGTACAACCGCCCCCATAGGATCTCCCTATCTCAAATGATGTACAACTGCCTCCATTGGATCTCCCTATCTCAAATGATGTACAACCGTCTCCATTGGATCTCCCTATCTCAAATGATGTACAACTTCCTCCATTGGATCTCCCTTACTCAAATGATGTACAACCGCCTCCATTGGATCTCCCAATCTCAAATGATGTACAACCGCCTCCATTGGATCTCCCTATCTCAAATGATGTACAACCGCCTTTATTGGACCTGCCTATCTCAAATAATGTACAACCGCCTCCATTGGATCTCCCTATCTCAAATAATGTACAACAGCCTCCATTGGATCTCCCAATCTCAATTGATGTACAACCGCCACCATTTGATCCCCCAATCTCAAATGATGTACAACTGCCTCTATTGGATCTCCCAATCTCAAATGATATACAACCGCCTCCATTGGATCTCCAAATCTCAAATGATGTACAACTGCCTCCATATGATCTCCGTATCTCAAATAATGTACAATCGCCTCCATTGGATCTCCAAATCTCAAATGATGTACAACTGCCTCCATTTGATCTCCCTATCTCAAATAATGTACAATCGCCTCCATTGGATCTCCTAAGCTCAAATGATGTACAACCGCCTTCATTGGATCTCCAAATCTCAAATGATGTACAACCGCCTCCATTGGAACTCCCAATCTCAAATGATGTACAACCGCCTCCATTGGATGTCTCTATCTCAAATGATGTACAACCGCCTCCATTGGATCTTCCAATCTCAAATGATGTACAACCGCCTCCATTGGATCTCCCTATCTCAAATGATGTACAACCGTAAACCATTTAATCTTTTAATCTCAAATGATGTACAACTTCCTCCATTGGATCTCCCAATCTTAAATGATGTACAACCGCCTCCATTGGATCTCCCAATCTCAAATGATGTACAACCGCCTCCATTGGATTTCCCTATCTAAAATGATGTTCAACCGCCTCCATTGGATCTCCCAATCTCAAATTTTATGGATGTACAACCGCCTCCATTGGATCTCCCAATCTCAAATGATGTACAACCGCCTCCATTGGATCTCCCAATCTCAAATGATGTACAACCGCCTCCATTGGATCTCCTAATCTCAAATGATGTACAACCGCATCCATTGGACCTCCCAATCTCAAATGATGTACAACCGCCCACATGGGATCTCCCAATTTCAAATGATGTACAACCGCCTCCATTGGATCTCCTTATCTCAAATGCTGTACAACCGTCTCAATTGGATCTCCCAATCTCAAATGATGTACAACCGCCTCCATTGGATCTCCCAATCTCAAATTATGTACAACCGCTTTCATTGGATCTCCCTATCTCAAATGATGTACAACCGCCCCCATAGGATCTCCCTATCTCAAATGATGTACAACCGCCTCCATTGGATCTCCCAATCTCAAATGATGTACAACTGCCTCCATTGGATCTCCCAATCTCAAATGATGTACAACCGCCTCCATTGGATATCCCAATCTTAAATGATGTACAACCGCCTCCATTGGATCTCCCTATCTTAAATGATGTACAACTGCCTCCATTGGATATCCCTAACTCAAATGATGTACAACCGCCTCCATTGGATCTCCCAATCTCAAATGATGTACAACCGCCTCCATTGGATCTCCCAATCTCAAATGATGTACAACCGCCTCCATTGGATCTCCCAATCTCAAATGATGTACAACCGCCTCCATTGGATCTCCCAATCTCAAATGATGTACATCCGCCTCCATTTGATCTCCCTATCTCAAATGAGGTACAACCGCCTCCATTGGATCAGCCTATCTCAAATGATGTACAACCGCCTCCATTGGATCTCCCTATCTCAAATGATGTACAACCACCTCCATTTTCCCTCATATTTCTAAGATTATCTTGCCCTAACTGAAAATGAGCCTCTGTGTAATTTTCTGCAATTTCTAGGTACTGTGGCCATGTCTGGGGTTTACGCTCCCACAAAAAGACTCCTTCTGATATACCCTCTATCAGTTGCTCCGTTAATATGAGCTGAATCAACCCATTGTAGTCCCGCTCAGTCTCCGACAGTTCTATCCATCTGTCCATGTATCCCCTTAACTCTTTAAGACCGGAATTATTTTCCTACTCCTGCCGGAATTATTTTTTCCGCACACAGTTTTTTGTATACATGCCTCTGTAAAACCTTTATAGTTTGTTTTTTATTGTTCTAAACTCATACATGTAATGAGTAGAAAAATAGGAAATTGAATGGGCTTTACAGTGATATAATTTTTTAATCATAATATATTCATATAGAAATGATATTTTGCATAATATTAGGGGGAGATAATAATAATTATAATTTAAAAAATTAAAATTTTACTTAATGAAGGCGTTAATTAAATCTAGCTTCTTTTTTGCATACACATTGTCATTAAAATATAAAGTACATTTAATTCACCACACTAAGAATCTTTCAGAATGAAAATTGATGAAATAGTTTTTGAAATATACACATTTTTATTAACACCCCAAATAAGAAAAGGGGAGACGCCCCCCTTTCAGCTGGGTCTGTGGCAACTAATGTGCACTGTCCGACTCACTAGAATAATCTGAAGACAGAAATTAGCTTTCAGAAGATTCCACTTCACTATTTCCCGATTCTCGCATTCCTAGAAATAAATTCCTAGCTTGATCTGCTGTAAAGCAGCGAGGCGGTCTAGACCCAGACGAAGAAGCAATATCAGCCATGTTGAAATATAAACAAAACACACAATTTACGATACTGACCTTTTTTAAAAAATTCTGACAATTTTAAAACGCTTGTTCAATGCAAGATGCAAGAAGTAAACAAACTTTAAAATGGCCGCCTTAGAGATCCCAGAAGTCATTTAGACGATTAAAAACGTGTATCAGACAAAACAACGAACTAAACATAGAAAATACTATCGAACGCTCAGAGCGTTGTTACGGTAGCACAGGCCTTAGGGCCGAACGCTGGGAGCGTCGTTACGGTGTTATTGAGTTAATCTATTTCCAAAATATGGATATGACTCTCCTTTTTCGATCCTAGCGGTACGGAATTTCCGTCTGTATGCTTCGGTCGTAAAATTATAAGCTTTCAGTAAAGCGTTCTTCATTACATGAAAATCAGTAATTTCTGTCAAGCTGAGCTGAGTTACTGTCTCTAGCGCTTTGCCAGTAAGTAGTGCATGTAGTGCTGTGGCCCACTCTTCACGTTTCCCTCCACTGTCTCTGCGTAGAGTTCAAACCTGGTCAAATAACAGTCCATGTCATCTATCTTATCATCAAATTTAGGGAGGTTTGGTCGTTTGACCCTATTGGTCGATATTTGACTATTGTCCGTTCTCGGTTAGCACGATGGATTCATAAGGGATCAGAGTCTTGGCTATTACCCCCCTCTTGAGCTATTCTAGCGAGTTGGATCCTCTCCTCGGATGCTAACTTAACTAACTCAAAAGTTATTTCAGCTTATCTGCTCTGAGCCTCTCTCTCCCTCTCCTCCTTACGAGCTGCCCTTTCCTTATCTTTCTCAGCTATATCTGACTTTCTTTCGTTCTGAGCTCACTCTAATACCTGAGGACCCTCTTTTCCCAGTGAACGCGCTAGTTCAATATAATTTTGTATGGTCTTCTTGGCTATTTATATATCAGCCCTTATTAAAATAAAAACAACTAAATGTCACTTTAATGAAAAATGTAACGAAGCAAAAATGCCAACTTACCCCATCCTTGACGAAAATAGAAAATCAAAGGTTAAACTAAAATTTAAAACAAAATGTTACAGTACATGCGGCTGTCAGGGAATCCAGCTGTGCTGTCGGCTGGTAGGAAATACAGCTGTGCTGGCGGCTGGCAGGAATTACAGCTGTGCTGGCGGCTGGCAGGAAATATAGCTGTGCTGGCGGCTGGCAGGAAATATAGCGGTGATGGCGGCTGGCAGGAATTGTTGCGTTCTACATCTGTGCTGTGTTTCAAACGTGAATTATCGAGCCCCCAGAGATAGTTGACAAGCTCTCTTGGTCCCTTGACACTAGTTCTGTCTTACAAAACTTCCAGTACTTTATAGTTCTGCTGGACAGTCCTTCTAGTGCCAATTCGTCGAAGTTCTGCCGGACGAGAGTCCCAGTATGTCACAGCTACTCCTGGTGTAATGGGTACATCACACCGGTTGCGCTGAGACGGCTGCGTTGGCTTAGGGTTCAAAGGGGTTGTCAAACACACACAAATTTATATTTCTAATTCTATTGATGACACAACACAGTACTTGTAAATTCGACGTTTATTTACAAGACAATTGCTACAGTTCCACCACATTCCGTTATACGATTTTTATAATACTTCGCTTCGATATTTCTAACCGTCCTTGCAAGCGGGTTGTTCTCCTCCAACTGACTCCCCAAAAACTCCGTTTCCCCTCCTAAAACCATTTATTCCATGTCCCTTTGTCCACCCGACCCAGCCCTCCTCCGCATACCAAAACATGCAATATGATACTATAGGCCTAAAGTTCAAGTCGAGCAAGTCTGTCTTTAAAAAAAAAAGGGTCAATTGTGGGTGTCACAATTCTGGATTTAATAGTGACTATTAGCACTTAGATAGATAGCATTGTATAACTAGAACCTTAGATTAGCTTAAGTTTAGCTAGAATAGAGAGAAGGTTAGTCTGACGTCACTATCTTCTCCCTCCCTTACGCAATTACATCTCCCCATCACTCTTTCTCACCTGTTTCTCTACCCTTCACTATACTCTTGTACTACGCCCAAATTCAGAGTCTACTGACTAATACGATTCAACTTGGTACTACATCTTGGTTGAATGGGTACGAATGTGTTAGTTAGAATGTATATATTTTATCCTATGCTATATTAACGTATTCATATCATGTTAAAAGGTATTTATATCTTGTACTATTTTAACGCATGTGTAGACAGTCATTACTCGATCTCTCACTCACCCCCTCCTCTTCGCGTCCCCGCCACCCCCACCCCCTTGTATATCCCCTCAGCTTAGCGGCACGTTATGCAATTGCTTTGAGACGGTCGTTCCCTGAGCGTTGACCAGAGAACCCAGTTCGCACACATATAACTAATTCTCGTCCGAAACCCCCCCCCCCCAGCCACTTGAGTTAACTACTTAAAATTCTACCAAAGGGAGATAAATTCCCCCACTCAGCATGACGTCTGTTCAATTGTCTTTCATCTAGACCTCTCTCTCCCCCCCCTTTCCACCCTCGCAACCCCGACCCCCAATCCATTTTTGGCTCCAATAAGCTTTTCTTATGCAAATGTATATTCAATCTAGCCAATGAGAATAGGATGTAATTAAATGTAAGCCAACCAAATTAACCTTGGGTCAGGTGACTAATGTTCACGAAAAAGCCCGCCCAACTAAACTAGGGCAGATCTCTCCCAGCTCCCGAGCTAGATACATCGTTTTGGTCTAGCTCCCGAATTTTTACTTGGACTTGCAGATACTTAGCCAGTAATCGTAATTTCCTCATTATAGTTACGTAGCCTAAACTTGGATTCCGCAACAACACAGTATATTGAGTGATAGACGTTCCTGTGCATATATCTCAAGCATTATATCTCCCCTGCATGTTAGTATGTATATTTCATCATTGGATATTGAATTTGAATCATAAATAAACACCTGAAACGTAACCAGAGACTTGCTTGCCTAACTTAGAACTGTCTATTGTGTGTGTTTAATAACATCTAAACGAGCCAGTAGAGAACAAATAAATATTCCAGGTCAACTACAGCATCGGCACCTTATACTTTTAAGACAACCAGCCATTATTACCCCCTCTCAATTGCCACATCGTGACAAAGTGGGACCTCGTGTCCGGGATTATCTGAACTTCAAGTTATTCAGCGCACTGTCAACAGCAACAACCCGAGGACTACGCCGATTCTGAAACCGACCCTGGATGGGGGCTCATCTCTCTACAACACAAAGACTCTAAGGCAGCAACCAGACCCGGCATCCCAACGCCAGCAACCAGATCCATCAACCCATCAAACCAGGCTCGCCACTTTACACAGCCTACGCCACCCCAGCCTACGCTACGCCTCCCCAGCCTACGCCTACGACACCCCAGCCTACGCTTACGCCACCCCAGCCTACGCCTACGTCACCCCAGCCTACGCACCCCAGATACGCCAACCTAAGCCACCCCAGATTCGCCACTCCGAGCAATCTACGCCACCCCAGCCAACTCACCCCATTAAGCCAGGCTCGCCACACTACGCCAGCCTACGTCACCCCAGACACACCAGCAACCAAATTTGCCACCCCATTACGCCAGATTTGCCGCCCCAACCGCCAGGTCGCCACCCTCTGGCCCCGCATCAACGTACCGGCACCCGAGACGTCAGCAGAGAGACCCACCGCCGCCGCATCAGCCTGCCCGACAACTAGAGACCGCCGAGAACCCGACAACTGCCCTGTCAACCTCCCCGTAGGAACCCGCCGTAGTTCCCGGTATCCAAACCCGGAAAAATAGACACTAACATTAAACGCTAATCCAGTCCCGGCACGGGGAAAGAGAATTCCTAACCAGCCAAAGTTATCTGCACCAACAGCGCCGAGCGCCATATAAACGATAACTTTATGATTGGATATACGTGTGTTAGTGTATGTGTGTAAAATTCTGGAATTGCTGTCTGGTGAGTACCATTTTGAGTTGTATTACGTTAGCTAAACTCTGAACCCCAACACCCCTCCTATATTTTCCTTTCCTATCTCGCTATATCTCTGTCCGCCTCTAGTATCTTAATCTCGCCTCACTCTGTTACTATGGCGGAAGGTGTACTATTGCGTAAGCAGTTGAGAGAAGAGGCTATAGCTATAGGCTACATTGACTCAGACATCACTAAATACGTAGTAGAGCAGGTAGCGGCCCATGAGGCCAAGACAGAGAGACTTAGATTAGAGCAGGTGGCTAGAGAGGAGAGAGCAGAACAATTAGAAAGAGAGGATAGGCTTAGAGTAGAACAATTAGCTAGAGAGGAGAGAGAGAAACATAGGTTAGACGAGGAAGCACGCAGGGCACACGAATTCAGATTAACTGAATTAGCAGCAAGTGTTAGGGCCCCCGATAACAACGACAACCCAAACATCCCTCATCATTTAGTTCAGCCACCCCCAACCATCCCCTCCCCAGACATGCTTCTCTATGGACCGACGTCCACGACCCCCGTTTAGAACAGTTTGACATCTACCTCCGGCGGTTTAGCGACTGCATGGAGTTGAATGAGGTCCCCCCAGAATTGCATTGTAGGATCCTCGTCTCCACTCTGAGAGGAGAGGACTACGAGGCTTACTGTAAACTGGCCCCAGAAGACAGGGAGTCATGCGCTGCACTGAAGAACGCGCTCTTAAACCGGCACCAGTTGCACGCGTCCCACTACCAGAAAAAGTTTCGGTCGTCCACGCTACGACCAGGGGAGAATTACACCCGATTCGCGGAACGAATACAATCCTACCTTCTTAAGTGGGTTGAGTTGGGAAATATCGAGCAGTCATTCGACGGTATGGTCACCCTCCTAATGACTGAGCAGGTAGAGTCACAAATGACACCTAAACTCAAGGCCTTCCTGATACAACACGGGATCGAAGGGTTACCCTCCTCCCTACAAAGCGCAGATAGATTTCTGCAAGCCAACAAGGTAGAATCGTCCCACCCCCGGGAGAAATCTCTCTCACATCCCGCTTCCCGACAGGAAAATGGGAGGTCGACACGGCCACCGGGCCATCTGTCCCGCCCGGGTCACCCACAGTCACCCTGGAATAACTGGGACAACCACCGCACCAACCCTCCCCCACTAATCAGTCAAACCAGCTTCCCGTCGTCCCGACCGGGTCCACCCCAACCCAGACCCCCCCCCGCCCCCTCAAGACTCCCGACGTGCGGGCCAACCATACCAACCGACCAGGGCACAAACCGGCACCGGGCAAACCCAATCGACTCGACGAGGTAACTCCACCGGGCAACAGCCTAATGCACATACCGGCCCTAATCACTCCCAAACCCCCCCCCCCCCGAGGAGTATACACCATCACCCTTTGCCCTGCGGACACCCCCCGGACGCAAGACCCAGAAACCGACACCCCCCCCCCGCTTACACCCTCCGACAAACCGGAAACCAAGACAGAAAGAAATATAGAGATCAACTCTAAAAGAGCCAGGGCCCTTCTCGACTCAGGATGCCAGATCGATGGGTTCGCTAAGACCTCCTTCGTGAGTCCCTCCGATTACACCGGCGAGTCAATCCAATATAGAGTGGTAACGGGAGAAGTTGAGTCCCTCCCAACCGCAAAGGTTCACATCAAGTCACAACCATACACTGGCACGGCTACCTTAGCAGTCCGAGCCAAATTACCCTATGACGTCATCCTGGGGGAACGATACGTCAACCTTGCCGATGTCCCCCTCCCTCCCCTAGCCTCAGTGGCCACACGCGCGCAACCTGACCCTGTTCCCCACCCTCTCGAAGAATCCCCCACGGCCCACGAATTCCTGCGGGCCCAACAGGAAGACTCGACCCTGGCCCCACTGTTCGCTAAGGTCGGTCAAAACCCAGACCCCCCGAAACCCCACTCGTTTATTCAAAAAGGGAAACGACTGTTCCGACGGTCCAGCCTCCCTGACGGATCGGTCAGAGACCAGCTCATCATTCCCGGTCCCTACCGTAGACAAGTAATGGAGGCGGCCCACGACTCAACCCTGGGTGGCCACCAAGGGCAAGGGTCCACAATCAACAAAATCACCCATTATTTCCACTGGCCCGGCATGCACAATGAGATCAAACGATTTGTAGCGTCATGCCACCAATGCCAGCTCATGTCCAAGGCCCACCACACTAAACCAGTACCGTTAGGTAAACACCCGGTGACCGACACACCCTTTCAGCGGGTGTCAGTAGACCTCGTCGGGCCACTTTCCATAACACGTAAGAAGAACAGGTTCATACTCTGCGTGATATGTCAGGCCACCAATTGGCCGGAAGCGGTAGCGTTGCCGAAAGAGGACGCGAAACACGTGGCCGAGGCACTGTTTACCATTTTCACGAGAGTGGGGTTTCCCGAAGTCCTACTCTCCGATAACGGGCCCCAATTCACCGGTACACTGATGAGAGAAGCGCTGCACATAATGAACACCACCCACATCCGATCCTCCCCCTACCACCCTCAATGCAATGGGCTAGTCGAACGTTTTAACCAAACTTTAATCGGGCTGTTAAAGAAAACCGTCGATGGCCCTCTGGATGAGTGGGACACACTCCTCCCCACAGCCTTATTCGCATATCGGTCCACCCCCCATTCTACTCTAGGCTACACTCCCTATGAGATGCTATTCGGTTCCCAACCCCGTGGGCCTCTAGAACTCCTCAAGCGCGCCTGGACTAATCCTTCCCCGCATCCCGAAGAACTCTCCGTCCACGCCTACATCAACAACTTAAAGGCTAGGCTTAACACTGTCCACACTATCGCCTCAAAACACTTAGCCAAGGAGAGGGAGAAACAGGAGAAACTATACAATCGGCGGGCCAAAGAACGCTCTCTGGCTCCGGGCGATAAGGCACTACTGCTCCTTCCCTCCTCTTACAACAAACTCCAGTTAGCATGGAGGGGCCCCTACCCAGTTACAAAAAAGCTCTCAGGCACTAACTACCTCATCAAAGTCGGAAACAAAGACAAACTGTTCCACATCAACCTGCTAAAACAATACCTCGAACGCCCACTCGACGATACGCCCCTTGTAGCAACCGCCATCGCGGAAGAAACAGAAGCCGATGACTCACTGACCGCGTTTCCCTTACATAAGGGAGAAACCATGGACGACGTAGGAATCTGTCCCCTCTTAACCCCTGAACAGATCAAAACAGTCAAAAACTTACTTTCCTCACACTCAGATGTGCTAACTGACACCCCAGGACGTACTAACTTAGAGACGTTCACCATGAAAGTCACGGACCCGCGACCCATTACGGTCAAGCCATATGCTATGCCCCACGCCAAACTGGACGTCATTGAGAAAGAAATCAATTATCTGTTAGCCCATAACATCATCGCGAGTTCAACCTCCCCATACAATGCGCCGATAGTATTAGTAAAGAAATCAGACGGATCTCACCGCATGTGCGTAGATTTCCGCCGGTTAAACGCAGTCACCGAATTTCAAGTCGAGCCCATGCCAGACCCTGATTTACTATTTTCAAAACTGAGCAACGCTCAATACTTTTCCAAGTTTGACCTTAGCAAGGGGTTCTTCCAAATAGAAGTGGAAGAGAAGTGCCGCCCTTACCTCGCCTTTACCACCGACCAAGGCCACTTCGAATTCCAAACCGTCCCCTTTGGCCTAAACAATTCCCCCTCCGTGTTCACTCGCATGATGCGAAAACTGATCCAGCCAATTGACCGACCTGGGATCACCCACTTCGTGGATGACATCTTGATAGCCACGCCCACCTGGGCAGAACATGTGGAAACGATAACCGCTCTACTAGCTAGACTCCGCGAAACCGGCCTAACCGCCAGGCCGTCGAAATGCATGGTAGGTTTCAATAAACTGAAATTCTTAGGTCACATGATCGAAAAGAACAAAATATTGCCAGACGAAACCAAAGTAGAGAAAATTAAGTTAGCCCCTCAGCCCACCACCAAATCAGGTATAAGGTCCCTCCTAGGATTAACAGGGTATTACCAAAAGTTCATACCGCAATACAATAGCATCGCGGCCCCTTTAACAGACTTGACGCGGAAAAACCTCCCGGAAAAAGTCACCTGGTCAACAGAATGCCAGCTAGCGTTCGACCAGCTGAAGGCTGCTCTCACTAGTAAACCCATACTCCGTCTGCCTGACCCGACCCGCCCCTACGTATTGAAGTGCGACGCTAGTGGACGCGCCGTCGGCGCGGCCCTGCTACAACCCGACCCGGAGCACGATAATATGCTGTTTCCCGTAGCATATGCCTCGCGTAAGCTCAACGCCACCCAGATGAATTACAGTACTTCTGAGCTAGAATGTTGGGCTCTTGTGTTTGGAATTGAGAAGTTCCACGTATACCTATACGGTCGGCATTTTATCCTCCACACAGACCACCAACCCCTCACGTTCCTCGCATGCGCAAAAAACCTAAACAGAAGGTTAATGAGGTACTCCCTCACCCTGTCACAGTACAGCTTCCAGACCATCTACCAGTCCGGGAAGGAACACCATCTCGCAGATTTCCTGTCCCGGTACTCTGACTCAGATCCCGCCCCTGACTCAGGCCCCACCGACACCACTCAAACCCCGGCCTCAGACTCAGTAAATTAGGTATGAATCCACTCTCACGTGTATTCCAAATTGGCCCGGAGGGATGTCACAATTCTGGATTTAATAGTGACTATTAGCACTTAGATAGATAGCAGTGTATAACTAGAACCTTAGATTAGCTTAAGTTTAGCTAGAATAGAGAGAAGGTTAGTCTGACGTCACTATCTTCTCCCTCCCTTACGCAATTACATCTCCCCATCACTCTTTCTCACCTGTTTCTCTACCCTTCACTATACTCTTGTACTACGCCCAAATTCAGAGTCTACTGACTAATACGATTCAACTTGGTACTACATCTTGGTTGAATGGGTACGAATGTGTTAGTTAGAATGTATATATTTTATCCTATGCTATATTAATGTATTCATATCATGTCTTAAGGTATTTATATCTTGTACTATTTTAACGCATGTGTAGACAGTCATTACTCGATCCCTCACTCACCCCCTCCTCTTCGCGTCCCCGCCACCCCCACCCCCTTGTATATCCCCTCAGCTTAGCGGCACGTTATGCAATTGCTTTGAGACGGTCGTTCCCTGAGCGTTGACCAGAGAACCCAGTTCGCACACATATAACTAATTCTCGTCCGAAACCCCCCCCCCCCCAGCCACTTGAGTTAACTACTTAAAATTCTACCAAAGGGAGATAAATTCCCCCACTCAGCATGACGTCTGTTCAATTGTCTTTCATCTAGACCTCTCTCCCCCCCCCTTTCCGCCCTCGCAACCCCGACCCCCAATCCATTTTTGGCTCCAATAAGCTTTTCTTATGCAAATGTATATTCAATCTAGCCAATGAGAATAGGATGTAATTAAATGTAAGCCAACCAAATTAACCTTGGGTCAGGAGACTAATGTTCACGAAAAAGCCCGCCCAACTAAACTAGGGCAGATCTCTCCCAGCTCCCGAGCTAGATACATCGTTTTGGTCTAGCTCCCGAATTTTTACTTGGACTTGCAGATACTTAGCCAGTAATCGTAATTTCCTCATTATAGTTACGTAGCCTAAACTTGGATTCCGCAACAACACAGTATATTGAGTGATAGACGTTCCTGTGCATATATCTCAAGCATTATATCTCCCCTGCATGTTAGTATGTATATTTCATCATTGGATATTGAATTTGAATCATAAATAAACACCTGAAACGTAACCAGAGACTTGCTTGCCTAACTTAGAACTGTCTATTGTGTGTGTTTAATAACATCTAAACGAGCCAGTAGAGAACAAATAAATATTCCAGGTCAACTACAGCATCGGCACCTCATACTTCTAAGACAACCAGCCATTATTACCCCCTCTCAATTGCCACATCGTGACAGTGGGTTACTACCAACTTGACCGAAACAGCGAGCCACACGATAATGATCCTTATAGGAACCGCAGTGGGAAACCTCGCTGCGGAATCCTCACTGTTACATGACACGCCACGCCATTGGCGTGTCGTGAGGTGCCTTGAGCCCTGACAGGGCTTTGGAGTGCCTCCCCTAGCTCAAACCTATCGTTACGCCCTGGACAGAAGAGCCAGTGGGGCTCGTCCGGTTATTTTAAAGAAACCTTATAACTCTCTTGGGTGCTCGGTAAATTTGGCAATGGTAAATTCTGAACCGGTATTTTAAGCAAGGTCATTTTGGCAAAGGTAATTTCGGAAAAGGTAAATTCGGCAAAACTCGCAAAGCGGTAAAATTGGCTACGGTAAAATTGGCAAACTTATAATATCAACTGTTTTAATTGAAACTAGTGATATGATTACCCTCTTGTCTACTAAATGAAGTTCATGGCTTGAAACTAGGTTGTCTCTGTGGAAGATTAAGCTAATATGGGGTCCCTTAAGTACAGTAGGCCTATTATAAAAGACGCCTGCAAAGAACCGTTTTGTATTTACTTATGTAAAAGGCTCATTCTAAACAGAAATGTTATGCATTGTTGAAAATTAGGGCTCACGCTTCTAACTTGCTTTTTAAGTCTTTGGTACTACAGTTTCCATTGTATGGGAATTAACGTTATATTGTATCCATCTCTACACGCGCCTATTCCGTTTTGACACGACCATATTAAGTCCTTACGTAGTAAACTCTGGCATGTTTAGATCATACGGGAAACATAGCCAACGTACAGTTACGTAACTCTAACTTTAACATTATACCCCCTACCCTTCCACCTAGCGAAAACAAACACAGCGCCCAGCCCCCTTTACGTTATCTTTTAATCTTTACCGCGGTATGATTGCCTGGGGGCCGATTAAAAAGTTACTTTTACCTAGTGCCCAACAACTAGCCACATGTTTTAGGTAAACGTGTGAAACCATTTTATGGTAGGTGTTTGTTGTATGACAGACAAAGGCAGACTTGGGCCGTGGTTCTAAAAACAACAGTAAAAAAGCAAAAACACAATATCTACTTGTATTAATTAAAAGTGCTTGTAGGATTAGTTAGGTCTACAGTCTTGTCTACTATGAAGTAAACGGCATGAAACAGTGTAGTCTCAGGAGTAAATTAAGCTTACAATGGACCCCTGCGTAAATTAATTACTTGTAGAAACAGCCTTAATACTTAATCTTAATAAATAATAATAGGAAAATCATGTAGGGCTTATGTAAATTTGAACTATTTAATGAACCTGAGATAATTCCTTGTGAAACTCTTCGTTTTAAAGTTAATGGAGTTGATTTATAGTCTAGTTATTATAAACTATTACTATAAGTGATAACATTTTTTTTCTTTATCTTCTTCTTCATTAAGCTGTGGAGACCCGAGGAAAATAATCCACAATGTAAGGATAAGTTGATTGTGAATGCTCTGGGATCAAAAGTGTGCATTATCAGATAATTATTTCAATGGTGTAAGGGTCTAAAAAAGAATATAATACTCATCCACTGGTGATATTTAGCTTACATTTTTCTTTCTTTTATTCATGTCTTTATAAATCTTTTTTTTCTCCAGGTATTGGTGAACTACGTATATTATTATAGGTAATGGCTCTTCATTGTTTAAAAGAAGTCAACAGGTTTACTTTGATATTGCTGACAAAAGTTTCCCTTCGTCGGCATGATCAATTCGCATGTAACTATGAAGTTTCACTAAATTATACTGTGGGACCGCTTCTTGACCACGTGGCTTAGCATTCTCAAAATTGCATCACATAGTTAGTGTCACAGTTCTGCAAGTAACTTTGACTATTAGCACACATAGATAGACAGCAGTGTAGAACTAGAACCATAGATTAGCTTAAGTTTAGGTTAGGAAGTAGGAAAGTAGTCTGACGATATTATCTTCTCCCTCTCTTACGCATTTGAAACACCCCCCGCCACTCTCCCTCGCCTCTCCTTTATCTTTCACTACACTCTTCTAAATTCCCAGTTCAGAGCTTACTAATTAATACGACCAAATTGGTACTACACCTTGAATGAATGATTGTGCGTGTGTGAATTCCTTAATGTATATATTTCTATTATGTTTTCAACTATTAATTCATGTTGTATTTTATATATTGTACGGAATGCCATGCCAGTAGATATTAATTCATGTAGGCCTATATTATAAATGTTGTAGTCCGTGTGTGTTTCTCCTCCCCCCCCCCACTTATCTCCCCTTTACCCACCCAACTCACGAGCGAGCAGCGGCTTATTAGTTATTCCTTTTTGTCCCGTTGGGTCCAGGAAATTGACCGGGAATACTAGTTCGCAACTATATAACACTTCTCCGTCCGGGTCCGAAGCAGCACAACTTGTGATGAATCGCCTTCCCCCTCCTCTATGTTCCCCTCCACTCAGCATGACGTCTGTATCAATTGCCTTTCATCTAGACCCCCCTCTACACCCCCACCACCCGCGGAATGTTGGCGGTATTATTGCTTCATCTACACCCTTCCCACCCCGTCTAAACACCCACCCCCAATTGTTTCCCTCCAATAAGCCATTCCTTTATGCAAATATATTTTCGAACCAGCCAACCAGAACGTATGTAAATCTAAATTAATGTAATCACCCAACCAAATTGAGGAGCTGTCACGTGACTAATGTTCACGAAAAGCCAGCTCAACTAACCTTAAGCAGTCCTGCCCCAGCTCTCGGGCTAGAAACATCGTTTTGGCTCACTTGCACTACATGCTCTGGCTCTGGGCGGATAAACTACTCTGATTTTGACCCTCTGATTTTACATTTGTTCAAGTATTGTATCGCCCCACATGTTAGATATATATAGCTGTTTAGCCAGTCACCATCATCAGCCAGTAATCGTATTTTTATCAGTATAGTTGTGTACCCTAATGTTGGATTACATAACACTACCATATACTAAGTGTTAGCCATTTCTGTGCAAATGCATATGTGTATCTCACCATTGGATATTTGAAACGTAAATAAACACCTGAACTGTAACCAGAGATTTGCTTGTATACCTTAGAACTGTCTGTTTGTGTACGTTATTACATCTAAACGAGCCAGGAGAGGATTAATCATTGTTCCAGGACGATTACAGCATCGGTACCTCATGCCCCCACGACAACCAGCCATCATTACCCCCACTCACCCACAACCCCGCACCCCTCCCAGTGTCCACATCGTGACAGTTAGACCTATTACTTTTTACATAGAAGGAAAAAAACAATTCCTTGCCGTGTATGCCGATAGACAAACTAGTTAGTGGCCTTGGATGATGTAGTGTTAGAGGTAATTCCGCGATTTTCTCATGACGATTCCCCCCCCCCTCACACCGCCCCTAAACTTGTTATAGCTAGGAATAGTCCAAGTTTTATTTTAATATAAAATATAGCCCATCTATGTATTTAAATATGATTTATTTCACATTTTTTATCGCCTAAACATGGCAATATTTTTAAAATGTAAATTTCCAATAATAAATCTGCATCATATAAAAACATTTGCAATTATTTTTATGGATCTACCATTGATCTCTTACCAATACACACACGATTAGAGGCCTTGGATTGTGGTTCCACTGGTTGCTAATACTAGCCAGTGGTCTGCTTTCAGGTCATTAACTAAAGAATCTTGAAATGGTTTGATCCCGTTGGTTGAGAGGTTACATTTAGTACATACTAAAATTTGTGAGTACTTACCCCCCCCCCCCACACACACACACAGTTCCCACATTGTACTATTTGCTCTAACGCACTTTATACTATCTGATCCCCCCCTTTCCCCCCGACTTGCACTAATGACTCTTACATTGAAATCCTGGCTACTCCACTAAATTGGCAAAGTTACGTCACGTTACAAATCCTAAATTTTGCACTAATAAATATACTACTCTAACTAATCGCTACTTTTTCTCTTTCTGGGAGTAAGTCTACTTTCCCGCCATACTATTTCTACATGTCCGACTTGAAATAATAACAATGTCTTGTTCATCAAATTGATAAGAAACATGTTGATTATATACGAAAAAAAATAAACATCTAGGAATGCATTTTTATATTATTGAAATACAAGTCTCGTGAGCAAAATAATGTAAATATACAAGATAATGTTTTAAAAATATTGTGGGAACATTTTTATAATAAAATCAAATACAAATGTATTGATAGAAAGAATACATTTTAACTAGTAACAACAATTACCTTCAACCCATACACCCCCCTCCTTTTTTTCTGCTGTAGCCTGAGGTCACTAATACTTGAATGAGGAGTCGGGGGCTGGAGGGGAGGGAGCATTCTACATTTGCTCCTGCAAACACTACCAGTATCATGGTGTAGAACAAGTAGTCTGAGTTACGTAATCTCGCCAATGTGCTATAAACGGAGGAAGTTTATAGGGAGGTAGGGGAGACAAGGAAGACATTGATGCGTAAAGATCTAAACAAAACTCCAAGTGATCGTCAGTTGGGCTACCTTACATACATAAGTAGCTTTTGGGGTGGGGGTGGGGGGTAGGGGTGGAGGGTGGGGGAGAAACACCTGGGGCGGGGGAGAGTGTACAATTGGCGCCTATTTAAAATGTTTGTTTTTGATCATTAGAAGACGTTGAATTAAATTACGTGCAAAAGTGTACCTTAATGTTATCCTGCTCTTTTTACCATTTTAGTGGTCTTTTATGTGCCATTTAAAAATGTTCTGCGTGCCAAAAACCGGACATATTCCATAGCTTGCCGATCCGTGGAATAGAGTAAAGTCCTACCAATACTTTAAAAAAACACAGTGGACATTATATGATTGCCAATTTTACCGCTTAGCTTGTTTTGCCGAATTTACCTTTTCCAAATTTACCTTTGCAAAATTTACCTTGCCGAAAATATCTTTGTCGAAAAAACCCTTGCCAAATTTACAGTGATTCCTCTATAATATATCTTACTATTTAATCATATAAATTGTCTCGATCCTACTGTATATTTGACAATCTATCAATACATCCATCTATCTATCTGATCTATTGATCTTTTTATCTGATCTATCTATTTGTCTTTCTATCTGATCTATCTATTTATCTCTATCAGATGTTTCGGTTTATCTATCTATTTGATCGATCTTTTTATCTCTCTATCTGATATATCTATTTAACTATCTATTTGATCTATCTTTTTATCTATAATTCTATTTATCTATATTACTGATCTATTTATATATCTGATCTATTTATCTGTCTATTATGTTCTCAACTGTCATATCTTTTTAAACTCAATTTTTTTCTGCTCACTATGAACGTTTGATTTTTTCTAGTCTTTCTGTTTTACTACTAATAGATACGCTATTGTATTTTTTTTTTGGTCTTTAGTGATATAAAATGCTGTCTAAAACAAAATTTCATAGGACAACATGTCTAAGTCATCTAATTATTGAACTGTTATTGTTTGTCTATTGTCGCAGGACAATTTAGCTTGTTACATATCTAAAAAGCCACCATGGAGCCCCCACCCCACCCAGACATGTTCAGCGACCAAGCGCTATCGCACTAAGCACCCCACCCCTTCCCTAGATCCGGTACTGCCGTCTCAATAGTTTAGCTCTCAGTTGTTTACATTTTGTAGTTTTGAACATAAGGTAGAATAGATCTATAGAAAGAAAAATACATTTACCAAAACACTAAACTTTTTCTCACATTGGCGTGGATTAAGGAGGGTTTTTTGTTTGTTATGAGAAATTGTAACATTTTAAAAACCTCTATTTCCGCGCATTTACTAGTAGGTATCCTTCCCCCCCCCCCCAATGCCACCTCCTTTCTTCCTTTCCCCATTGCTTGTGTTGTCTTAAGTTTCAAGGCAATATTCTAGTGTGTGTGTGTTTGTTTAATTCACCTACATGATGTTGTTGCTGGTCGTTGTGCCTGGTTGGACAGAATGTAAGAGAAGTGTAGGCCTATGTTATATGGAGATAGGGATCTTTGATACCACAGACAACCAGATGGCTTCTCTAGATACACGATACTTTAGTCTGAGGGGTCGTTCATAAAGGACGTCACGCACATAGAGGAGAAGGGTCAAATATTTGACGAAAAGGAGAAGTATTAAAATAATGTGACGTCTTTTTTTTTTTAAATGTGCGTATTTAAATGAGATCTCCACTTGTTCAAGAATAGGTTAAAATAACTACAATAGTCATAAGTGCATTGTTTATTGAAATATAATAAGTTTATATAACAATGAGAACAATACAAGAATAAGTTAAAATGACTACAATAGGCATAAATACATTGTTTATTGTAATATAATAAGCTTATTTTATAACAACGATAATAATACAATAATAAGTTAAAATAACAACAATAGGCATAAGTGCATTGTTTATTGTAATATAATAAGTTTACATAACAATGATAAAATTACAAGAAAAAGTTAAAATAACTACAGTAAAGACGTTGTTTATTGTAATATTATAAATTTATATAACAATGATAATAAAAGAGGATTGGAACATGTTAATTATAAAATTGGAAATATAATGGGGTTGTTTATTTTTTTATTGTTGTGTGGGAAGGGGAGTATAAAGAGATTTGTGGTGTCATATTGAAAAGGAGACGAGGTCTTCTCTTTTTTTTTTGACGATTTCTGACGAGAGGGGGAATAGTTTTGAAACGGCCAACATCGTGTAGCGTCTTTTATGGATGGCACATAATGTAATTGTAAAGTACACTTTGACATTCTAGACGTACTCAGTGACGTCACAAAAACAACAGCACACAGGATATGGATAGGCCTACAGAGCCTTTACAAGCTTATGTAGCGCCCCAGGGCAAATTTTGAGCGCCGCCCCCTTGCATAGGTCCTACTGTAACTACTAAACTTGTTTAGTGCTACATTTGCTATATTTAGACTACATTAGCCGCCCCACTGGAAGTGTCGCCCCCGGGAATATGCCCCCTCTGCCCCCCCTTCTATGTGAGGGCACTGAATGGATACATTCAAACTAATGAGTATCATAAAAATGGCTTAAATACATAGATAGTTTTTGTTTTACTAGTTTGAAATCTCGCAGTCAGCTGTGCAATATAGGCCTTAAATTCGGCCCAACACTATACACTGAGTCTGGTTTAAAAAGCCATTTTAAAAAGCGTATAAAAACATATTGTATTGTGGTAGGTTATGGCTACAGCCATTGATGTGCTTGTTGCAAACAAAATTGATCAAACCAAATTAACTACGATTGAAATTACTTGATGTCAACAAAGTCCCATATTTTACAATTTTATTCCCCTCTTTCCTTCCTTTTTCCACTATCCGTGATTTAAATTGTTATTCGATTTCAGTGTAAAGCATAATTTGTCCCGGATAGCTTTCAGTGGAACTCAATAAAGCTATTGTAATAATCGTCTTCTAGAAAAGTAAACCTTCACCGAAATGTTTGGTTTTTATTAAATTCGTTAGTTCGACTAACTTTTTGTATAGCTTTTTTTTTAATGTATGCATTGAGAAATTGTATGAACGGATTGACACACAAATAATTTTTTTATATATATAAAAAAGAGGAATAGTGTGTTCCATTCATATACATTGACTTCTGTGTTGAGAATGTGTGCAGCGTGTCCCAGTGTGTCTCTGTCAAGAGTCTAGAAGCGCAGAGTGTCTCGGTATGTACAGTCCTTCAAACGTTTACGTTTTAGTGGCAGGTTATAGAAACGAATAATAACAGCCAGGCATGATAAAAGAGCGGGTAGCTTAGAATGAACCTATTCAAGTGAACCGTTCTGTAGTGGCTCAGCCCTCGGCCAGCTTGAATCCCAACACATATACCGTAACAGTGAGAGGAAGTGTTGATTCTAGAACTGCTCTCCTAGCAGGATGACCAGTTACGTGTAGTGGTCACAATGTCCGATCAATAAAAATAAAATATGGGAATCTTTGTGTATGGAAATCTGGCCTCTCTAGAGAGTTTTTGCTTTTCTTTCAGGATTTAGTGCAAGCAGTTTTCTCTGTTACAGTTTTCTCTATGATACAGTAAGTCTATGTTATAGTTCTCTCTATGTTACAGTAAGTCTATGTTACAGTTTTCTCTATGTTACAGTAAGTCTATGTTACAGTTTTCTCTATGATACAATAAGTCTATGTTACAGTTTTCTCTATGTTACAGTAAGTCTATGTTACAGTTTTCTCTATGTTACAGTAAGTCTATGTTACAGTTTTCTCTATGTTAAAGTAAGTCTATGTTACAGTTTTCTCTATGATACAGTAAGTCTATGTTACAGTTTTCCCTATGTTACAGTAAGTCTATGTTGGGGTTATAGTTTTACAACAAATCTTTGCTTAGACAATTCTGTATGTTTTGTTTTTACAATAAGTCTATATTACAAAATGTGTAAAGGCCTATATTACAATAGCTTTTTTTAACAAAGACGGTTTAAAAACAATATGTATTACAATAAGTGTATTGTATAATAATTAAGCGCGTATGATGTAACAATGACTCAATGTACAAATATTTTATATTACAATAATTACTATTTTTAAAATAGCTCAATATTATATTATATATTAAAATATATTCTACATTACACTTGTCAGGAGAACAATATATGAACAGTCTATGTAAGAAAAAGTGTCTACTATAGTCGGTAGGCCTACCATGGGTAGGTCAAAGTTCGAGTCAGCTTCATTTCAGTTTTTCTAAAGAGTTTGTGGTAATAGCCCTTAAACCGTTTTAAAGTTTGAGACTGTATTTATTGGTAGGGCTTTTACTATGTCAATCTAGGGCAGTGGGTCTTACGCTCAAATTGCTTTGGGGATTTTTTAAGGTAACCAGAGGGCCGTTTAGTCGGATCTACGCTATAGACTATTTTTAAATGATAATACTACATACAATTTTTGTTTCCGTTTATTAAACTTATTGTTTAACGTGGATGTAGGCCTACTTGCCATATTAGATTGACGATTTGGTCTTTTTTTTTTAGGTTACAGCTTTTAGCAGCTATCAGGCCCTCGATAGGAATTTTAGGTTTGCATTGAATAGATCTCAGTCTTGGTTTAACCGAATGTTAAAACGTCTAAACATCTTGACTTGTTAACAATCATGAATGTAAGAATAAACAACTGTTGATATACATAGACGTATGTACTTCCAAATTGTGCCATAAATAGTGCCATAAATAGTGCCGCAAATAGTGCCATAAATAGTGCCATAAATAGTGTCATAAATAGTGCCATAAATAGTGCCATAAATAGTGCCATAAAAAGTGCCATAAATAGAGCCATAAATAGTTCCATAAATAGTGCCATAAATAGTGACATAAATAGTGCCATAAAAAGTGCCATAAATAGTGCCATAAATAGTTCCATAATCCTTGAAATATCAACTAGTAAACCTGGAAACCTTTCAGTGCAAAAATGGGAAGAATTTTAGAATTGTCACTTGTGTTTTGGTTTCAAGATACTGTGACACTAAAGTTTCACTTACAACATTTTCTCTTCCCCTGCTCCATTGTCAAATTTAAAAAGAAACTGATCTGAAAAATGTTGATTTTTGAGTCAGTATAGAATACAAAAAACTTGTAAAACTGCACATGAAACTGTTGAAGCAAAATACTAAATGAATCTATTTATTTTCTTTCGTGCATTTCGGCCAAGGAATTCAGAGCTGAGAAAGTGGCCAAATTGTCAACACCCTGCTTCTTCAGTCTTAGGTGAAGTTTAACTTTGCAGGATTTCACATTGTCATACATTAAAGTATGCATGAAGTTTATTAAATTGAAGTGATGTGTAATATTTGTTTAGAAAACAAGTTTACATTTAAAATTAGAATCCATATCTGTAAGAAATGATGGGAACTGCCTGTAATTTAGTCCATGATGACTAAATATTTGATTGTTTTAATTACTTCATTACTTCTTGTATCTGTGAAAAACGGTTCATTGATACAAAATGCTTCTGCAATAGCTTCAGATCAACGTGTTTGTTCCATTGTTCATGTTCTTTCTTTAGTATAACGCCTTTATACATCATTTATAATAAATTCTATAAGCAATTATCTCCTGAACATTGTGCTATTCACCACTGGCGTTTTTAGGCCTGTTCCACATGTTCCTTTGGAACAGGGTCCCCCACACAATAGGGGCCCCTACACATCCCCCCCTCGTATGTTTTTCTTCTTTTCTTTTGGCAATTAGAATAGTGCTGTGTTAGAAGCACACAATGAACGACGTAATTATTACTGATGTTGCATTATAGCCTGATAAACCAAGTAAACGTTTCATAGTCATACACTATTGGTTGGTTAATGGGCCTGATTGTGATTGGAAGGAGATGGAAAGTAAATTTATTCAGAAACAAGCTAGCAGTCTCCATTCGCAAATGCACTAATAAGCATCTGTTTATAATGCGAACGAAAAATGTAGACGATGCACATCGTTCATGGTTATGTTTTTCTCCATCATATGCTGTTTCGCTATGTGTTTAAGCTTTTCTCAAAGCTTTTAGCTCTCAGCTATCACAGGATGGTATCGATAACTGTTGTCATGCTAGTGCAAGGTTGTCTGAGTATGAACAATCATCGTGTCATGTAGAAGCTGTGTTAGCATCTGTCCGTAAAGCTGCAGAATTGGGTAGCATTGAGTCGGACCTCAACGATTAGTTGTCCACTGCAGCAACATACTGAAAAAATGTAGCCTACTGAAGCGACTTGTCAAAGTACAAAAGTTTATAAGCGAAACGGGGTCAGCTTTCAGAGGAAGCAATGAAACTTTTGGTTCGGCCGAAAACGGTAATTTTCTTGGTACTCTGGAGTTGATAGCAAAATATGATTTTTACTCCCTTTCTATTAACTTGCGATATCTGTCTGTCTGTTTGTCTGATTGTCTTCTTGCAAATTTTTGCATCAATTTTTCGACCACTTTCTGTCGACCAATCGAGACGAAACTTGGCCAGCAGACTTGTCCAGACTAACAATACATTCTATCAAATTTTCAGCATCATAGCGTTTAGAATAGTCACGATTTCAGTCACCAATTTGCGAATCGAGGAACATATTTTACGTCAAACATGGCTGCCTCTACCGGAAGAGATGGAAGTAAATAAACTCTTGGAAAATACTTATATACTATTTGTTGTTAGTTTGTCCATGGATTCCTGGCCTAGTGGTTATGACTGTCTGCTTACAACCGGGGTGACGCAGGTTCTACCCCCGCCATCTCCAATGTTTGTTTTTATTATTCAATTTTAGTAAAACGAGATACGTAAATACGGTAAATACATATTATTATGTTTCATTTCCAGTAGTCAATCATTTATTTAATTACATGATGGTAAACTTAGTTTGCAAAGAAAGGGAGTATAATAAAAACTTTGTTTTTATGGTTAGTTATTTTTAGCTGAACACATTGCAAAACATGGTTTTTAGACGATGAAGAAGAAACGGATAAAGGAGTTGAAAATAATTGAATTTAACTTATAGGGCCTACATTTCTTAATGGCGTATAAACGATTAATTTTCTACGCTAAAGAAAAATGTTTTGTATTGATTATGTTATGTGCAATTCAATACAAAAAATAATATTTAAAAAAAACAACTAAAAAAAAACAACATAGAAAGACGTAAAAATAAAAACTTTTTTTACATCACTAATTTAGGCTCAGACGAGAATGAATCATAAAGACTGTAGCGGGCATGTAACTGTTATAGGGTTACCATGCGTCCGGGTTTCCCCGGAGATGTGCTCTTTTTGGGGCCCTGTCCGGGCGCCTTTCCAGAAATATGGCTTTTGTCCGGGGTTTTGCCCGTCCGTTCCCGATCGATACCGAAGCAGGACGTTTGGGTGCAGCCGTTTTGGCGCGACCGTTTTTGCGCGGGACGTTTTGGCGCGATGGAATAAAAACATATCACATCATTACACCTGTAATCCCCGATGTTACCGAACAAGTCAACTACATCATGATGTGCCTATTTCTGTAAGCTCGTCCCAAACGTCTACCAGGCACCATCGTTCCCATCACGCCCATTTTTCTCGTTGTCTTACACTCCAAAAACACATAAAGATTATGCACCTAAATGCTCTGTCATGCGACAACAAGACCCTTGAGCTGGCTGAGACAATAGTGGACGATAAATTCGATATAGTGCTCTTGAGTGAAACATGGTTCATGGAGGAAGGTGACGAGTCTAGGATTTCCGAATTGACACCAAAAGGCTTTATATCGCTGAATATTCCTCGCCTGATAGGCAAAGGTGGAGGTTTAATTGTAATATATAAAGATTGTCTAATTAAAAATGTAACTATCCATCCAAACCGTGCATCATTCGTAACCTTCGACATGTGCAAAGTCCGACTAAACCTTAGCGGTAGAACGCTAACTATCATCTTCCTCTACCGACCACCACCGAGCAAGAAAAATAAACTCACACCCAGTAAGTTTATTCAAGAATTTCAAGATCTGTTAGATCATTACATTTATACTAGAGACCTCTTTGATATCGGTGAGGTCAACCTACATTTCGACATTAGCAAAAAAATATATGTGGAGAAGTTAAAGAAAGCCCTCCTGGATCAAAATCTGGAACAGATTGTGTCTGTCCCTACACATGTTAAGGGTCATACCCTTGATTGGATAATAACAAACGCACGTGATCTCATAAATGACCTTAACGTGATCGATCGGGGAATCTCTGATCACTTTTTCATCTCCGTTGAGCTATGCCTGTTGAAGCCTAAAAAGCAGTTGAGGAAAGTCAAATTCAGAAAGATGAAAGACATCAACATTTCTAATTTTAGTTCTGATGTTAGTGCCTATTTGCGGCAGTCAGGTTCGACGGATTTATACACTCACTATATCACCTGCCTAAGAAAGCTGCTAGACATTCATGCTCCTCTGACAACCCGATTAGTTTCCGAACGATTATCGGCTCCATGGATGTCAAACGGGATCAAGGTAGCGAAAAAGTTGCGCCGTCAGGCTGAGAGGAAATACAAGCAAACCGGTATAACAGTGCACCGACACTTGTATACACAAAAGAAAAACTGTGTCAATCGTCTGTTTCGAGATGCTAAGACAATGCATCTTCGCAATAAGATTGAGAGCGCGGACTCATCTCGGGTGCTGTTTAAAATAACTACAGAGATGTTGGGTGGTGCAGGTAAACCTGTACTACCATGTTTCATTCCCCCTGCCGACCTCCCTGAATCCTTTAATCAATTTTTCACAGACAGGATCAAGAAAATTAGGGAAGACCTAGACAATCAAACAAGCCTGCTCCACAATGATCCAGTCTTCCAGGGTTCTCACCTCAGTGAGTTTCATTCAGTATCTGAAGCATCTGTTAAGGAAATTATTAGTAAGATGCCTAAAACGCTTGCGAACTCGATCCCATCCCTGTCTCTCTCTTCAATGATTGTATCAACGAACTAATACCTTCGATCACTACGATGACGAATGCTTCATTAGCTTCAGGTATTGTGCCTCAAACAATGAAACATACACTGGTTAAGCCCCTCTTAAAGAAGCCTAGCCTTGAACCTGAGTACTTAAAGAACTATCGGCCTGTATCTAACCTTCCATTCCTTTCGAAGGTCTTGGAGCGCATTGTGTTAAAACAGTTAATGTCTCACTTGGAGCAGCATTGCCTCTTGGAGCAGTTTCAGCCCGCCTATCGAAAGAGTCATAGCACGGAGACGGCATTGGTCAGGGTTGTCAACGACCTACTATGCACATCGGACTCGGGTCACTTGTCTATTCTGGAAATGCTCGACCTGTCTGCCGCTTTTGACACTCTTGACCATGAGATCCTGTTTGACAGGTTTTCAACCACATTTGGCTGCTCAGGCTGCGTTCTTCGTTGGCTTAGGTCATACTTGTCTGAGCGCACTCAAAGTGTTGCTATAGATGAGTACCTCTCGTTACCTTCAACGCTGAAATATGGAGTGCCCCAAAAATCTGTTCTAGGACCAGTGATGTTTGCAATGTACGTGTATTCACTCGGCCAGGTCATCAAACCGTTCGAAATTTCGTATCACTTTAACGCCGATGACACGCAACTGTACCATCATGCGGTCCCTCTTGATGCCCTCGACTCGCTGCATAGGTCAGTTGTGCAATCGCCAACGTCGTGGTCGGGGAGAAACGGGCTTAAAATGAATGAGGAAAAAACAGAAATAATCAGAATTGGAACCAAGAGAAATTTGGTCAAATTCACCGGTTCAGAATCCATCACCGTGATAAACTGCCAGGTGCCTTTTGTTAACAAAGTGAAGAATCTTGGTGTTTTACTGGATCCCACGCTGTCTTTCGACCAACATATATCACATCTTCTTCTTCTTCTTCTTCGTAATACTGTGGAGACCCCGCAGAACCGAGGAAAAAGTCCACAATTTAAATACACATAAAATAACATAGCAAATTTTAGCATAGCAAACAACAGTTATATACAGATAAAAGAGTGTCACTTTAGGTTTTTGGACCAGCACTGTGCAGATGTCTATATCTACAGTTGCGTAGACTGGGCCAAATACGTCCCTATTTGTCCACTGATTCTGCAAAAACACTGGCAGTCGCTCTGATACTTCCCCGTATCGACTATTGTAACTCCCTGCTAGTCGGCCTGCCCGAAGACAAAATCGCCAGGCTACAGAGAATACAGACCAGTACTGCGCGCTTGGTCATGCGCAAATCAAGGCGAGACTCGGGAACCGCCCTTCTTCGCTCGCTCCATTGGCTCCCCGTGAAAGCCAGAATTGAGTATAAAGTGGCGCTACTTTGCCATCAGTGCATTTTTAATAACGATTTTCCGTCCTATCTCAAAGAACTCATCACATCATATGTCCCTCAAAGAACACTTTGTTCTGCCAACTCATCGCTTCTGGAAGAGGCCCGTTTCTCACAAGCAGCTAAATACTGCTTGTACACACACGAACATACTACATTAGAGCTTTAATTTATCGAAGTGGCTATTCGGACCCGAAAGACTTACTGATAAATAGTTAGTATCGGTTAGTTTAAATAGTTAAGAGATGGCTTTGTAGTATTTTTGGTAATAGTCAGTATCGGTTAGGTTATAAAGGATATGGAGAACTCAACTCTGATTGGTTATGTTCGTGTGTGTACGAACAGTATTGAGCTGCTTGTCGTATCTCTCTGACGACCGTTGGCCTTAGAGCCTTCTCAGTATCCGGTCCGAAGGTGTGGAATCTACTTCCCATTCAACTTAGGCAAACAAGCTCCATTGATTCCTTCAAAAAGAACTTAAAAACTCATTATTTCAATAATTATCTTAATTAACAAGCTTTAGAGCCTTACTGTCTTACTTATATGTTAGGTCGGTTATTTTGTTTCGGTTGTTTGATTTGTTCCATGTTTTTAAAGTTTTGAATCATCATTAAGTTTTTATCTCTTAGCCTATAGATTGTATCCGTGTTCTTGGTTGTATGTTAAATGCGCTCTGAGCTTGCATTATGCTTGTTGGAAGCGCTATACAAATGTCATTTTTATTATTATTATTATTTAATAGAAGTAACTTAATAACTTCATTTGAGCAAAAACAATAATTTTTTTTATATTAAATGAAACAAATAGTATCCATTTTAATATTTTGATACAATTATATTCTAACTTAGGAATCACCGCACAGTAACGCTTGAATAAATATTGAAACGGTTACAGTAATCCAATGAATATCAAAATCACTTAATTATGTGTGCTTGGCAACTCACTATATATTTATTTAATATATGAGGACTAAACCTTTCTTAGTTACTTATATACAGTTGTCTCAACTGAAACTGTTTATTTGCCGCTCCCACTGTAGATAACGTCAACCAAATAATTATCTCTAATTTGTACGCACGTTGTTGACTGGACGCGATGACCACGCCTCATTGACCATTCCAAATTTTTAAAAAAGTTTATTTTTATCTTTTTACTACCCAGTCAGTATTCAAAAACTAGCATTGTTATCATTAATTCTCTGACCTTCTGTCTACGATTGACCCTGGGTTTAATCACTCCCAACTATTTTACAACAGTCAAGTTATTTGAAAGGTTACTCTCACTAAGTTACTTCATGAACATGTGTAGTTATTATACTTTTTTTTTTGAAAAACTAGCACGCCTAATTTTCGCATATAGGCCTAACGTTCTAGGTGTGGAGCAAAAGAAAACAACAAACAACTTACCTATTGTAACAATGTAGCTCGGCTATGCCATTTTAACCTTAAAAATACACGACAACGCTATAACAAAGACCCGATCCGTTCTGTCGTTCCGGCCATTTTAATCGCTAATTAGGAAAAGAAACTATACAGCGCCGCTCGACCAAGAGGAGAGTTAGAATTTCTCAATCCAGCGTAGGAAGGTTGACATGGCCGTGTAGTGTCGGAGAGGATGGATGTGAGACGGCATCCACCTTTAGCACGTAGTATATGGTTGAATGGAAGGAAGAGAGGGTAAAGTTAATTACTTGATGTTGCTAGCATAATGATATTGCATGTAAGTCAATGTCCTGTCTTCTTTGTATTCTCTCTCGCCTTTGTCTCCCCCCCCCCATTAGACCACGCCTTGTTCACCCTGTCATGATGTGGACGCTGAGAGGGATGCGGGGTTGTGGGTGAGTGGGGTTAGTGGTGGCTGGTTGTCGTGGGGGTATGAGGTACCGATGCTGTAGTTGACCTGGAATATTTATTTGTCCTCTCCGGCTCGTTAATGATGTAGAACACACACACAACAGACAGTTCTAATTGGTAAGCAAGCAAGTCTCTGGTTACAGTTATGGCGTTTATTATCGTTTCAATGATCCAAAAGTGAAATATATATATATATATATCAAGTGGCGCAGTGATAACTAGCACAGTTGCATGGCAATGTCATGTGTCCTAACACTAAGGAACGTAACTACACTTCTTATTCTTCTTCTATCTCATAACCCGAGCGAGGGTCGTTGGGGCACCATTTTTTGATAATAGGATAATTTTGCGCCATTTGTCTCGGTCCTGCGCCGCCCTCTGGGAGTCTGTAAGAGACAAGCCGGTCCACTCCTTGATGTCATCATCCCATCGTCTCTTCTGCCTGCCTCTCTTTCTTCCACCTCACACTGTGCCCTGCAGGATGGTTTTCGCCAGGCATTTGGATCTTGCCACATGCCCATACCATCGGAGTTTTCTGGATTTAATGGCACTGAGTAGATCCTCATGAGGGCCGATGACGTAGGTGATTCGCTCGCGGACCGCCTCATTTGTAACTCGATCTTTGTAGGAGATGTTTAAAATTTTACGTAGGCATCTCATTCCCATGGCTCTGATTCTTTTCTGGAGATATGCTGTAAGTGTACATGTTTCACAGCCGAACATAACAACTGCCATCGCCAGGGAGCGCATCAGTCGAATCCTTGAGTAAAGTGAGATTGTCTTGCTTCGAAAGATGTTTTTTAGCTTGCAAAGTGCAGCAGTTGTTTGGGCTATTCTTGCAAGAATTTCCGGCTTGGATCCTGCATCAGATATTATGGATCCCAGATATTTGAAGGAGGAGACTTTCTCGAGTCTCTGACCGCCCAATTGTATTTCGGATTCAAACTCCATGTTTGCCATAACTTTGGTCTTTTCAGCGTTTATTTCCATGCCATACGCTAATGATGTAATCTCCAGTTTGGCTGTTAACTCCCTCAGTTCATCTTCACTGCCAGCTAAACCATCTATGTCATCTGCAAAGCGAAGATTGGTGACTTGTCTCTCACCGATGCTGACTGTCTCGACATGGTCTTCCAGTGCAACAGTAATGATCCTTTCCAGGTTAATGTTGACGAGTGTCGGAGAGAGTAGGCACCCTTGACGCATGCCAATGGTTGTTTTGAACCATTTGCCAGTGACATCGTTGTGGAGGACTGCACTGGTAGCATTGTCATACAGACTTTTAATGACTGCAATAGTGTTGGGGGTGATGTTATATGCTCTCATGGTTGCCCACAGCGCTTCATGCCAGACTCTGTCAAACGTTTTCTTATAGTCTACGAACACATAGTATAGGTGTTGTTGGTGCTGTAGGTATTTCTCATATATTATTAGTCTCAGGTTAAAGATTTGTTCGGTGGTACTTCGCCCTGCCCTATAACCTGCTTGTTCTTCGGCTATGATTTGTTCGACTTGAGGTTTTAACCTGTTAAGTATTATTTTCAAGAGGACTTTGCTAGGATGGCTGATGGGGCTGATAGTACGGTAGTTTTGAAACTCTTGAAGGTTACCTTTCTTGGGAAGAGTGATTATGAGTGACTGGGTCCATGGTGTAGGCCACTCTCCACTCTGCCAGATCTTGTTGCAGATAATTGTAAGAGCATCAATCGTCGCTTCTCCACCTGCTTGAATCAGTTCTGCGGGAATGTTGTCTACTCCTGCTGCTTTCCCTTTCTTTAGTGATTTCACTGCTGCCTCAACTTCATCTCGAATAATTGGGAGAATTTCTTCCCCTTCTCTATTCTGTGGACATGCTAGAACTGAGGGGTCTCCATTAGATGTGTGGTTGTAAAGGTCAGAGCAGTATTCTGTCCATCTATCCAGGACGTCACGCGCTTCTGTTAAACATAGGCCTGATTTGCTTCGGATCGCATAAATTTCGGGCTGTTTAACTCTTGTCAGCTGTTTCACTGTTTGGTAGGCTTTCTTGCTGTTGTTCTTATTCAGACTGTTCTCTATTTCCTGGCATTGATCCTCTATCCAGTTCTGCTTTGCTGAGCGCATGCCTATTCTAGTTTTGCTGTTGATTTTTCGGTAGGCATCAGCTCCTTGAGGGTTGTTCTTTTTCTTTTTCATCTCTCTTCGTCGATCACACAGATCTAAAAGTTCAGGCGTGATCCAGGTTTTTTTCCATGGGCGGTGTTTGCCAAGTAGTTCAGTAGCAACATCTGTCTTTGCCGAGCTGAAGGTGTTGGTCAATGTGTTGACATCTACCTCATCAGCTTCCAAAATGATCAGTGGTGGGAATTTTCCTCCCACTGTGGTTTGAAATATTTTTGCTACCTCCTGGTCTTGCAGTTTGTCCAGGTCAAACTTTGGCCTTGTACCTTTTGTTTTGGTTATTCTCTTCTAGTCGAACTACACTGTGGAACTTTATTACTAGCTGAACATCGATATCTAACAGGCGGGGTGATATGCTATATGAGGCGATATATACAAGTATTATTTGCTGACGAGTTCTAATATCCAAAACTAAAATGTACACCGTATCGGTCAAGCGCCAACCTCAGACTAAAACTAAGTTTGTCAGATAGCGTTCTCGAGTCTTGAGTCACGTGATCGCGCTCAATTTGGTTGGTTGACCCTTTAATTACATTTAATTACATATGACTCCCATTGGTCAGTTCGAACATATATTTGCATAAAGGTATGACTCATTGGAGGGAAAAATATGGGTGGGTGTAGGTGAAACAATGTATACCGCCAAAACCGGGGGTGGGGTTTTAGATGAAAGGTAAGAAAGGTAATTGATACAGACCACAAGCTGAGTGGAAAGGGAACGAAAGGAGGGGGGAAGGCGATTAATCTCCCCTGCAAGAATTTTACGATGGTTATCTCAAGTGGTTGGGCTGGATTCGGACGAGGAATATTATGTAGGTGCGAAAACCTTCCCCCGGTCGATTCTCAGGAGAGACCGCCTCAAAGCTATTAGATAACGATTTGCCGCTCGTGAGTTGTAGGTGAAGGGGAGAAAAGGGGGTTAGCGGGGGGAGGGCGCGAAAAAGAAGGGTTGAGCGAGGGTCGAGTATTTGGGTTACTGTGCAATGACTATCTACACATACGTTAAACTAGCAACATGAGTTAATACATTAGACATGATATAATACATTAAAATAACACATGATAAAATATATACATTGTAACTTTATTAACTAACACATTCATACTCATTCAGCCAAGATTAAGTACCAATTTGGCCTTATTTCGTTAGTAACTCTGAATTGGGAATTAGAAGAGTGTAGTGAAGGTTAAAGAAACAGGTGAGGAAGAGTGGCGGGGGGGGGTTCAATTGCGTAAGAGAGGGAGAAGATAATGGCGTCAGACTACTCTCCTCCTTTCTAACCTAAATTTAAGCTAATCTATGGTTCTAGTACTACACTACTATCTATCTACTCGTGCTAATAGTCACAGTTACGTGCAGAACTCTGACACACCCTGTTTTAACCTTAGCATAGCAGAGATAATTGGGGCTCCTCAGCCCCCTTTTCTCCACCTCTACCGCCAACTCCTCTTCAGAATTTAGCCTGCAACAATGCCATGGCTTTAAAAATGCATTAATAAGCCCCCTCAGGAATTTCCCGATAATTATAGTTTGTAGAATGTAGGCTGACATGGATATCACAGTCGTAATTTGTTCCCCTACCCTTTCTGTAAATGACCACGCTGTTTCACTTTTTGAATTAGAAAGAGATTTATCTTCTAGACACCTGTTTAATTTAGTTCTAGTAATTCACTGCCCGTATATTCACCAATGGATACACTGTGTGTGACATTATCGCCTTATAGCATTGTTTACATTATTATTGGATTCTTCCAGTCCAACCAGATATATATATATATATATATATATATATATATATATATATATAATATACATACGTCTTCTAGTATTAAAGACTTTTGTTGCAACCATTTCTTCAGACTTATGTTGATATACATAAATATCTATTGTCGTATATTCGTGGTGTGCTGTCAGCCAATTAGTCTAGCAGCTTCATTGTGACACTGGTATTTTCCCTCCACGCCAAGCGCTAGATTCCAAAGGCAGAGTGGACAAATATAAATTTGTAAGACGGATGAAGGGTCTGTACGTCTATCGTACCCCTTGACAACCAGCCACGGGTGTGATTCCATGACTCACACTTACATGTGACGACAGTTGTTCGCAAATAACACGGTATTGTTACACCTATTAAGACGACATAATTATATATAAATAGATAGATAAGCATTTTATACCCATACATAGATAAGCTTACATAATAAGTCTTAATGCATATATAAAAAAAAGTTTTTAAAGTAATAGTCTTATATAGCCTATGCATTAAAATACACCATTTAAAATTATTCTTATTTATTTTTAGTTTGATTTATTATACAAAAAAAAAAAGGTTAACCTCAATTATTTCCTCGCGCCAAAACGTCCCGCGCCAAACGGCTTGCGCCAAAACGTCCCGCGCCAAAACGTCCCGCGCCAAAACGGTTGCGCCAAAACGGTCGCGCCAAAACGGCAGCGCCAAAACGGCAGCGCCAAAACGTCAGGTACCGATCAATACATTCTTATTTACTTGTCTCTGTTATATTTTATAATGCCTTAGTAACCTTACCATTGAGCTAAATATTGCTGGAACGCATGTTTAACGCATGTTTAATTCATTATTCACGGAACAGAGATTTATGGTAACCTAAACTGTTAAAAACAGAGACTGAAATGAAGTAGCAAATAGGCCTACTGCAATTAATAAGTTTACCGTGAATGAGAAATCACTTTTGATTGTTAACTGGCACTGACACACTGTAAGCCAATATGGTTGCTCAGGTTTTAGTGTTCAAACGAGCAACTGGTTAAATGAAGTAAAATGCTAATTTTCTCACCAAATTGGTAGTCAGAGTCAGACAGGGTGGGTTACTGGTTGGCATATCACTATCATTCGTCAGCATCAGCATCAGCAACAATATACACAGCATATCACTATCATTCGTCAGATCAGCAACACTATACACAGCATATCACTATCATTCGTCAGATCAGCAACACTATACACAGCATATCACTATCATTCGTCAGATCAGCAACACTATACACAGGCTAACACAGCAATGTCGGGACTCGGAATGCGGGAGCGAGGCCACTAGGGATCCCCACATAAATTTGGGAACAGGTTCAACAGGGCCACCTAAGCCTAAATACGGCCCTGCTCTTCACTACCCACAAAAGAAGAAACACACAAACAGCTAAGATAATAAAGCTATAAATAACTTTAAAAGAAAGAGAAAATCACTAAGTTAAATGTATATTATAGTTTATTATATGCTTTGGTTTAATTTTGGTGAAAAGATCATGAAGAGTTCTACATCAATAGAACCTACGTCGAATTTCATCAAATGTATTACACTCCAACAAAATGTGAGACACTGTTAAGTTGACATTGCAGAAAGCACACATTGGAGCCGTTTCTCGTTTTAAGAGAAAAGAATGTGTTAGTTGTGTATGTCCTGTATGTAGTCTGCAGAGAATAACTGCGTCTTTTCGAACATCATGGTTTTTGAGTTTTCCAAATATTGCGGTTTATTGCATTCGATTCTCAAGAAGTTAGTCCATTTTTGTCTTATGTGTCTAATTATCAAAGGTTTCAAGTCTCGATATGGTATAGGGATAATAGTGTCTGATAACAATAGAGCGTCTTTTGCCTCTCTGTCAGCTTTTTCATTTCCCTCTATCCCTGCATGACCAGGAACCCAAAAGAAAACTTCACGTTTGCCCCTTTCATATATCGATTGATATTTTTCAGAATGTCCAAAGCCGATATATTCCTGGTATTACAGTTTCTCAAAGCAGTAAGACAAGATAACGAATCGGATATAATTAAGAAGTCTTTGTTTTCTGATTCTTCTGCAATATCTAATGCTAGACTAATTGCTAAAGCCTCTGCAGTATTTATTGAGATATTGGAATTATATTTTCTTTTTTTACTTTTATTTGAGGTAAGAGCAACCGAAGATGTCGCTGTATCATTTTTCGATCCATCTGTGTATATTTGTACATAATTTGGGTATTTTTGTATCACTTCTTGAAACATATTCACGCAAGAATCCTTTTTCTTTCTATGGTTTAATACTAAGTTTATAGGCGGGATTTCAAAAAGCCATGGTGGAGTTTTTGGTATATAATATCTTTTTATCAATCTAAAGTCGATTTCAGTTTCGATCATTTCTTTTTCAATTCGAAGTCCAAAAGTTGGTATACATTTTAAGTTTTTAGTAAAGCTGTTTTTTTCTTGTGGGTAAAAAACACATAAATACGCTGGATTATTCTGTAAGGATTTCAGTTTTAGTGCATATTGTAATGATAGCTTGAGCCTTCTATTTTGTAGTGGTGATTCATTTGCTTCTATTTGTAAACTGTTACATGGAGTAGTTCTAAATGCTCCTAGGCATAGACGTATGCATTGATTCTGTACAGGATCAAGCATTTTTAGATATGATGTTCTTGCTGATCCGTATACTAAACATCCGTAATCTAATTTTGATCTAATGTGTGATCTATATATTTTCAGTAGACTTGTTTTCTCTCCTCCCCAATCGGTATTTGCTAAAGTTTTCAGAGGATTTGTGGATTTTTGACACTTGGATTTTAGTTATTTTATATGTAGCAGGAAATTTAATTTACTATCAAGTGTTACTCCAAGAAATTTGACGTTATTAGCTATAGGAATATGTTTTTTATAAAGGTATAGTTCAGGGTCAGGGTGTTTTTTATGTATCTGACAGAAATGTACAATATTTGTTTTTTGAGCAGAAAATTTAAATCCATTCTTTTTGGTCTATTCTTGTATTTTATTGATTTGAAGTTGTAGGTGATTCTTTATTTCTATCATACAGTTAGCTCTATAATAGAACACAAAGTCATCGACGTATAGAGAACACTTTGTATTCTGTAATAAGCATTTAGTGATCTTTTTTATTTTTATATTAAAAAGTGTAGGCGATAATACGCTTCCTTGAAGAACACCTTCTTCTTGAATAAATGTATCTGATACATAGTCTCCAATTCTTACTTGGAATGTTCGGTTGCTTAGAAAGTTTGATATAAATTTTGGTAAGTTTCCTCTTAAACCGAAGGAATATAGATCTTTCAAAATTCCATATTTCCATGTAGTGTCAAATGCCTTTTCTAAATCGAAAAAAAACAGCTACCACATGCTCTTTCCTAACAAAAGCTTCCCTAATAAATGTTTCTAATCTAATGAGATGATCTATTGTTGAATGATTCATTCTAAATCCACATTGAGTCTTTGATATTAAGTTATTACTTTCCAGAAAATATATTAAGAGTTTATTAACAATTTTCTCCATAATTTTACAGAAACAATTTGTGAGGGCTATTGGTCTGTAATTTATTGGATCTGTGTGATCTTTTTTCTCTTTAGGTATTGGAATGGTAATTGCTTTGTTCCATTCCTTAGGAAATGTATTTTGTTGCCAAAGATCATTAAAAATTTTTTATAGAGTTTTCAGTGTTAACGTTGGCAGATGTCTTATAATCTCAATATGAATTGAATCCGGACCCGGTCAGTATTTTTGGTTTCTTTAATACATTGCGGAAGCTCGTTTATTGATATTGGGGAGTTGTAGTATTAAAATATATTTGTTTCAAAATTTATAGATTCTTTTTCTATTTCTCTTTTTACTTTTTTAAAGGAGTCTGTATAGTTTTCAGACGATGAATTTTTTGATAAGGTTTTTCCAATTTCATTTGCAATATCTTGTGTAGTTTCTGCATAAGTGCCATCAGCCAGTTTGATTTGTTTAATTGGACTTTTTTTGGTATTTCCTTTAATTTTTCGAATCATTTTCCAAATATTATTTATGGGTGTGTTTGAATTTTTTTTGTTTATATAATTTTGCCATGCAAGTCGTTTCTGTTCCCTAATTACCTGTCGAGTTTTCGCTCGTGCAATTTTAAAGGCTTTCAGGTTTTCTGGAGATGGATTTGTCTTGAAAACTCTAAGCTGTTTGTTTCTAGTTTTTATGTTTTCTTTACAAATGTTTGTGAACCATGGTTTATTCTTTGTTATTTTGGATGTTGTTTTCGATATAGTTCGTTAACAGATTTGATATAATGATTTTAAGAAGGTTGAATATTCTTCTTGAGCACTAGAATGTATATTTATTTGAGAGAGTATTATGTCGCATTCCAATTTAAAAGTATTCCAATCTGCTCTTTTAAAGTTCCATGTTGATGGGTTATGGGCTGGTATTTTGGAGTTTGTAGTAAGCAAGATAGGCTGGTGATCTGATCCATAATTATTTTCCAAAACACTCCAGGTAAATTCTGTAAATAGAGTTGAATCTGCCATTGTTAAATCGAGATAAGATGGAGATACATTTGTAGAACTATGAAAAGTCGGAGTACCATCATAAAAAATGCATATATTTTTTTCATCGAGTAATCTTTCAATTTCTTTACCTCTTAGGTTTGTATTATGACTTCCCCATATAGGGTTGTGGGCATTAAAGTCTCGCATAAGTATTATTGGAGGTGGCAGCTGTTTAATGAGATCATCTAATTGTGAATATGTTATTATTTGATCTGGTGGGATATAAATTGAACATATAGTTAAAGGTCTTCCTGATGTAAATCTTATAGCTACGGCTTGCATGCATGTATTTATATTAATTTTTCTATGTAGAATATTAGTTGCTATAAAAATAGAAGTACCTCCACATGCAATTTTTTTAGAATGTATATGGTGATAAGCGGTTTAACCACGCAATTCAAATGATTCTGTATTTAATTTTATTTCCTGTAGACAAATTACTATATGATTTGTCTCAGTTATAATAAGTTGTAGTTCTGGAATATTATGTTTTGATCCTCTGCAGTTCCATTGAAGAATATTCTTATATTGTGAATTCATATCCAAGAGTGTATATTTGTAATATTAATTTCTTTATATTTTTTTCTTTATTTTTTATTTGGTTTCTGGAGGGTTTTTTATAATAATATTAGATTGTGATTGATGTGGAGACTTGTTTGTTTTTCGATTTCTGTTTTTTGAAGTTATGACATTTTCTATTTCATTTTCTTCTATAATTTCCATGTCGTTCTCTCGTGTACTACTATCTGTTTCTTGTTGTGTCCTAGTTTTTGAATTTAAAGGTTGAGACATTGTTTCCTTTTGTATTTGTAAGTCAGTTATTGAATCACCCTTTTCACATGCTTGTTCTAAAATGTCCATAGTTCTAATATCATTAGATTTCAAGTCCTTACCGTGATATATTTCTTTCATTTTGTTTTTCATATAATCCTTATTTGGTTTGTTCTCCGAATTTACTTTCCTTGGAAGCATTTCTTCTATATTTGATTGTGTTGATTTTTCTTTAGTGCATATTATTGCATTTATTTCCCATTTTTTGAACACTCCATCTTGATCTTTATAGTACAATTCTGGTAAAGTGGGTGTCTGTGTTTCAGCGTGTTTCATTTTCTTCATGTCTATTTTAAGAGCTCCAGCATAATTATTTTCACTTATTAAAGATTTTTGTGCTAGAATATATTTCTTTGCATCTTGATAAGGTATATTTTTTTAGTTTTAAATTTTTGAATTTCCTTTTCTTCGATCCATCTTGGACATATTTTTGAGAATGACAGATGTTGTCCTTCGCAGTTTATACATTTCATTTCTGCACTGCATGTTTCCATGCTGTGTCCTTCATTACCGCAACGTGGGCAGACATCATTTCTTTTGCAGTGTTCTTTTCAAATGACCAAATTCTTTACAGGTATGACACCTCATAGGGTTAGGTATGTAGACTTCAATTTTGATGTTTAGAAATCCTGCTTTAATTTCCTATGGAGGAGTTGGTTTATTAAAAGTTAAAATTATTGTGTTAGTTGCAATTTCTTTTTGATCTCTTTTTATTTTAATTCTGTAAGCTGAGATAACTCCTTGACTTTTAAGTTCCATTGCTATTTCATCTTCCGTACAGCATTCTAATTCTTTTGACTTTATAATTCCTTTTGAGCTGTTTAGCAAGGTATGAGGTTTTGTTTATATCGCTATTCCTGCCATACTGGTTGTTTTCAATAATTTTTTTTAGTGTGATTTGTTTTCACATTCCACCAGAATCTGTCCAGATCTTAATTTTTTAACAGATTTGGGTGGTCCGGCCATCCCAGTTATGGTCTTTTCTATGAAAAACGGCGATAAATTTGTAAGTGGCTTTTCAGATTTTTATAGATGTAATGGTAATAAACCTTGGCCATATTTCTGAATTTTCGTCGGTGATCGAATCCTCACCTCTTTTTCTTTTTGTCTCTCTGCTCTCCATTTTTCAAGTGTTTGGGTTTGTATATACCCGCGGCTTTAGCCGCTTTCTAAATTTTAGTATTTAGTTTTAGTTTGTTTACTGTTTAGTTATATTTACAAAAGAATTAATAATAATTACAATCACAAAAATACTTCCTAATAAGTTTTAAAACTTTAAATAAGTATGTATTTTCCAATAAAACTCTCAAGGACGTAACATTAAAGTCACAACATCACCGCCATCTTCAAAAAAAAAAAGGTTATAATAATGCGTTCAAAAAGGATTTTAAAATGCGCACCTTAAAGAGTTATGAAAAAACTGGCGCGGCGGAAAATTAGAAATAATTTTGTTTTTTAAATGAAACACGTCTATGGACCACATTTCAGTTCGATAGTATGACGCAAAGTGTGTTAAAAAGGCTTTTCAAAAATCGGGTCGCCCATCCCAAACAAAGAAAGATAGAACGTTGTGCGAAGTTAGTAGGAAGGATTTTGTAAAATAAAAATCTTTAACAGTCGAACTTTGAATTTAAAACTTATTTTGTTTTTATATTCACGGTAATACATTATACATTTCTTTGTTTCAGTTTTCCAGTCTGTATTCTGCCATGTTGCTAATGTGTCCAGTTTCACACGGACTAACATAATATGAAGGATGAATGCCCACCATTGGCTATGTGTGATCACATGGTTATTTCTGCTTTACTTGACCAATTGCAGACGACATCGTCGCTTCAGTAAGCGTTAATGTAGAAATGTTTAGACTTCTAGATGTAGATAGATCTTTATTAATTGCATAATATACTTATGACTAGACTGATTGGTGAATGGATGGATTAGTGGATGCTCGTATCGGTAATATTGGTTGATAGATAAGTCAATAGATATGTGATTAGATTGATGGATTTATTGAGTATTGGATAGATGGCTGAATGGATTAATGGTTGGCTACATGGAAATATGCATTGGTGATTGCATAAACAGATGAATGGATTGTAGGGGGGATAAATCGATGGGTACATGGATGAATGAATGGATTGCTCAATAGATAAATGGATGGACATAGGGGTTTATAGATGGTTGGTTTGATGGATGGATAGATGGATGTAGTTATTTATGGGTCGATAAATGGATGAATGGATTGATGGGTGGATACATTATGGGTGATTTGATGGATTGGGTTGATTGGGTGGATTAATGGGTGAGACATGGATCAATTGCTTATTATATGAATGGATGGATCGATAAATGGATCAATGGACAGATTAATTGATGTGTGAATAGATAATTGGTGGATAGATGTGCGGATATATGGTCGAAAAGACTGACGGGTTGATACATGGATGAATTAATGTGTGGAGTGATCAATGGATGTATAGTTGGAAGAATGAAGAATAGATGATTTATGGGTTAGGATAAATTATTGGGTGAGTACTTTGGCTTGGTGGATGTAACAAGCATTCGTTTTAGAACCACTCAACCATCAACAGTTGATATAAACTTTTGATTACAGACTACAGACACTTCTCTGTCTTCCTACTACATGGAATATTTTGGATCTAATTTAAAATCTGTTTATGACCAGACTCATGACGTCACAAGCTATTGAATAAAGGATTAGCTTTCCACTTTTTTTCTTTTCTGTAATTTGCATACGTTTTGATGTCAATATTCTATATCCAGATGAATATTTGTTATTGTGTGTGACGTATTTATAAAATAAACCCATATCATCTTTTTAAAATCTTAACATTTCCAATAATCCTCTGTTTAGAAGGAGCGCCTGTAACATAAAAGATAAACACAAGACAAAGTCCACATTGACGGGAATTTTTTTCCGTTTGTCTGAGCTTCTCACACGTAGCTATGTAAATATTGATGTTTTGTCATGTTGATATGAATTAGATGGGGGGACGTGGACATCAGCGATATCCTCTAGAGGGGACATCGATGAGCTTTAAGCTGATTGGCTCAAACAAACAAATGCGCGCGCCATAATCAATCGCGCATGCGCAAACATGAATCAGTTCGATTGATCCCTTGGTGTTATTAGCGTAACTATGGGAGTCAACAATTAAAAAAAAAATTGGCTCATGCTAGTAGAGTTGTTATTGTTTATTAAAATGTTACAGTTGTATGTCAATGACGACAATTCTGATTCATTTATGCCATACAATACATAGAACTACATATCTGGCTCAAACAACAAGGGATTTTTTTAGTTTTTGTCGCTTGTTAAAACCAAATGACAATGATTGCATCACGGTCACTTCGCAAAACTACCAGTTTGGATGGACACAAGAAGAAGTACCTGGGAGTGAGCTCATTTGCGTCAGTGGCGCCTTCTCTATGGAATAGTTTATCTCACTGAGATAATCTGGGACAAGAGAATCTTTTAAAAAGAACTTAAAGACCTTTCTCTTTGGCTAATACACCTGCCACCGCTATTCACACCAAGAGCGCAGTGAGCATGCTAATTTAATAGAATGGATAGAAGCGCTATAAGAAATGCCCATTCTTATCTTATCTAGGAACAAAATAATATCATCATCAACATATATAATTACCGTGAATTTGTTTGTTTGTTTATATATATATATATATATATATATATATATATATATATATATATATATATATATATATATATCAATACATATAATTACCGTGAGTTTGTTTATATGTTTGTAAATTTATTTATATGTTTGTTCGCTATTGGCGCCTAAGCCGTTTGACTAATGGGGCCAAAAGTTAAATGCATAAATTGGAAACGCCCTGAATTTTTTTTTTATTTTATCAAGTATAATAATAAATGTGTTGATTAAAAAAATAAAAAAATGTTAGATCCAACTATGCAAAGACGTATAACCATAATCAACAAATGGCCATTTCCGTTCATTTACTATGTTGAACGCGAGAAATATATTATGTTGAACGCGATGGAGTTATCGGGTTTTCCCAATTCTGCTGTTGTTGTTTTTATGTGGCGAGACCTTTTTAAAAGTTACGCACCACAACTTTGCTTGGAGAGTTTAAATGGTGTACTTTACAAAAAATATTAGCGTATGACGTAATGTCTATTTCTTTTTTCATTAAAGATGTTTGCATTATACTTTTAAGTAAAAGTAATCAAATGTTTTAATTATTTAATGGATTTACGTCGCTATTGAGAATATCCTTTAATAGGCGACTGTATACACTCTATAAATTAAATGATACGAATTATAAAAAAACAAGTTAGGCCTATAAATGATTACTTTCAAATACCGGGTACAATAAGCTTGACTGCAACACTATAAAATAAAAACTAAATACCGAAAGAAACATTCTCAATACTGTTTTATTGATACAATAAGCAAAAATAAAAATTAAATACCGAAAAAATCTTTCTCAATTTAGTTTTTTTGCATTGAAATATGTTTTTATAATTTTGTTTATATTATTTAGGATTACCTTTTTCTATTGTTTTGTATTTATGTTTTTTTTTCTTTAAGGTAGTATATTATTGTTAATTTAATATTATTAATAACAAGTCAAGTCAACACAACTGCTCGCTACATTTAAAAATCGAATTTAGATGTCTCTTAAAAAAACAGGACGAGCCTTTCGGCTCTTATGTCCAGGGCGTATTGCTTAGGATTGAGCAATCTGTGTCCAGGCTCCAGCCATCCAACGACACGTCGAAGGCGTGGCGTGCCGTGTAACGGGGAAGATTTCCGCAGCCCAGCGATCGTTCACTGCGGTTCCCCTAAGGATCATTATCGTGGTGGCTCGCCAGTATACCTGCACTGTCACCTGGTAGCACAAATCCTATACTATAGGTACATGCATTCAGGCATCGGGTGGTTCTCGAGACGGGATTGCAGCGTCCATTGCTTCCTCCCTCCCCCCAGACCAGTGGCCTCTCGGCAGTGTAATGGCCATCGGACCCGCTGCGGGGGCTGTGCCCCATGCGTTCGCCCGCCAGTGTATTCTTAATGGGAATGTATCGGCGGTTTAAACACTACGCCAGTCCTTGAGGCCACAATGCCTATCCATATGCAAGGGTCAGATCGACCAGAAACAAATAAAAAAAACAACAACTAAATACCGAAAGAAACATTCTCAACACTGTTTTATTAATACAATAATCAAGAACAAAAATTAAATACCGAAAAAAATCGTTCTCACTTTAGTTTTTATTGTATTGAAATATTATTTTCTACGCTTTTTATATTATTTACCTTTTTATTGTTTGGTATTGTGTTGTTTTTTTTTTAGATAGTATTTTATTGTTAATTTAATAGGCTATTTTTAATAACAAGTAAAGTCAACACAACTGTACGCTACGTTTTAATACCTGACGCTTGACAGTTACAATTATTTTGCATATGCCAGGGTCAGAAACAATATAAAATAACAAAAACTAAATACCGAAAAGAAACGTTCATTGTATTTATTGTAATAGTCTCTTTTCTTTCTCTCTTAACAAAACATATTGTAGTCGTTCGTTTCTCCGTCATTTTGACGGTCATAACCACTAGTTATTTAATAATAGTTTGAAACTTGAATCAGATTATTGAAATATTTCATAAAGGGTTCAAAAATCATTTTATAAAAACAAAATTTTATCCAGGAAAATGTGTAATTATATCAAGAATTAGTCTGGAAATAACAACACAGACTCTGTAGAAGGTCAGGCAAAGCTATGACTCAACATATTTAACATCAAGTTCTATTGAAAGCCAAAGCTCTGCCAATTAATTTACAATTGCATAAATTAACCATATAGGAAAAATACAACAGATAAATAGCAAACTTATTGTTATTCTTTTTTTTTTATTTCCTGTTTTACTGTTGACTTCTGATTTCTTGTTTTACCTTTTACTTCTGATTTCCTGTATTTCTTATTCTTTTTTTCTTATCTCTACAGTAAACCCTCGTTTATCGCGGTAGATAGGTCCCAAGATCGGCCGCGATACCTGAAAATCCACGAAGTAAGGACACCATATTAAAAGTATTTATTTAACGTGTATTTTAGACTTTTGAAACCCTCTATTTAGGCACCGTAAAAAAACAACTTCACAGTAATGTACAAATATCTACATTATGTACATACAGTATACAGGCACAAATATGTAGCAATAAAACTGAAGGTGTACACATGGGTCTTCATATCCTTCACCTTCACATATCCCTTAACCCGTGGGTGGGTCGTTGGGGCACCATGTTGGCTGCTAACAATCTCTTCTTTTGCCTGCCTTTTTTTCTTCCTCCCTGGACTGTGCCCTGCATTATAGTCTTTGAAAGACCTCCAGATCTTGCTACGTGTCAATACCATCTCTGTTTTTTCTTCTTGATTGTGGTGAGAAGGTCCTCGTATGGGCCGATGACAGCAGCTATTTTATTGCGGACCACTTCGTTTGTGATATGCTCTGTATAGGAGATGTTCAATATCTTGCGGTAGCTACTCATCTCTAGCGCACTGATTCTTCTTTGGATGTATGCAGTGAGTATACAAGCCTCGCATCCATACAAGAAGACCGACGTCGCCAGAGAGCGCATTAGTCGAATCTTTGATCTGAGAGAGAACTTCTTGCTTTGCCAGATATGTTTAAGTTTGCTCAGCGCTGCAATTGTTTGGGCCATTCTGGCAAGAATTTCTGGCTTTGAGCCTTCGTCGGATATTATGGCCTCTAGATATTGTTACCAATATCGGTCATAGAGGAATGACGTACTAAGACATTGACCTATTAACAAGTGCGTATTAGAGTCCAAGGTTTGACCTTTGTGCTCTGAGGGCAGTTTAAATAAAATAATTCGTCCAACCCCGTGGAAATTGAAGGTGATAATTCTGGATCGCAGTATTCTATAGAGCAGGAGATTAAAATGCGTATTAGGACCCTGTAGAATCTTCGATATAGTTTTCTTTGTAAAGTCCCGACCTCCTTAAAGTTAGTTCAGTTTGAAAGTTTGTAGAGTGAAGTCGTTATATTGATACTTGTCTATTATATGAAATTCTATGAAACTCTTATGTTGCCATCAGTTGATGCATTTATTTAAAGTTTATATTGAGTCTACAATTTAAATAAAATTGTTTATTCAACAACTGGAGTTGTTTGATCTATCATTGTTGAGAAAGGTGTTGAAGATAATTATACCGAATATAACTACATTACTGCATAGACCTGTCAGTCAAGGAACCCCTAGCTTGGGCTACAGATTAGGAGAATCTAGAGACTTCTAATAAAGATACAACTATATTCATTGAATCCGATTTAACGAGTCGTAATAATAGTCATCAGAGCCATAGTCCATAACAAGGCGTAGACCTCTTCGGCTAAATATACTGGCAAGAGAGACTTACTAATTTCACTCCTTTTACAGTTACACTGCTAGCCAACGGTGACAGCTAACATAGTGCTGTCACACTAGACGCATCACACAGCCATTTAGCAGTATATAGCCTCTCCACAACAAGTCCTATGCAGTACCTCCTCGTGGTGGCAGATGTACACTGGAGCTGCGAGGCTCCAGGCTGAACTGCAAGGATCTCGGAGGAGGATTGGCCCCTAGATGTGAGGCAGGCATGGCCCGCCGGCGTACGGACACGCCCTGTTGCCCATAAACCAAACCCCTTGCTATAGGTTAATAGCCGCACTGCCTTGTGCGCGACCTGTGAGGGACTAAGGCTAAGGGAGTAAACCCTGACAGAAAATCCGGAGTGAAGCCCCGTAGGCGGTTGGACAGTGGTATAACCTCTGCTTTCCGACAAACTGCTGAATCCATCTGGCCCCAAACTGTGATGGTTACCCATCCTTTTGAACCCCGCCAGCATGATAGAGAGGCGGTTCTTGTCGCCTGGGCAGCCCAGGACCAGCTAATATTTGCCCATGCTTTTCCCCAATAAATGAAAAGGTCACTTCATTGTGACAGGAATGTCACAGAAACAACACGGAGATTGGTAGTCACCGGTTATAAGTTCCTAGCCGATTGGCGTAGGTTGGAACGCCAGGGACCACTCTTGATGGTAGGAGGGGCTTTTTAGCTCCATTGGATAGCTACTGCCTGCCTCAAGCCGAGGAGCCCTCGGACAGTAAAGTGCTACCCCGCCACAACTTGCCTGCACCATTGGGTGTATGGTGCTTAGATAAACATCGACAAGCAAGCTGCATAACTCACACCTAGCAAAAATACAAAAAGAAATAAAAGTAAACCAGTTATTCTTCGTTTCGGAAGCTGGAACATAAGGACAATGTGTCCCGGCTTCAATGCAGACCCAGACTCTGTCAATGACCTTCGACAAACTGCCATCGTTGACAGAGAGCTGGACAGACTCTGGATAGATATCGCCTGTTTGCAAGAGACCAGACTGGCTAACAGCGGCTCAGTCAAAGAGAAAAACTACAGCTTTTACTGGCAAGGAAAGCCAGAAAAAAACCCAAAAATTCATGGTGTAGGCTTTGCTATAAGAAATAACCTAATATCATGTGTTGAGATGTTCCCACTTGGCTATGAAAGGTTGATACATATGAAGTTTACATCTCCACAAGGCAAAGTCAATCTAGTCAGTGCCTATTCCCCAACTCTTTCTGCACCCGACGATGTTCAGCCATGGTGGACACGATCACATCCATCCCAAAATCAGAACACTTGTATTTACTTGGTGACTTTAATGCAAGAGTCGGCTCTGATGGTGATGCATAGCCAAACTGTATAGGCCCGCATGGAGTATGCACAATAAATGACAACGGACAAAGACTGCTGGAATTTTGCAGTGTTCATGGACTTTGTGTAACAAATACATACTTCTCTGGCAGAGACTCCCACAAGGTGTCGTGGCGCCATCCACGTTCAAAACGGTGGCATCAGCTATATCTCTGCATCACTCGGAGGACAGACCTAAAACGTGTTCTTCACACCCGCTCATACCATAGCGCAGACTGTAACACAGATCACTCGCTGGTGGTCAGTAAGGTCAAACTAACGATTAAAAAAACTTACATTGCCAGCCAACTTAGGCTTAAGCGTATAAATACACGGTAAGTGAACGACCCAACCAAATCCGAGTTTTTCTGTGAAATACTGAAGGAATCGATCCGGCCACAGGAGGGAGTAGAGACAAACGGCATCACTGTCAGGTGGGAAAAACTGAGAGATGAAATCTATAACTCAGCACTAAATGCCTTGGGACCACAAGAGAGAAGACATGTTGACTGGTTTGATGCAAATATCAAACAGATGGAGCCTGTTATAGAAAAGAAAAGGACAGCGCACTTGACTTACAAGGCGAACCCTTGTCCGGAGACCTTGCTAGACCTTAGGACTGCTAACAAGAAAAGCAAGCAAACTGCTCGACAATGCGCCAATGACTTCTGGAGAGATATGTGCAACAATATGCAACAGAGTTTGACCCTTGGAAATAGCAAGGCTTTGCATGATGGCATTAAGGCTGCCCCGGGTCCTGAAATGCCTATACCTGCTCCCATTCTGTCTAAGTCAGGGGAAAAAATAACCGATCAGACTAAGCAGCTGGAACGATGGGTAGATCACTACCTAGAGATCTACGCTACACAAAACTCAGTGGTCGATGATGCCCTGACCTTCTTACCTGACTTATCATTTTTGGAGTCACTTGATGAAACGCCAACCTTAAATGACCTTAGTAATGCAATAAACAGCCTCAAAAATGGAAAGGCCCCAGGAAACGATGTCATACTTGCAGTACTGCGCGTTTGGTTATGTGCAGGTCTAAAAGAGACTCGGGAACTGCCCTTCTACGCTAGCTCCACTGGCTCCCCGTGAAAGCCAGAATTGAGTATAAAGTGGCGCTACTTTGCCATCAGTGCATTTTTAACAACAAGTTTCCGTCCTATCTCAAGGCACTAATCACACCTTATGCCCCGCAAAGAACACTTCGTTCTGCAAACTCATCGCTTCTGTAAGAGCCCCGTTTCTCTCTGACGACCGTTGGCCATAGAGCCTTCTCAGTATCCGGTCCGAAGGTGTGGAATCAACTTCCCATTCAATTGAGGCGAACAAGCTCTACTGTTACTTTCAAACAGAACTTAAAAACTCATTATTTCAATATTTACCTTAGATAACATTTAACATGCTTTAGAAACTTACTGTCTTATTTATGGGTTGGGTCGGTTATACTACATTTATTTGTGTTTTGTCTTTTTTCATCATTAATTTAGCTCCGTCACCTGGCCTAGGGTAATATTCGTATTCTTAGTTGTATGGTAAACGCGCTCTGAGCTTACATTATGTTTATTGGCAGCGCTATACAATTATTATTATTATTATTATTATTATTAAGTAATAAAAGCCAGCAAGTCAATTCTGATTCCAGACCTTCAGGAACTTATCTGCCTGTGTTGGGAATCGGGCTATGTGCCACAAGATATGCGTGACGCAAGTATCGTTACATTATATAAGAACAAAGGGGACCGCAGCGACTGCAACAATTACAGAGGCATCTCCCTCTTTAGCATTGTTGGTAAGATCTTCGCAAGAGTGGCACTATCAAGAATGCAGTTGCTGGCATCTAGAGTCTATCCAGAGCCTCAGTGCGGTTTCAGAAGCGGCAGGTCCACTATAGACATGATCTCTTCCCTTCGACTGCTACAAGAGAGGTTCCGCGAGATGAATAAGCCATTATACATTACTTTCGTTGATCTCACTAAGCATTTGATATGGTCAGCAGAAGTGGACTCCTCAACCTCCTGGCCCTCCGAAACTGCTCTCTTTCATTGCCAGTTTTCATGATAATACCAGGTGCACAGTGAAGTTTAATGATGCGCAATTAGAGCCCTTTGAAATCCGCAGCGGCGTTAAACAAGGCTGCGTCCTTGCACCCTCCTTGTTTGGAATATTCTTCTCGTGCCTACTGCACTTTGCTTATGGGGACTGCAATGAGGGAGTCTACCTTCACACAAGGACATCTGGAAAGCTCTTCAATCTAAACAGGCTTAAAGCCAAAACATAGCCTAGGAGTGTACTGGTTAGGGAACTTCTCTATGCTGATGATGCAGCTATTGTAGCCGAATCTGCAAACGAGCTCCAGACGCTCAATGATAAACTTGATGATGCATGCCAAAAATTTCGCCTCAGCATTAGTCAAAACAAAACCAAGGTACTGGCTCAAAACGCTGCAACTGTGCCATGCATCACTATTGGTGGCCATCCACTAGAAGTAGTTGAGGAATTTCTGCTACCTTGGGGCCAAAATCTCAAGTAATGTGCTCCTAGATGGGGAGATCAATAGTAGAATAGCTAAAGCCATGGGCACTATGGCAAAATTAAAAAAAACGAGTCTGGATGAACTCACTGCTCACACGCTCCACTAAGTCACTAGTTTATTGAACATGCGTTCTGAGTACCCTGCTGTACGGCAGTGAAACATGGAGCACATATTCCTGACAGGAGAGAAAATTGAATACATTTAATCTCAGGTGTCTCAGACGCATTTTAGATATAAGATTCAGGGTTTTAAACGCAGAGGTCCTACGAAGAGCAGGGAGTCAAGACTCTCAGTAACAGACGTCTCAGCTGGCTAGGTCATGTACGCCGAATGCCACAGGGTCGACTTCCACATGACATTCTATATGGAACGTTAACTAAATGACAGAGACCTGCTGGACGTCCAAAACTTAAATCTGCGGATGTCTGCAAAAGAGATATGAAACACCTCCAGATTGACCCAAACAGTTGGGAGATCATGGCGCAAGATAGGCCCACTTGGAGAGCAGGAAAGAAAAAAGGTTCAAGGATTGCGGGAGAGGAGCACGCCAGGAAAAAGACGGTGGTGAAAAATGTGGTCCCCTCCACTACTTTTAACTGCAGCAAGTGTGACCGTGCCTGTACATCCAGGATCTTTAGCCACATGAAGGCCTGCAAGTGGAATGGATCGTCTCCCGAGACGTAAAATGCCGACGACGAGACCTCTTCGAGTTTTTGCCCGTTTATCAGAATTTCACTTGTGAATGTTCTATTTGCCATGACCTTGGTCTTTTCTTCATGTATCGCGATTATTTTCTAAATTTCCGGAAAATCCGCAATATATTTGCTCATATAATGAAATAAAATCCTCGAAATCGTAAATCCGCGAATGTCGAACCGACTCGAACCGCGAAGTAGCGAGGGTTTATTGTATTGTACTTTGTATTAATAGCTAATGTCATCTTTTGACTGTTTCTTCTTATTTACATTTTACATTTTTATAATTCAGTTCATCTGTAAACGTGTGTTATCATAAGCCTAGCTTGACCTAATTATTATTTTTGATTAGTTTACAACACTTTTGATCTTAAATTTTCTGCTTGTAAAAATGTAAAAATTGCTCATTATAATTAAATTATACATTTGTTAAGCATTTCAACTTTAAAAACACATCTCAAATAAAAACAAATTTTACATTCGCAAGTTTAAATACTACGACATTTCGTTCCTTGTATTGTCACGGAGAATCTGGTCAATGAGTTCTATTTGAACTGTTTACAATGAACTACACTAATTCTATTAGTGGGAAAAGTCTACACCTAACAAGTTTTGTATGAGCGTTTGCATAAAATTATTTCTAAAAAGATCTATATATTTTACAACGAACAAATTCTATATAAATATTAAAAACGAACGACATTTAATTAAAGTAAGAAAAGATATATCGACCTGGCTTAAAAGAATATTTGAAATCATTTGTTTATTACAAGATGTACTAAAGTAAAATAATTTGTAGGGCCAAGAAATTAAAACGACACAAAGAACAGATATATGTATATTCAGTGAAGGAAATAATCTTATTTCAGCTACAAACACCTTCCTGACTACGAGCTAACGTTAGTATTTACAGAGACTTTTGCCATCTCAATTTCCAGAGTCCCCAAAAGAAACTATACTTAATGAAACCAATAAGACCTGGTCATCTTAACCCACATCTGCCTCGACTTTCTCTCTCTCCCTCATTCTCTCTAACTCTCCCTCTCTCTTTCTCTCTCTCTCTCCCTCTACCTCTCTCCCTCTCTCTATCTCTCTCTCTCTCACTCACACCCACACTCTCTATTCCAGCCTGTGTTACTCACCCACGTATTCGAGACAAATGGTATTTCCTAGACCAGGGCAAGCAAGTCTTTATTCGTGTCCGAGCTCACCAGATTGTGTATAAGCAGGGCAAGGCCAAGGCCATCAAGTTCAAGTGTCTAGAGAACCAAGGCAACGTCTACTTATTGAGGTAAGATGTGTCACGTGATAATGTTGTCTCCATAACATTCTGTGCTATACAGGTAAGACATTCTGTGTAATACAGGTCAGACATTCTGTGTAATACTGGTCAGACATTCTGTGTAATACAGGTCAGACATTCTGTGTAGGCCAAACACAGGTCAGCCATTCTGTGTAATACAGGTCAGACATTCTGTGTAATACAGGTCAGACATTCTGTGTAATACAGGTCAGACATTCTGTGTAATACAGGTCAGACATTCTGTGTAATACAGGTCAGACATTCTGTGTAATACAGGTCAGACATACAGTGTAATACAGGTCGGATATATTGTGTAATACAGGTAAGACATTCTGTGTAATACAGGTCAGATATTCTGTATAATACAGGTCAGACATTCTGTGTAATACAGGTCAGACATTCTGTGTAATACAGGTCAGACATACTGTGTAATACAGGTCGGGTATACTGTGTAATACAGGTCAGACATTCTGTGTAATACAGGTCAGACATACTGTGTAATACAGGTCAGACATAATATGTAATATAGGTCAGACATTATGTGTAATACATGTCAGACATACTGAGTAATACAGGTCAGACATACTGTGTAATACATGTCAGACATTCTAAGTCATACAGGTCAGACATACCGTGTAATACAGTTCAGATATTCTGTGTGATACCTGTCTGAAATTCTGTGTAAGGCTAATTCAGGTCAAACATTCTGTGTAATATAGGTCAGACATACTGTGTAATACAGGTCAGACATTCTGAGTAATACAGGTCAGACATTCGGTGTAGGCCTAATACAGATCAGACATATTGTGTAATACAAGACAGACAAACTGTGTAATACAGGTCAGACATTCTGTATAATACAGGTTTGACATTCTGTGTAATACAGGTCAGACATTCTGTATAATACAGGTCAGACATACTGTGTAATACAGGTCAGACAATCTGTGTAATACATGTCAGACATTCTGTGTAATACAGGTCAGACTTACTGTGTAATACAGGTCAGACAGTCTGTGAAATACAGGTCAGACAATCTGTGTAATACATGTCAGACATTCTGTGTAATACAGGTCAAACATTCTGTGTAATACAGGTCAAACATTCTTTGTATTACAGGTCAGACATACTGTGTAATACAGGTCAGAAATACTTTGTAATACAGGTCAGACATACTGTGTAATAAGGGTCAGACATTTTGTGTAATACAGGTCAGACATTCTGTGTAATACAGGTCAGCCATACTGTGTAATACATATCAGACATTCTGTGTAATACAGGTCAGACATTTTGTGTAATACAGGTCAGACATTCTGTGTAATACAGGTCAGACTTTCTGTGTAATACAGGTCAGACAGTCTGTGTAGGCCTATAACAGGTCAGACATATTGTGTAATACAGGTCAGACATACTGTGTAATACAGGTCAGACATTCTTTATAATAAAGGTCAGACATTCTGTGTAATACAGGTCAGACATTCTGTGTAATACAGTCAGACATACTGTGTATTACATGGCAGACATTCTGTGTAATACAGGTCAGACATTCTGTGTAATACAGGTCACAAATAAAGACTTGCTTGCCCTGGTCTAGGAAATACCATTTGTCTCGAATACGTGGGTGAGTAACACAGGCTGGAATAAAGAGAGTGTGGGTGTGAGTGAAAGAGAGAGAGAGATAGAGAGAGGGAGAGAGGTAGAGGGAGAGAGAGAGAGAAAAAGAGAGGGAGAGTTAGAGAGAACACAGACATACAGGTCAGACATTCTGTGTATTACAGGTCAGACATTTTGTGTAGGCCTAATACAGATCAGACATATTGTGTAATACAAGACAGACAAACTGTGTAATACAGGTCAGACATTCTGTATAATACAGGTTTGACATTCTGTGTAATACAGGTCAGACATTCTGTATAATGCAGGTCAGACATACTGTGTAATACAGGTCAGACAATCTGTGTAATACATGTCAGACATTCTGTGTAATACAGGTCAGACATACTGTGTAATACAGGTCAGACAGTCTGTGAAATACAGGTCAGACAATCTGTGTAATACATGTCAGACATTCTGTGTAATACAGGTCAAACATTCTGTGTAATACAGGTAAGACATTCTGTGTATTACAGGTCAGACATACTGTGTAATACAGGTCAGAAATACTTTGTAATACAGGTCAGACATACTGTGTAATAAGTGTCAGACATTTTGTGTAATAAAGGTCAGACATACTGTGTAATACAGGTCAGCCATACTGTGTAATACATGTCAGACATTCTGTGTAATACAGGTCAGACATTTTGTGTAATACAGGTCAGACATTCTGTGTAATACAGGTCAGACTTTCTGTGTAATACAGGTCAGACAGTTTGTGTAGGCCTATAACAGGTCAGACATATTGTGTAAAACAGGTCAGACATACTGTGTAATACAGGTCAGACATTCTTTATAATAAAGGTCAGACATTCTGTGTAATACAGGTCAGACATTCTGTGTAATACAGTCAGACATACTGTGTATTACACGGCAGACATTCTGTGTAATACAGGTCAGACATTCTGTGTAATACAGGTCAGACATTCTGTGTAATACAGGTCAGACATTCTGTGTAATACAGGTTAGACATTCTGTGTAGGACTAATACAGGTCAGACATATTGTGTAATACAAGTCAGACATACTGTGTAATACAGGTCAGACATACTGTGTAATACAGGTCAGATATTCTGTGTAATACAGGTTGGACATTTTGTGTAATACAGGTCAGATATACTGTGTAATACAGGTCAGACATACTGTGTAATACAGGTCAGACAAAATGTGTAATACAGAATAGACATTTTGTGTAATACAGGTCAGACATTCTGTGTAGTACAGGTGAGACATGCTGTGTAATACAGGTCAGACATTCTGTGTAATACAGGTCAGACATACTGTGTAATACAGGTCAGACATTATGTGTAAAACAGGTCAGACATTCTGTGTAATACAGGTCAGACATACTGTGTAATACAGGGCAGACATTCTGTGTAGTACAGGTCAGACATTCCGTGCAGGCCTAATACAGGTCAGACATATTATGTAATACAGGTCAGACATACTGTGTAATACAGGTCAGACACTCTGTGTAATACAGGACAGACATTCTGTGTAATACAGGTCAGACATTCTGTGTAATACAGGTCAGACATACTGTGTAATACAAGGCAGACATTCTGTGTAATACAGGTCAGACATTCTGTGTAATACAGGTCAGACATACTGTGTAATACAGGTCAGACAGTCTGTGTAATACAGGTCAGACAATCTGTGTAATACAGGTCAGACATTCTGGGTTATACAGGTCAGACATTCTGTATAATACAGGTCAGACATTCTGTGTAATAAAGGTCAGACATTCTGTGTATTACAGGTCAGATATTCTGTGTAATACAGGTCAGACATTCTGTGTATTACAGGTCAGACATTCTGTGTAGGCCTAATACAGGTCAGACATATTGTGTAATACAGATCAGACATACTGTATAAAACAGGTCAGACCTTCTGTGTAATACAGGTGAGACATTCTGTGTAAAAAAGTTCAGACATTCTTTGTAATACTGGTCATACATTCTGTGTAGGCCTAATACAGGTCAGACATTTTGTGTAATACAGGTCAGACATACTGTATAATACACGTTTGACATTCTGTGTAAAACAGGTCAGACATTCTATATAATACAGGTCGGACATACTGTGTAATACATGTCAGACATTCTGTGTAATACAGGTCAAACATTCTGTGTAATACAGGTCAGACATTCTGTGTAATACAGGTCAGACATACTGTGTAATACAGGTCAGAAATACTTTGTAATACAGGTCAGACATACTGTGTAATAAGGGTCAGACATTCTGTGTAATACAGGTCAGACATTCTGTGTAATACAGGTCAGCCATACTGTGTAATACATGTCAGACATTCTGTGTAATACAGGTCAGACATTTTGTGTAATACAGGTCAGACATTCTGTGTAATACAGGTCAGACTTTCTGTGTAATACAGGTCAGACAGTCTGTGTAATACAGGTCAGACATTTTGTGTAATACAGGTCAGACATTCTGTGTAATACAGGTCAGACATACTGTGTAATACAGGTTAGACATTCTGTGTAGGCCTAATACAGGTCAGACATATTGTGTAATACAGGTCAGACATACTTTGTAATACAGGTCAGACATTCTTTATAATAAAGGTCAGACATTCTGTGTAATACAGGTCAGATATTCTGTGTAATACAGTCAGACATAATGTGTATTACATGGCAGACATTCTGTGTAATACAGGTCAGACATTCTGTGTAATACAGGTCAGACATTCTGTCTAATACAGGTCAGACATACTGTGTAATACAGGTTAGACATTCTGTGTAGGCCTAATACAGGTCAGACATATTGTGTAATACAAGTCAAACATACTGTGTAATACAGGTCAGACATACTGTGTAATACAGGTCAGACATTCTGTGTAATACAGGTTAGACATTTTGAGTAATACAGGTCAGACATACTGTGTAATACAGGTCAGACATACTGTGTAATACAGGTCAGACAAAATGTGTAATACAGGATAGACATTTTGTGTAATACAGGTCAGACTTTCTGTGTAATACAGGCGAGACATGCTGTGTAATACAGGTCAGACATTCTGTGTAATACAGGTCAGACATACTGTGTAATACAGGTGATATTATGTGTAAAACAGGTCAGACATTCTGTGTCATACAGGTCAGACATACTGCGTAAGACAGGTCAGACATTATGTGTAAAACAGGTCAGACATTCTGCGTAATACAGGTCAGACACTCTGTATAATACAGGTCAGACATACTGTGTAATACAGGTCAGACATTCTGTGTAATACAGGTCAAATATGTTGTGTAATACAAGTTAGACATTCTGTGTAATACAGGTCAGACATATTGTGTAATTCAGGTCAGACATACTGTGTAATACAGGTCAGACACTCAGTGTAATACAGGTCAGACATTCTGTGTAATACAGGTCAGACATTCTGTGTAATACAGGTCAGACATTCTGTGTAATACAGATCAGACATACTGTGTAATACAGGGCAGACATTCTGTGTAGTACAGGTCAGACATTCTGTGTAGGCCTAATACAGGTCAGACATATTGTGTAATACAGGTCAGACATACTGTGTAATACAGGTCAGACACTCTGTGTAATACAGGTCAGACATTCTGTGTAATACAGGTCAGACATTCTGTGTAATACAGGTCAGACATACTGTGTAATACAGGTCAGACACTCTGTGTAATACAGGTCAGACATTCTTTATAATAAAGGTCAGACATTCTGTGTAATACAGGTCAGACATTCTGTGTAATACAGTCAGACATACTGTGTATTACACGGCAGACATTCTGTGTAATACAGGTCAGACATTCTGTGTAATACAGGTCAGACATTCTGTGTAATACAGGTCAGACATTCTGTGTAATACAGGTTAGACATTCTGTGTAGGACTAATACAGGTCAGACATATTGTGTAATACAAGTCAGACATACTGTGTAATACAGGTCAGACATACTGTGTAATACAGGTCAGATATTCTGTGTAATACAGGTTGGACATTTTGTGTAATACAGGTCAGATATACTGTGTAATACAGGTCAGACATACTGTGTAATACAGGTCAGACAAAATGTGTAATACAGAATAGACATTTTGTGTAATACAGGTCAGACATTCTGTGTAGTACAGGTGAGACATGCTGTGTAATACAGGTCAGACATTCTGTGTAATACAGGTCAGACATACTGTGTAATACAGGTCAGACATTATGTGTAAAACAGGTCAGACATTCTGTGTAATACAGGTCAGACATACTGTGTAATACAGGGCAGACATTCTGTGTAGTACAGGTCAGACATTCCGTGCAGGCCTAATACAGGTCAGACATATTATGTAATACAGGTCAGACATACTGTGTAATACAGGTCAGACACTCTGTGTAATACAGGACAGACATTCTGTGTAATACAGGTCAGACATTCTGTGTAATACAGGTCAGACATACTGTGTAATACAAGGCAGACATTCTGTGTAATACAGGTCAGACATTCTGTGTAATACAGGTCAGACATACTGTGTAATACAGGTCAGACAGTCTGTGTAATACAGGTCAGACAATCTGTGTAATACAGGTCAGACATTCTGGGTTATACAGGTCAGACATTCTGTATAATACAGGTCAGACATTCTGTGTAATAAAGGTCAGACATTCTGTGTATTACAGGTCAGATATTCTGTGTAATACAGGTCAGACATTCTGTGTATTACAGGTCAGACATTCTGTGTAGGCCTAATACAGGTCAGACATATTGTGTAATACAGATCAGACATACTGTATAAAACAGGTCAGACCTTCTGTGTAATACAGGTCAGACATTCTGTGTAAAAAAGTTCAGACATTCTTTGTAATACTGGTCATACATTCTGTGTAGGCCTAATACAGGTCAGACATTTTGTGTAATACAGGTCAGACATACTGTATAATACACGTTTGACATTCTGTGTAAAACAGGTCAGACATTCTATATAATACAGGTCGGACATACTGTGTAATACATGTCAGACATTCTGTGTAATACAGGTCAAACATTCTGTGTAATACAGGTCAGACATTCTGTGTAATACAGGTCAGACATACTGTGTAATACAGGTCAGAAATACTTTGTAATACAGGTCAGACATACTGTGTAATAAGGGTCAGACATTCTGTGTAATACAGGTCAGACATTCTGTGTAATACAGGTCAGCCATACTGTGTAATACATGTCAGACATTCTGTGTAATACAGGTCAGACATTTTGTGTAATACAGGTCAGACATTCTGTGTAATACAGGTCAGACTTTCTGTGTAATACAGGTCAGACAGTCTGTGTAATACAGGTCAGACATTTTGTGTAATACAGGTCAGACATTCTGTGTAATACAGGTCAGACATACTGTGTAATACAGGTTAGACATTCTGTGTAGGCCTAATACAGGTCAGACATATTGTGTAATACAGGTCAGACATACTTTGTAATACAGGTCAGACATTCTTTATAATAAAGGTCAGACATTCTGTGTAATACAGGTCAGATATTCTGTGTAATACAGTCAGACATAATGTGTATTACATGGCAGACATTCTGTGTAATACAGGTCAGACATTCTGTGTAATACAGGTCAGACATTCTGTCTAATACAGGTCAGACATACTGTGTAATACAGGTTAGACATTCTGTGTAGGCCTAATACAGGTCAGACATATTGTGTAATACAAGTCAAACATACTGTGTAATACAGGTCAGACATACTGTGTAATACAGGTCAGACATTCTGTGTAATACAGGTTAGACATTTTGAGTAATACAGGTCAGACATACTGTGTAATACAGGTCAGACATACTGTGTAATACAGGTCAGACAAAATGTGTAATACAGGATAGACATTTTGTGTAATACAGGTCAGACTTTCTGTGTAATACAGGCGAGACATGCTGTGTAATACAGGTCAGACATTCTGTGTAATACAGGTCAGACATACTGTGTAATACAGGTGATATTATGTGTAAAACAGGTCAGACATTCTGTGTCATACAGGTCAGACATACTGCGTAAGACAGGTCAGACATTATGTGTAAAACAGGTCAGACATTCTGCGTAATACAGGTCAGACACTCTGTATAATACAGGTCAGACATACTGTGTAATACAGGTCAGACATTCTGTGTAATACAGGTCAAATATGTTGTGTAATACAAGTTAGACATTCTGTGTAATACAGGTCAGACATATTGTGTAATTCAGGTCAGACATACTGTGTAATACAGGTCAGACACTCAGTGTAATACAGGTCAGACATTCTGTGTAATACAGGTCAGACATTCTGTGTAATACACGTCAGACATTCTGTGTAATACAGATCAGACATACTGTGTAATACAGGGCAGACATTCTGTGTAGTACAGGTCAGACATTCTGTGTAGGCCTAATACAGGTCAGACATATTGTGTAATACAGGTCAGACATACTGTGTAATACAGGTCAGACACTCTGTGTAATACAGGTCAGACATTCTGTGTAATACAGGTCAGACATTCTGTGTAATACAGGTCAGACATACTGTGTAATACAGGTCAGACATTCTGTGTAATACAGGTCAGACATTCTGTGTAATACAGGTCAGACATTCTGTGTATTACAGGTCAGACATTCTGTGTAGGCCTAATACAGGTCAGACATATTGTGTAATACAGATCAGACATACTGTATAAAACAGTTCAGACCTTCTGTGTAATACAGGTCAGACATACTGTGTAATACAGGTCAGACACTCTGTGTAATACAAGGCAGACATTCTGAGTAATACAGGTCAGACATTCTGTGTAATACAGGTCAGACATACTGTGTAATACAGGTCAGACATTCTGTGTAATACAGGTCAGACATTCTGTGTAATACAGGCATACATTCTGTGTATTACAGGTCATACATTCTGTGTAGGCCTAATACAGGTCAGACATATTGTGTAATACAGATCAGACATACTGTATAAAACAGGTCAGACCTTCTGTGTAATACGGGTCAGACATTCTGTGTAAAAAAGTTCAGACATTCTGTGTAATACAGGTCATACATTCTGTGTAGGCCTAATACAGGTCAGACATATTGTGTAATACAGGTCAGACATACTGTATAATACAGGTTTGACATTCTGTGTAATACAGGTCAGACATTCTGTATAATACAGGTCAGACATACTGTGTAATACAGGTCAGACAATCTGTGTAATACAGGTCAGACATTCTGTGTAATACAGGTCAGACATTTTGTGTAATACAAGTCAGACATTCTGTGTAATACAGGTCAGACATTCTGTGTAATACAGGTCAGACATACTGTGTAATACAGGGCAGACATTCTGTGTAGTACAGGTCAGACATTCTGTGCTATAAAGGTAAGAAATTCTGTGTAATAAAGGTCAGACATTCTGTGTAGGCCTAATACAGGTCAGACATACTGTGTAATACAGGTCAGACACTCTGTGTAATACAGGTCAGACATTCTGTGTAATACAGGTCAAACATTCTGTGTATTACAGGTCAGACATACTGTGTAATTCATTACAGACATTCTGCGTAATACAGGTCAGACATTCTGTGTAATACAGGTCAGACATTCTGGGTAAAAAAGGTCAGACATACTGTGTAATACAGGTCAGACAGTCTGTGTAATACAGGTCAGACAATCTGTGTAATACAGGTCAGACATTCTTTGTAATACAGGTCAGACATTCTGTGTAATACAGGTCAGACATTCTGTGTAGGCCTAATACAGGTCAGACATATTGTGTAATACAGGTCAGAAATACTGTGTAATACAGGTCAGACATTCTGTGTAATACAGGTCAGACATTCTGTGTAATACAGGTCAGACATTCTGTGTAATACAGGTCAGACATATTGTGTAATACAAGGCAGACATTCTGTGTAATACAGGTCAGACATTCTGTGTAATACAGGTCAGACATACTGTGTAATACAGGTCAGACAGTCTGAGTAATACAGGTCAGACAATCTGTGTAATACAGGTCAGACATTCTGTGTTGTACAGGTCAGACATTCTGTGTAATACAGGTCAGACATTCTGTGTAATACAGGTCAGACATTCAGTGTATTACAGGTCAGACATTCTGTGTAAGCCTAATACAGATCAGACATATTGTGTAATACAAGACAGACAAACTGTGTAATACAGGTCAGACATTCTGTATAATACAGGTTTGACATTTTGTGTAATACAGGTCAGACATTCTGTATAATACAGGTCAGACATACTGTGTAATACAGGTCAGACAATCTGTGTAAGACAGGTCAGACATTCTGTGTAAAACAGGTCAGACATACTGTGTAATACAGGTCAGACAGTCTGTGAAATACAGGTCAGACAATCTGTGTAATATATGTCAGACATTCTGTGTAATACAGGTCAAACATTTTGTGTAATACAGGTCAGACATTCTGTGTAATACAGGTCAGACATACTGTGTAATACAGGTCAGAAATACTTTGTAATACAGGTCAGACATACTGTGTAATAAGGGTCAGACATTCTGTGTAATACAGGTCAGACATTCTGTGTAATACAGGTCAGCCATACTGTGTAATACATGTCAGACATTCTGTGTAATACAGGTCAGACATTTTGTGTAATACAGGTCAACATTCTGTGTAATACAGGTCAGACTTTCTGTGTAATACAGGTCAGACAGTCTGTGTAGGCCTATAACAGGTCAGACATATTGTGTAATACAGGTCAGACATTCTGTGTAATAAAGGTCAGACATTCTGTGTAATACAGGTCAGACATTCTGTGTAATACAGTCAGACATACTGTGTATTACATGGCAGACATTCTGTGTAATACAGGTCAGACATTCTGTGTAATACAGGTCAGACATATTGTGTAATACAAGGCAGACATTCTGTGTAATACAGGTCAGACATACTGTGTAATACAGGTCAGACAGTCTGTGCGCTACAGGTCAAACAATCTGTGTAATACAGATCAGACATTCTGTGTAATACAGGACAGACATTCTGCGTAATACAGGTGAGACATTCTGTGTAATACAGGTCAGTCATTCTGTGTAATACAGGTCAGACATTCTGTGTAATACAGGTCAGACTTTCTGTGTAGGCCTAATACAGGTCAGACATATTGTGTAATACAGGTCAGACATAATGTGTGATACAGGTCAGACACTCTGTGTAATACAGGTCAGACATTCTGTGTAATACAGGTCAGACATTCTGTGTTATACAGGTCAGACATTCTGTGTAATACAGATCAGACATTCTGTGTAAAAAAGTTCAGACATTCTGTGTAATACAGGTCAGACATTCTGTGTTTGATCCTAATACAGGTCAGACATACTGTGTAATACAGGTCAGACAGTCTGTGTAATACAGGTCAGACAATCTGTGTAATACAGGTCAGACATTCTGTGTAATACAGGTCAGACATTCTGTGTCGTACAGGTCAGACATTCTGTGTAATACAGGTCAGACATTCTGTGTAATACAGGTCAGACATTCTGTGTAGGCCTAATACAGGTCAGATATATTGTGTAATACAGGTCAGACATACTGTGTAATACAGGTCAGACATTCTGTGTAATACAGGTCAGACATTCTGTGTAATACAGGTCAGAAATTCTGTGTAATACAGGTCAGACATACTGTGTAATACAGGGCAGACATTCTGTGTAGTACAGGTCAGACATTCTGTGTAGGCCTAATACAGGTCAGACATATTGTGTAATACAGGTCAGACATACTGTGTAATACAGGTCAGATACTCTGTGTAATACAGGTCAGACATTCTGTGTAATACAGGTCAGACATTCTGTGTAATACAGGTCAGACATACTAAGTAATACACGGCAGATTTTCTGTGTAATGCAGGTCAGACATAATGTGTAATACAGGTCAGACAGTCTGTGTAATACAGGTCAGACATTCTGTGTAGTACAGGTCAGACATTCTGTGTAGGCCTAATACAGGTCAGACATATTGTGTAATACAGGTCAGACATACTGTGTATTACAGGTCAGACACTCTGTGTAATACAGGTCAGACATACTGTGTAATACAAGTGAGACATTTTGTGTTACACAGGTCAGACATTCTGTGTAATACAGGTCAGACATTTTGTGTAATACAGGTCAGACATTCTGTGTAATACAGGTCAGACATACTGTGTAATACAGGTCAGACATACTGTGTAATACAAGTCAGAAATTATGTGCTTTTATTAAGTCAAATATTCTGTGTTTATTAAGTCAGACATTCTGTGTTGAATAGGTTAGAAATTCTGTAATTATAATGTCAGACATGCCACATCTAATAGGTCAGACAAGGTGTTTTATAGATTATACATCCGACCTTTTGTTGTTAATGTGTTTGAAGCGCTGTGATGTAGATCAATATGTCAGAAAGTCATGGTTATATAAAATTCTTTGATTTTTGGTGGCAGTCAATATTGTATAGAGGTCTAGCAAGTCTGTTAGCTAATGATTTATTTATAAGAACGTGTGCACATTTTCAAATGTACGTTCGTGTTTGTGTGTATGCATGCTTTCGTCTTTTTTTTGTCCATCCCATGATTGAGACTCGATAACACCTGGTGATTATAAGTCACAGATGTGCATATATTGATATCGTCGCTTTTACTTCCCCAATTATTCTTTTTTCTTGCCTCCCCCACCCCAACACACAGTTTTTTTCTTGTTTTTTTTTTTAAATAATGGAAATATTTTTGCAAACTTTTAATTATGAATTTTCATCACTGATTAGATGTCATGATATTTTGACAAATTCTTTATGATCAAAGGGCAGATAATTTCATTTTAATTTTAAAAAGAAACTAACCTATGTGTTAGAATGTCTTACTTCAATGTATAATGGCAATGGTATTTGTCACGTTTGTATACTTTGATTTAACAGGGCCAACAAATATAAAAATGAAGATAACGGAGTTATCTGTCTTGGATTTACCTATGTGGCTGATCACCCAAAGGCTGAATATGTTATAGTAAGGATGATTGGTGAGTACAAGTCACATGGTTTATTTATTTACGTCTGTCCGCTTATTCTGTGAATAATTTAAACTAGGCATGAAGGAATCAACGAACTAGTGGCAATTCTATTTAACAGAACTTCAAAAGTTTCCAATTAATATATGTTTTCTTTTAATGAATATTATTAACCTTGCACAAATTTCTGGCTGCTTGGCTGGCGACCGATGCAAGGCTAATTAAACCACTTCACTTCAGTCTGTCGATCTAAAACTTGTATTTAGACGTTAAATTTTCCTTAAATTTGTTTTGTTTCAAATTATTGACAGCCATAATATCTTTTCGGTACTAAAGTTTTCAGTGATGCTTACATTTCTATGCTGAATTTGTGACTTTGTTTTTTCTTCTCACTATGTGGGTGGTGAAATGAACAATTTTTTCAGAAGTTCCATTTGGATAGAAGATTATTATGTCCCCTAGGCCCAAAACTCCGACAGGGAGGCAGGTCGGGCTAGAACAAGGGCCGTTTGGTTGACAGTCCGGTGCACTAACCGCAGATCCAACCGGTCTCTAGATGGCTAATTCATTACCCGGTACAAAGAAAGAATACAAACATCATTGTTGTGTTAACTTTGATTTAATAGTACATTTCTCACTTTTTCAAATATAATGCGCCTTGATCCTACACTATGTTTGTTGATAGAGCTATATAAATACAATTATTATTATAGTCAATACGTTTGTTTTAATTTTATTGCCAAAGTAATTCGAAATTGGATAAAAGTATTTTTTTTATAAAAGACACATATACTGTAAATTATAGACGTCATGTTTATTATATGTTAAAAGCGTGTTCTATAATTGTGTAATGTATTAAATATAGAATAAAATAACGGATTAATAATAAGTTAAATTGTGGACAGGTCATAATATTTGTGATTAAAAGCAATATTTAGACAACAAGACTTTTCGATTAATAAATGTCATTTTTTAACCGAGAGAGAGAGAGAGAGAGAGAAAGAGAGAGAGAGAGAGAGAGAGAGAGAGAGAGGAATGTCTATATCATAATGAGACTAGTTAAATGTTTTTTATTTTTATTTTTGTTGCATTATGAGAATTTTAAAGTTTTAAACATGGTTAAGCAACTGAATCAATTAGCTGTATCAAAATAAGTGTATAAATAATCTAATTAATTCAACCAAAATATGCCAAATTTACTTCGAGACGCTTTTGCAATGTCCTTTCTACCTCCACACCGGGACCACGGGCCTACCCGGTGTGCAATGGATAGCATGACACCCGAAGCCACTGCGTAGCTGTCCCCGTGCGTTCGCACGTCGGTGTAATCTTAAGGTGATCGTATAAGCGGTTTTCACACTTCGCCATTTTTTAGGCCCATGGGTACAGATGTGACTGGGGTGGTGAAGCAGCGTTCTCTAGTTTCTGTGGCCACGGCATACTTGGGGATTGTGTTGCCAGATCAATGCCCAGCCGCCTTACTTTACCCCAAATAAAGTCAGGTACCCATTAGAGCTGGGTAGACTCAGGGACACCCTCCAGTCCAGGGAACAAATCTTAGCCTTAACCAGGATTCGAATCCAGAGCCTTCGGAACGCCAGTCGAACGCGCTGCCTCTCGGCCACCATACCCCGTGAAATATGCATATGATATTCTATCGTCTGCAGGCCCAGGAGAAGCCACTCAGTTGTTAAGTCCGGTCGTCATGGACCACGAAACAAAGTTGTCCATAGCGACCACGTGCAACTCGCACGGCGGACATGTTGCTTCCAACCCTGTCCACGTGACTAGCGCCTTCATCCGCAGAGCTCGTGAGTACACCCTTCCATCCGTCACAAGTATGTCATCCATCATGCCTCAATTTATTTGATCCATCATGCTTCTATTTATTTGATTTATCATGCTTCAATTTATTTGATCCATCATGCTTCAATTTATTTGATCCATCATGCTTCAATTTAATTGATCCATCATGCTTCAATTTATTTGATCCATCATGCTTCAATTTAATTTATCCATCATGCTTCAATTTATTTGATCCATCATGCTTCAATTTATTTGATTTATCATGCTTCAATTTAATTGATCCATCATGCTTCAATTTATTTGATCCATCATGCTTCAATTTAATTTATCCATCATGCTTCAATTTATTTGATCCATCATGCTTCAATTAAATTGATCCATCATGCTTCAATTTATTTGATCCATCATGCTTCAATTTAATTTATCCATCATGCTTCAATTTATTTGATCCATCATGCTTCAATTTATTTGATTTATCATGCTTCAATTTAAATGATCCATCATGCTTCAATTTATTTGATCCATCATGCTTCAATTTAATTTATCCATCATGCTTCTATTTATTTGATTTATCATGCTTCAATTTATTTGATCAATCATGCTTCAATTTAATTGATCCATCATGCTTCAATTTATTTGATCCATCATGCTTCTATTTATTTGATTTATCATGCTTCAATTTATTTAATCCATCATGCTTCAATTTATTTGATCCATCATGCTTCAATTTATTTGATTTATCATGCTTCAATTTATTTGATCCATCATGCTTCAATTTATTTGATCCATCATGCTTCAATTTATTTGATTTATCATGCTTCTATTTATTTGATTTATCATGCTTCAATTTATTTGATCCATCATGCTTCTATTTATTTGATCCATCATGCTTTAATTTATTGGATCCATCATGCTTCAATTTATTTGATCAATCATGCTTCAATTTATTTGATCCATCATGCTTCTATTTATTTGATCCATCATGCTTCAATTTAATTGATCAATCATGCTTCAATTTATTTGATCCATCATGCTTCAATTTATTTGATCAATCATGCTTCAATTTATTTGATTTATCATGCTTCTATATATTTGATTTATCATGCTTCAATTTATTTGATCCATCATGCTTCAATTTATTTGATCAAACATGCTTCAATTTATTTGATTTATCATGCTTCTATTTATTTGATTTATCATGCTTCTATTTATTTGATTTATCATGCTTCAATTTATTTGATCCATCATGCTTCTATTTATTTGATCCATCATGCTTCAATTTATTTGATCCATCATGCTTCAATTTATTTGATCCATCATGCTTCAATTTATTTGATCAATCATGCTTCAATTTATTTGATCCATCATGCTTCAATTTATTTGATCAATCATGCTTCAATTTATTTGATTTATCATGCTTCTATTTATTTGATTTATCATGCTTCAATTTATTTGATCAATCATGCTTCAATTTATTTGATCAATCATGCTTCAATTTATTTGATCAATCATGCTTCAATTTATTTGATCCATCATGCTTCAATTTATTTGATCAATCATGCTTCAATTTATTTGATCAATCATGCTTCAATTTATTTGATTTATCATGCTTCTATTTATTTGATTTATCATGCTTCTATTTATTTGATCCATCATGCTTCTATTTATTTGATTTATCATGCCTCAATTTATTTGATCCATCATGCTTCTATTTATTTGATTTATCATGCTTCTATTTATTTGATCCATCATGCTTCTATTTATTTGATTTATCATGCTTCTATTTATTTGATTTATCATGCTTCTATTTATTTGTTCCATCATGCTTCTATTTATTTGATTTATCATGCCTCAATTTATTTGATCCATCATGCTTCTATTTATTTGATTTATCATGCTTCTATTTATTTGATCCATTGCTTCTATTTATTTGATTTATCATGCTTCTATTGATTTGATTTATCATGCTTCTATTTATTTGATTTATCATGCTTCAATTTATTTGATCCATCATGCCTCAATTTATTTGATCCATCATGCTTCTATTTATTTGATTTATCATGCTTCTATTTATTTGATCCATCATGCTTCTATTTATTTGATTTATCATGCCTCAATTTATTTGATCCATCATGCTTCTATTTATTTGATTTATCATGCTTCTATTTATTTGATCCATCATGCTTCTATTTATTTGATCCATCATGCTTCTATTTATTTGATTTATCATGCTTCTGTTTATTTGATTTATCATGCTTCTATTTATTTGATTTATCATGCTTCAATTTATTTGATCCATCATGCTTCTATTTATTTGATCCATCATGCTTCAATTTATTTGATCCATCATGCTTCAATTTATTTGATCCATCATGCTTCAATTTATTTGATCCATCATGCTTCAATTTATTTGATCCATCATGCTTCAATTTATTTGATCAATCATGCTTCTATTGATTTGATCCATCATGCTTCTATTTATTTGATCCATCATGCTTCAATTTATTTGATCCATCATGCTTCAATTTATTTGATCCATCATGCTTCAATTTATTTGATTAATCATGCTTCTATTGATTTGATCCATCATGCTTCAATTTATTTGATCCATCATGCTTCAATTTATTTGATCCATCATGCTTCAATTTATTTGATTTATCATGCTTCAATTTATTTGATCCATCATGCTTCAATTTATTTGATCCATCATGCCTCAATTTATTTGATCCATCATGCTTCAATTTATTTGATCCATCATGCTTTTATTTATTTGATCCATCATGCTTCAATTTATTTGATCCATCATGCTTCAATTTATTTGATCCATCATGCTTCAATTTATTTGATCCATCATGCTTCAATTTATTTGATCCATCATGCTTCTATTTATTTGATCCATCATGCTTCAATTTATTTGATCCATCATGCTACTATTTATTTGATCCATCATGCTTCTATTTATTTGATCCATCATGCTTCTATTTATTATCCCTATGCTTTTTTTGTGCCATCTGTTATGCCTAATTAAATGTCATCTTTCATATTAGACTTAAGTCAAATGCCATCTGGCATCTGTCATGCTTTTTTTATGACATTTACCATTCTTGATCATTTGTCACCTGCCATGCTTGTTAGTTTTTTGTTATCTGTCATTGTCAGTGATTGGATTGGTATGATCAAGGGAAGGAAAACAAACAATAGTTTGTGTCTTTTTTTTTAGGTGACATCCCTTTGACCATGTATTGATAGTGTGTGTATTGTTTAGAAGAGTCTAGAAAGTGTGAACTTTGCATGCTTTTTAGTGAAACATGACTTTTATGACTTTGACTTGGTCAGGTGATTTTGGGAGGAGAGGCCAGTGGGCGCTCAGCTTTTGTGGAGAGAGAAGCTGTAGTTTTTATGTGGAGATTTTGTAATGTTGGAGATATCAGTGAATCTATTCTGTAAATTCTGTTATGTGTATTGCAATGCAATTGAGTGAATATAGATCTATAATCTTGTGCATGGATTTTCATATGAATTGTGAGGACATAAAAATATATGTGTAAATAAACTTATTAATTGCTGTACTGGAGTGTTGAGTACTTTTTATGAACGCCTCGAAGAGATGTGTGAGTGAATGATACAAGTACAGAAATACCAGAAACATGCAACTTACAACTGGTGGCAAGCGGAAACTACCATAAAGAAAAAACGTTGGCAAGTACTAAAAATCAAAATTTTCGTTCGTCGTACAATACGTCCTATGCAGTGGAGGCCCAGGGCATGAAAAATTTGCCGACCCTGAATATTTTATTACAAGTGTATACTTCAACTTCTTGTAAGCTCGAGTACTAAAAAGATACAGCAAACAGCAATGACAATTATAAAGTCAATTCATAAATAATAATCAATTGTCATCTGAAAATTTTAAGACAGGAAAAGACATTTTATTCTACCAGTGACTGAATTTATTTTTATAAGCAAGATGGCGCACTAATAAATTCAAAATGGCGGCGCACTGTTGTGATTGGAAGTCTCCTTGTTTCAACATAACTGCAGTTCAACTTCAACTTTGACTAATTGTTTTATTATACATATACATCCCGACGTGACAGTGAATGTCAGTAAACAGATTAGCCGGAAGTCAGATGTAAAGATCTTGTGATATACACAGTACCTATTTTAAATATCCAGTCCCCATCGGAGATGGCAGATTTCACGTGAAGTGAAGACAGATCACACAATTGTCATAGTGTGCCTACCGTATGCTAGTCATACATGGGTATGTAAAACTTTCAGACTCGTCATAGTCGGAATATTGTGTTAACATTACATCAAGGCATTGAAGAAACTGACACTGATCGTTACTATCGTTACATCAAGTCATTGAAGAAACTGACACTGATCGTTACTATATCCTCTTGCTTATGTGTAATTACTGCCTTTCTTTATTAGTAATTACTTTGTTAAATATAATAATTTCATGTTATATGTATACAATATATATGTGCGGGAGGTTGGAGGTAGTCTATGTTAGGACCTCATTACTTTTACTTCTGTCTATACTCTAATTCTGTTTCTTTTCGAGGTTTTAATGTAGATGATTCTAATAGGGATATTTGTTTTATTTACAAATATAGTCGTTAGCTGTGTAAGTCTTGTTTGTGATCGTAAATAATTGTTGTATTGTTATTAAAACATCATATTGTTTGGTCAATGTTTATATATTGTAATTCTTTTGTTGAATTCCTCTTAGTATTGTCTATTTAAAACAGCAATTATTTTTGTTTTGTGTTCATATGCATTTTATATGTTAAATTTGTAAACTTGTTAGAGCAAATCCATTATGTGCAAGATAATGTCTTAGCATGACAGGGTACTAAGAAATAATTTTTTATGCAAATAACTTTGGAGTACTGTAAATAATATAATTAATTTTTGAATTCTTTTATAAGATGCAATAACATAGTTGTGAGATAACATAATATTGCGCACATACAGATTTAGTACATTATATAAATAGTCACAAAATAAGCTTTGTAAAACATATTAAATTTTGGGGTGGTCCAGAAGTTGAACTTTTATTTGACTCAAGTAATTCATGGTGAGTAAATAAATTATTTTATCATTGCGCATTTTTTGTCCTACCGCAGGAACTTATTGTGATTAGGTAAAGAAAGAGACTAGTCATATAAGTCATCAAGCTTTGACGAACTCTATAAAAATATAAATGTGAACAAATAATCATGTAAGTCTTCAAGCTTTGATTATCATTGGGTCACATTTTAGTATAACTAATATATAGAATCTGTGTTATTGATCATATCAGTATATGATTAAGTTGGTCACAGTACAAATAAATTGAATTTGTGTAATAAATAAAACATACTTTAAAAATTGTGTAATGACAAATACATAATAACACTGGACAAATAAGCAAATAAAAAAAATGGCTTCGTTTGAAACTAATGCACAAATGTATGCCAGGGCTAAAGAATTAGCTATGGAATATGAAATAGAGAAAAAAGACATGATGAAATTTATCGAAGAAAAAGTTCAGGCTTGGACTTTAGAACAAAAACAAGAAAAAAAAAGAAATTGAAAATAAGGAAAGAGATAGAAGAGCTGAAGATAGAGAATTTGAAAAACTAAAAATAGCTCAGCGAACAGAAATTGAAAAATTTAAAATAACTCAGCACACAGAATTAGAACATAAAAGGTATGAAACTGAATTAGAGTTAGGAAAAATTAAGGTCACAGAATCTTACAATCATCATAAAGTTAATGACAAATTTAACGTACAGTCCTTTGATGGAAATGAAAATAATTTAGATAGTTTCTTGTCTATTTTTGAAGAAAATTGTATAGCTAATAACTTACCAAAAGATAAATGGGCTGCTAAATTATTAGGAGCAGTTAAAGAAAAGGGACTAAAAGCAGTAGGTGGAGGAATTGGTAGAACATATCACCAAATAAAAACAGCAATGTTCAATTTTTATAATTTTACACCTGATCATTATAGAAAACAATTTCATAAGGTTAGACTGGAAGCTAGTGACAACACTGATAGGTTCATTAATGACATAAGCCAATACCTAGAAAAATGGTTAACACTAAGTAAAGTGGACATAAATAATCCCAGACATATATTAGACATGATAATTATTGATAAAGTTCTCACAATGGTGACTTCAGAACTATTTACATATCTTAAAGAAAGAAACATTAAAAATGTAGAAGAATTGAAAACAGCCTTAACTAATTACAAGGACAGTCATCCTGGTGTGGCATTTAGTAAAAATGAAGATACAAATAATTTGAATGCTTTTGAAAACAGCTTGAATGTTTTCAATGCATATCAAAATCAGAACAACAGACCAAGAAACCAAAATAGGAGTAATGCTCGGAACACTGACTATCCTTTCAGAAGACATAGTTTGTCACCCACAAGAAACACTAATTCCAATAACCAAAATAATGGTAGATTTTTCAATAGAGGTAACAACAATAATAGAGGTTACTATAATAATAATAGAGGTTACTTTAAACAAACTAGAGGTAACAACAACAGAGGCTATTATAGTGGCAATAATAGTAGAGGTTCTTACAATCAGTCTAGAGGCAATAGCAATAAGGTCAATGATAATCCTACATCAATAAGATGTTATAATTGCCAGGGTTATGGGCACATATCTTATGATTGTTCATCACCGTTTCAGGGTCAACAAACTGAACCTAAACAATTGTATGACAGTAACTTTTCTCAAAGTAACAATTTTTCAATTGTAGCACCACATGCTAATACTGGAAAATACTTTACTAACATGCATGAAGCAGGTGGACAGTTATACTTGTTCCCTTCTTATGTTAATCACATTCAGACCATGACATTGAGAGACACTGGATGCTCGTACTTAATAGTACAAGCTAATCTAGTTGAGTCTGATCAATATATTGATGACATAGAAGTAATTACACTAGGTGATGGGAGTTCCATTACATGCAAATGTGCAAATATTTTAATTGACACTCCTTGGATCGCAGGGAAAGTAAAAGCTGTCGTAATGCCCAAATGCACCGCTCCACTTATCATAGGTAATGCAACCAATGTTAAACCAGACAATTCAGTACACATTTTTGAAGAATGGATTAGGAATAGACTAGATATAAAAGAAATTCAGAATCCTATGACTTTGACTGAATTCAATAATGATCCCATCAGTACACTATCTCAAAATCTATGCATTTTGAAGTCAAATAATGTTCAATCACATGAATGGATAAATATGTTGGAACCTGTGAAACTAAAAAGTAAAGAAAATAACTTCCATAATTGGAATGGTACTCAACAAATTGGTCAATACTTAGATGAGTTTTAAAATGTGTGTAATGAATTGAATGTTCCTGGTGAATTGAAATCTATAATTTTGACTCAGCATGTTAGAAATCATGATAAAGCTTTAAAGATAGCAAATGATCATTTGGATAACTATGAAAACCAAAAAGATGTCTTAAACAAAAATTTAACTGTAGCTATTAGCTAGAAAGAGACATATAAACCAGAAATAAGTAATCATGAAAAGATTTAGGTAGAGAAGCAAACATTTGCTGAAATAAACACTGTAAAGCATAATGAAAAAAACAGTGCTTGAAATGGGTAAAATAACTCATCAATTGTTACAAGCTGAACAGAAAAAAGATGACTATATAAATAAATTGTTAGAAAAAAAAACAAATACTAAAGAAGGTGAATTCAAACAGAATAAAGGTATAGAAATAAAGAATGGGATAGTAATTCGATTCAATATAGATGCACAAATGCATAACAGAGAAGAGCAGATAATAGTTCCCAAGACATTAGTAAATACAATAATTGTAGCTGGACATAGTAAACCACTAAGTGGACATTTAGGTACAGATAAGACGTACCATACAGTAAAAAGAAATTTTTGGTGGAAGGGAATGAAAAGAGACATTCAACATCACATAAAAGAATGTTGTAATAGTTGTTTAAGAAAAAATAAGAACACATCTACTCACATAGCTCCCATTCAAGAATTTAATGTGATAGGAATACCATTTCATAAGGTTGCAATGGACATAATAGGTCCCATGACAATGACTAAAACTAATAAAAACAGATTTGCTTTAGTTATCATTGACTTAGCCACAAAATGGGTAGAGGTTATTCCACTGAAAGACATAACATCTGAACGCATTTGTACGGCTTTGTTGTCCGTATTTACAAAGTATGGTTTTCCTAGGGACATATTAAGTGACAATGGGACACAGTTTGTTTCCAATTTAACTAAAGCATTCCATGAATTTCTAGAAATAACCCAGATATTTTCCACTCGATATCATCCACAGTCGAATGGATGTGTGGAGAGATTTAACCAGACAATTAAACTAATGATCCAAAAATGCTGTATAGATAAGCCTAAGGAATGGGATGTTTATTTACCTATGCTTTTGTTCGCATATCGTAATGCTATACACCAGACAACTAATTATTCACCATTTGAATTAATGTTTGCAAGAAAAGCCAATAGTCCTTTGGACAATTTCAAAAATACAATACTTGATAATGATGACATTGAGTATAATACAGAAGAGTATATTGAAGATTTAAAATCTCAACTTGGTTATGTAAATAAAATAGTAAATGAAAATTTAAAAATATCAGGACAAAAACAAAGAGAAATAAAAAACAAACATAGGTATTTGAGAACCTTGAAACCTAATGATCTTGTATTGTTTTTTTCACCAACACCAACAAATAGTAATAAGGAATGGCATGGTGCATATACTGTTATAAAAAGAATTAATACAGTTTCATATGAAATCTCTGTAAAAGACTCTATAAGAAAATTTCATATCAATGATCTTAGAAAATATTCAGTGACAGCTGAAAACATTAACAAAATTGAACATAATATGACGTCTGAAAATAGTAGTGAAGATTATGTAGTGCTAAAACTGAATGATGACACAAATGTTTCACAAGTGCAAAATTGTAATGTACTACAAAATAGCAATACTAAACAAAGCTATAAAGACATTTCTTTAGCTCATTTAAAAGAATTACAAATCAAAGAAGTGAAGGAAATATTAAAGAAATTTGACAAAGTAATTTCAGACAAACCGGGTCATACAGAGACAATAGAACACTGTATAGAATTAAATGATGAAACACATTTTAGAGCCATAGTATATCAGGTACCCCAAATGCAAAAAGCAAATGTTGAGAAAGAGTTAGATACATTGTTAAAAGAAGGGCTGATACGCAAATCGATATTACAAATTTCCTCACCTAGGGTGATAGTGAAGAAGAAAGATAATAGCATTAGATTATGCTGTGATTATCGAAAACTGAATGCAGTTACAAAAATTGATCAGGAAGGCTTAGCTAATATAGAAGACATTGTTAATGAGATAGGGAAAGGAAAAATATTCTCTACCTTAGATTTAACTAGAGGATTTTGGCTAATTCCTATGCAGGAACAATCTAAACAATACACGGCATTTACAACAGATCAAGGATTATATGAATGGAATGTAATGCCTTTCGGATTGATTAATAGTACTGCGACATTTACTAAAATGAGGCGCAAAATAATACCTAGACATCCCAATTGTGTTCATTATGTAGATGATATTTGCATATTCACTGAGACTTGGGAACAACATTTTAAAGTTTTAGAAGAATTGTTAGCAATACTAGCTGAACATAATCTAACTATTTCACAACAAAAAATGAAATTAGCTCATAATGAAATTGAATTTTTAGGACATAAATTTAAAGATCAGGCAATACAACCAATTGATAGGATGCAAGAGAAAATGTTGAACATAAAGAAGCCTGAAACAAAAAAAAACAGTCAGAGCTTTGTTAGGAGTATTTGGTTACTATAGAGATTTCATTGAAAATTACAGTCAAATAGTAAAACCACTTGTAAATTTAACAAGGAAAGGTCAATATAATACAAAAATAAATTGGACTTCAGAATGTGAAAAAGCAATGCAAAATTTAAAAATACTATTTTCTAAAGAACCAATTTTAACTACCATTTCAGCTAAAGATACAATCATTTTAGCTACTGATGCCTCTATGCAAGGTCTTGGTGCATGTTTAATGAAACATTGTCTGGAGGAAAATAGTAATATGACAAAAAAAAAAGAAAAGAAAATTATGGGTATTTACAAACCAGCATTGTACATAAGTAGATCACTGACAAAAGCAGAGAAAAAGTACTCTGTAATTGAGTTGGAAGGTTTGGCCATTGTATGGGCAGTAACTAAACTAAGAAGATATTTGTTAGGTCGTAAATTTACAATATTTACAGATCACAAACCTTTGATTAATTTCAATGTGAGCAACGTGAACAATAATAGGATCAATAAATTTGCAATGAAACTTAGTGATTACCAGTTTAACATACAAAGTATTAAAGGGACAGACAATCACATACCTGACATATTGTCAAGATTAGCCATGTAAACAGTCACAAACTCATTGCACATAATTACACTTACTAACATTGTCTACTAATAATAACTAACAAACTATTCTAACAAATATTATTACATGTATGATTTATTTATATATAACATAATCTATGTATTGATTTATGACTTATATGGATGTATTAATTTTGCTTTGAATCTAAAAATGCCATGAACGTCATTTTTAATTATGGGCAAGGGGTGTGTGTCAGTGATTGGATTGGTATGATCAAGGGAAGCAAAACAAACAATAGTTTGTGTCTTTTTTTAGGTGACATCCCTTGGACCATGTATTGATAGTGTGTGTATTGTTTAGAAGAGTCTAGAAAGTGTGAACTTTGCATGCTTTTTAGTGAGACATGACTTTTATGACTTTGACTTGGTCAGGTGATTTTGGGAGGAGAGGCCAGTGGGCGTTCAGCTTTTGTGGAGAGAGGAGCTGTTGCTTTTATGTGGAGATTTTGTAATGTTGGAGATATCAGTGAATCTATTCTGTAAATTCTGTTATGTGTATTGCAATGCAATTAAGTGAATATAGATCTATAATCTTGTGCATGGATTTTCATATGAATTGTGAGGACATAAAAATATATGTGTAAATAAACGTATTAATTGCTGTACTGGAGTGTTTAGTACTTTTTATGAACGCCTCAAAGAGATGTGTGAGTGAATGATACAAGTACAGAAATACCAGAAACATACAACTTACAGTCATGTTTGAATGAAATATGCAGTGCCGTAATATATATTTAGGATTAAGCTAACTTAATTATTTACGATATGTTTATTTCATCATGCCATTAACTATAACATTTCTTCGATCTGGTCATTTAAATGACGTTTTGTTGACAAAGACATTTGATAGCATTTAGATGACATAGACATGTACTGACTTTCTGTTGTCAAAGACGTGATGACATTCTGTTGACATTCTGTTGACATAAACATGTGTAGACATTCTGTTGACATAGAATTGTAGTGATATTTATTGAAATAGTCATATGTTGACATTCTGTTGACATAGACATGTGTAGATTTTACTATCATTATCTGTGCTATCCTTGTGTTAACAATGGATGCAGTAAACATTGGAATTATTAAAACTATTACAAATTTACCATTTTAAAACGTTAGCTACGTCCAATATATATATTCTCTATATATATATGTATTGTATTCTCAATACACAATGTAAGTTAACTACGGCTAATACATTCAACACAATACACACTGTAAGTTGACTTCGTCTAATACATCTATCACAATACACATTGTAAGTTGACTACGTCTAATAATTCTGTACACACAATACACAATGTAAGTTGACTATGTCTAATACATCTGTACACTCAATACACACTGTAAGTTAACTACATCTAATACACACAATACATGGGTGTAGATATTGCCTTTCCCAAAATAATAATGATATTAATGAGTTAATTGATTTAATAATTATATTAAGACATTTGCATTTTATTACATTAATTATTTAGTATCCCGTATTAAAGTAGATGTACTTTAGGAAATCTTCAATAATAAAAGATTAAGTTTTTGTTAGACTGTGAGGGTCCACTTCTGCTATAAGCCACAAGTCAAATGGGTGCTGATTTAATATCTCCATTGTAAAATTGTTTAATTAAAGTATATCATATGTGCCTACAATTCCTACATTCTATATTATGAAAGAATATATATATATATATATATATATATATCTGTGTTTATATTGTTCAATAAAGTTTTTTTTTTGAAGTAAGTAAAAACTACAATTGCCTCTTGATCATTTCTCAAGTCTAAGTGTAAAGTGCTGAATAGAATAAATGTCAGTTGCCTGAGTTGGATCTAAATAAAATGTTAAGTTGCTTATACGAATTACCACGCTACCAATAATACAAATATTATAAGCACTAACAATGGGTTTACTTGGAACAATGGAATCAATAATGAATTCCCCATGTCGCTGCGGCCTCCATCAAAGGATCTTCAGGATTTCCTGCATGCCCGGACTGGACCGGACCCTTATTTTCCTTTTTTCCTCCCAGGCACAATGTGGACGACATCTGACCTCTTGACCCCGGAGATTTTTTATCTCCGGATTGATTCTTGACACTGTATTCGGGATACTTCGGGAACCACACTCTAGCCGGCATTAAATGCCCCGCTACTTAGTGTGACCGGCTTTCATCATTCCCTCCTCCTCCAATCCCTTTTTTCAACATCCGCTCCCCAACCCCGCCTAACAATCCCAATTCTGTCTAAAAATAGAAATCTTGAGAGTACGGCATAATTATCCGTAGAGGGACGTAAGCCACTATCTAGAAAGCGCTCACACAATCATTTCTTCCCTCTTTTCTCTTCCTAGTAGCTTCCCCTTGTCGGAATGTATTAATAGCTGTATGTTGAAACCCTATCCACTTCTGAACAGGAGGTTTGCGTGGGAGAGCTGCTGGGGACGGGGATTGGCATGGGAGACAGGGGAGGGAAGAACTGGGGAGGACACTCCATCTCTCCTCCACAACAGGCTGTTTTGGCTGTAAGATATTTAAATATATTCCTGAAAATGTTTGCAAGTGATCATCTTGTCTTTGAAATTTCATTTTGTGAAGAATATGAAATTCTGTGTCTGAAAATTGACTGGTCTTTGTGGATTTCCTGTTTCACTTTTTTCTTACTTTCTCATTACCATTTCTTTCTTTGTTTTGCCGTTCTGGATTTCAGTTATTTTTTTTCTTTCTAAAGATTGCCTATTTTAAATTGTTTTTCTTGCTAATTTCATTTTACTTTTTCTTTTTTTTTCTGGTTGTTTGTGTACTTTTTTATACCTCTAATTTCCTGTTTTATTGATTCTGTTTTTATGATTTCCTGTTCATTTCATTAACTTACAAAATATTTTGGATGCTTCCTAACCAATAGTGTTTGGTTTATATCTTTTCTGGATGTCCGACTTTGATCTTCACAGCTTTTGTGCAATCAGCAATATATATATATATAATTATATATATATATATATATATATATATATATATATATATATATATATATATATAATTATATATATATATATTATTATATATGTATATATTCTACATCATCTTTCTATTAAATAAAGTGACCTAGAATTATAAAGACAGAAATTGTGTTTTCAAACCTAGGATGCAGTAGTCTTCTGTACAGATAACTTATCAGACAAGACTTCTTTTTAATAAAGGAGGTTTAAAATCTAAGTCACTATCCGAGTTTAAGGGAAAAAGTAATTAGCCATTTTATCAAGGTAATCATTGCGTGCCATTGTAAATTACACTACAGGATACCGTTACCTGTGGTTACCGAAACCTGATATAAAATTAACAAATGAAATAATAAATGTGTAGCCCTATTAAAAGTGTCAATTTAAAAAGTACAATTAAAAAATATACTTGTAAAAAAATCTATGCAAATTATTTTAAGAAAATCAATTTGCAGTTTATAAAATGTATTTTTATTTTGCTAGTAGATATTTGTAGAGTTGGTGTGACATTATTTGGCTACTACAGTTGAACACGTTCCCAAACTATGGTCAATGTGAGACGAGCAGAGTAAAAGAGACAACTCCTTGTACAACACAAATATCCCTACAATCATACACTCACATACACACACACCTCACATATAGCCATACAAGCAGGAGTATAGAATAAATTAAAGGATATAGCCATAGACTTGTATCGGACAGACATGGAGATTTCGTTTTCTGGTTGACCATTGCTTAGAGATGGTACTGTGGGGATTTAGAGACACAATACAGGATGGAAACTTTCTTACACAACAAGATTCTAAATGGAGCTGATGTAGAGGGTTCAACGGATTTTTTTTCTCTTACATTTTATAAAATTTGATATAATCTTTTACGGATTTTTTTTTCTCTTACATTTTATAAAATTTGATAAAATCTTTTACGGATTTTTTTCTTACATTTATTCCCTAGTTTTCTTTCACAAAGAAAGCTCTTACACTAATTTTTTTTTAAATATATTTTCGTTTTAATAATTTGCAGCTTGTTTTATTTTTATTTTTTATTTTTTTTTTATTTTGGGGGAAACGATGCTTTAATATTTTGTCTTTTATAAAATATGCAGCCTAATAAGTAAAAATATGATGGTTCGTCAGTTTCGTTCATGAGAGGATTTAGTTGCCCATAAAATGTCTAGGACCAAATTTACTTTACATATATAAATATATATTTATATGTTTATATATGCATTCAAATTTTTTATTTGATTTAATACATTCATTTATAATATATTCAAACAATCAAAATGTCTTTTTAATTCTTTCTTTACTTTGATTTAGTGCCTGGCTGTAAATTTCCTCCAGAAATTCATGGCCGATGGAACTTTACCTACCAACATGCTAAGTCTCTGGAAATCTGGCAACGGAATGCAACTTTACATTTAATGAGTGGAGAGAGTGTCAAATTTATCTGTGACAAACGGGACGGTCGCGTCTATGTGTTTAGGTAAGTTGTGCGTTTACATGTATCTATACAAATCTCTGTTTAGGTACGTTGTGCGTTTACATGTATCTATACAAATATTTGTGTTTAGGTATGTTGTGCGTTTACATGTTGTCGATTAAGATTACTATAGTCTGGTCGAGGGGAAATGACTCATGTAATTCAATTGAATATTAAGATGCAAGAGTTAAAAGGGCAATTTTCAATCATGTCCTTGAATGTCAATCATAGATTTCTACGTCGCAGTTAGTACTGGGGAAATTGTGTGCTAGCTTTAAGTCTTGAAATTCACGAGAAAAATGAGGAAAAAAGAGCGAGTGATCATGGGACGAGAGTTGAATATATTTTAGTTAACTTCTAGATCTTGTCTGAACAAGATGAAAATGTGTGTACTTATAATATGGACTTAGTCTTTGTGAAAAGGTTTCTCCAAGATGGAATTATGTTGTATTTCTAATGTAAAGGATTTATATTTATATGTGATTAAATTAATGTGCTGCAGGTTGGAGTCACTTCATTTATTTTACATAAGAAATATAGTTTAGTCTGTCTAATTGAGACAGAACGAAGTTAAAAGTTACACACAAATATTATGAAGCAAACAAGAATAGATTATTTTAATGAAATGTTTTATGGTCAATAAAAGGACCATGAACACATGTATTTATACAAATCTTTATGTTTAGGTACGTTGTGCGTTTACATGTATCTATTGTTATGTGTGTAGATTATATCCTCCTTTCCTCTTGTGTAACTCTACCATTGCCAAATCCTTAGCCCTGACCCTTTCTTGAGCTCTGCTACTGTCGCGTCATTAATTTATGTTTAGTTTTTCTAGCGATTGCATGAGTATATTCTTTTGCACTAGAAATTAGGAGAACACTTTGTTGAAAATTTTTCTTGTGTTATTTTTAAGAATATGGCTTCTAGAAGAATCCTTTTAAAATAGTATAAATCTAGGAAAGTCTCGCTATAGAGCGTTTGCAATGGGCGTGGCTTAGGTTTTTTAGTGACGTATTTGTGTAAATAGAAGACACTTGATGTACAAAAATGGTGAAGTACTTCTTTATCATGCCTAATTCACAACTGAATATTGGCTATCCTACGCACATATCATTAGATAAATCGTCATAGATCATCTTACTAGTACAAGAGAAAGACTGACATGGTATTTTTTCAACGAATTTCAACATTTTAAGCTCAATTCATCATCTTAATATCTGGCCGGTAAGTGGTTCATTTGAATGGATTTATTGTAGTGAATTATTGGAGTCATTCATTATTTTCATTGTAGGCCTAATCGTTCAATAGTAATGTAACATTTTTAATGTAAGAATCTTCTTGTGATAGGTCTATTAATCTAATATAGAATTAATAAAATCTATATTAATACTTTTATCATGATTTTAAACACAAAATATCAATAAAATAAGCTCGAGCCTATACTATATGAAAATATATTAATACAGCGGCAATTGTACACCATTACACAAAATTAACAAAAAACACGTGATTTTTGTCACGTGATTGCAAACGCCCTTTAGAGAAAGTTTTTTCTACTATCGATGTAGTTTGTATATTCTTTTATAGAGCTTTTATTATAAAATCAGTGGCAGTGTTGTGTATTTATTGTGTTTACCACCTTACTACATTATATTTAATTCTGTCATAGGATTATTTTCGTGAGTGTATTTATTGTTTACTAAATTGTTTTTAATTCTGTTGTGGAATTCAAGTGAGTGTAATCTCTTTTTATATTTTATTTTTATATTAATTATATTAAGTTAGTTAATAAATTATTTTAAATTGGTATCGTCTGAAGTGTTGTTTGATTAAATTTTTTTTTTTCCTAGTAAATAAGTTAAACAACCTCCTTAACGAGACCTCATAATTTAAATTTAATTATAAACGAGGTTCGTAATACTATACAAATCTTTGTGTTTAGGTACGTTGTGCGTTTACATGTATCTATACAAATCTTTGTGTTTAGGTACGTTGTGCGTTTACATGTATCTATACAAATCTTTGTGTTTAGGTACGTTGTGCGTTTACATGTATCTACACAAATGTTCGTGTTTAGGTACGTTGTGCGTTTAGAAGTATATGTTGGCGTTTTTGTGTTTAAGTTGTGCGTTTAAATGTATCTATACAAATATTTGTGTTTAGGTACGTTGTTCGTTTACATGTATCTATATAAATCTTCGTGTTTAGGTAATATTGTGCGTTTATATGTAGGCCTATATATACAAATCTTTGTGTTTAGGTAATTTGTGCGTTTAAATGTATCTGTAGGCATTTTCTGTTTAGGCAGGTTGTGCGTTTACATCTGTCTGTAGGTGTTTTTGTGTTTAGATGACATTAACATTACATTGAAGCAAAGTAAAGATAATAGATCAAGCATTCGACATTATTAGTGACTCAATTCAGTAATAAAATATACAGAGATAAAAAACATTTTCTCAATATGCAATTAGACTACACAATTGACATCATATAATTGTTTTAAATTCGCGATTTCCATCCTAGCATTAAACGTACTTGCTTGAACTAGCTTATAATCATTTACAACACGTAAATGAAACAGTTAATTTAAACAATAGTTTAGTGTATGAAGGTAGTAAGACAATGTGAGTATGGAATTAACACAGATGAATGTTAAGAATATGTTTTATAAGCTACAAGATTAAAAATGTACGTTTAATGATTTACAAGCTATTTCGGTTTTTTTAGTTTTATCAAATTTAAAACTGTAAAAGTGTAAAAAAATAAATAATATGGTAACAAGTATATAGTATCTACCGATATTTAGTGTCTACTGTTAAATGTAAAAACTTAAACAAATAGTATTATTAACATTTCGTTTTAACAACGAATACTAACTAGAAATAACATGCTAACTATAATCAATTATTTTTAGCTTGTATCGTAAAACTTGATGTAAATTTGTGGTCATCCTTCTGTAAAGCGATCCATCTTTGTGACAAACGAGTATTTAAGCTTGTTGTTTCTGTTCATGTTGTTAGTGGAGTGGTAAAACCTTGGTATGGTTAGAAAACATGTGTCGAATAAACGATGAGATTCCTTTTAAACTGGAGACCGACCGATATTCGGTTTCGGCTTCGGTTTCAGCGCCTAAAATAGGCAAAGTAATTTTTTTGGCATTGTTTTGGTTTCGGCCGAAGTCAAAAAATTAGTTTTCGGTTTGTTTACGGTTTCGGCCGAAACTAATATTGACTTTCGGTCATCAGCCGAATATCTATTTTAACTTTCAAAGTTCAAAATGCTAGGCTAGTGTTGCATCTATTAAGCTTACTCTTCTTATTGATACTTTCTTTTACTTAAAACTGTTGCGAATTAATCTGTGTGAAGTAGGGATGTTAAACGAAAACCGGATTTCGGGAGGAAATCATTCATAACTGTTTCCCACGATTTATTTATCTTTTTATCTGAAGAAATATTTGTAAATTCTGTTTGATTAGCACTAAACAATTCCTTAACATTATATTCCTTGCAAACACTCGACTTATAGTTGTTTTCTGTTTTTTTTTCGAATTCCGAATATTGCTTGTGAATTTGCGATACAAGCGCAGTTGTCAGTACAGATATTTATCTACGTTTTCGAAAACTAAAAAAAACTGGAATTTCCCCGCTGATGCTGGACGCTCCTTTAACAGACAAACAGACCGATAGACATAAGGTTGCGAGATACTTGGACTTCAGACAAAAAGAATGTCATTTTTAGTGTTTCAAAATCCACAATCATTTCAGTTTTATTACATTAACTGCCAATAATTGTATATTAGTAAAACTGACCCAACATTTTATTTAATGTAGACTGAAAAGCAACTTGGGCAATTAACAAAACAACTTTGCAGAGCATGTAAGGTTCTTTTCCAAAACGGTTTATTTTCTTGCCGGACGTCTGTCAACCCTAGATAGATGTGTCTGGGATTTTATTCATATTCTACAAATATTTTTTTAATGTGTGTAACATATAGATCTAACATCCTATGATTTATATTATAATTATAAAGGTCTAAATTCATGACACTACAACTTTTGACTTCTGCTAATCCAAAATCAATTATTTTTTTTTTACAAAAATTTCATCATAGACTATAATACACATGGACCGCTTGCTTTAGTATTTCTGCTATATGATGACTCGAAAGACTGCTTTTCGGAATTCCCGATTCGTATAGTACTTTGCACTTCCGTTTGATTGAATCGCTTTGATTTTCTCATTGACTATAATAAGATGGACCGCTTGCTCTATTTTTAGAGCTTATATCATCTTTAATTTACGTGCGCAACCAATAAGGCTGTCTTACATTACTTCTACGCTCCTCGTTGTTTCTAAAATGTTTCCGCTTTATACCACTTTTGATTTTAATTTTTCATTGAGAAAATCGAAGCGATTCAATAAAACGGAAGTGCAAAGGAAACAACGAATCGGAAAATCCGAAAATCAGTGTTTCGAGTCATCATATAGCAGAAATACTAAAGCAAGCGGTCCATGTATTTTATAGTCTATGATTTTCTCAATGAAAAATTTAAATTAAAATAGAAAGTTCTATACAGCGTAACCATTTAAGAAACAAGGAGGTGCGTAGAAGTCATTCAAGACAGCCTTATTGGTTGCGCACGGGAAAAAAAAACATATAAGCTCTAAAAATAGAGCAAGCGGTCCATCCTATTATCCTATACTATAATACGAGTTAAAATTGTATGTATCCTATACTATAATACGAGTTAAAATTGTATGTATGTATATCCTATACTATAATACGAGTTAAAATTGTATGTATATATCCTATACTATAATACGAGTTAAAATTGTATGTATATATATATATATATATGTGTATATGTGGAAATTTTCTTCAAAAGCGTTCTAACGATTATCTTCATGTTTTAATGCACGACTTGTTTCACCTAAACAAAAATCTACAGCTTTTCGGCCACATAAATAAAAATTGGAAATGATCGTTAAACAAAAATACACAAAAGATTTATCGTAAATAATTGATTTTGGCCGTGAAAACATGCCATTGCACGATCCACATGTAGCGCGGCATTGAAGAGCGGTGTTTTGTTGCGTCGCAATTATGACGTTGCGGAAATACCCCTTCAACCTTAACAAGAAGTTTAATTTCTTGTTTATGCTGGCTGTTTTGCGCACCGATGATAGATATAATTTAAAGCAAGACCAAGTGTAATAATTTATGTAATGCAGGGTGTGCAAACTACAGCCAGTGGTTGACTCGCGGGCTGACAAATAATAGTATGCGGCCCTTGAGGCTTATTTAGATTAAAACGTCCTCAATATATTTTAGATAAAATAAAAATTAAATAAAAAATAAAATATTTACGTATTAATTACTAGTGAGATAATAGTTTGCCGTTTAAATAATAACATAATTAGATGAGATTTCTCCAAACTATATGCCTATTTGTAAATTTTGTTTATTAAACATTATTTTGGAAAAAAAAACACGTCGAAAATAATAATAGGAACTACTTTTTTTATACAAGACATCTGTTTACGAATGTTTTATTAAATATATTTATGATTTGCTTATATAGGCCTACCCAAGTAAGATATATATTAGAATATGTTAACATTGTCAATTCGAAATCTGGTAAACGAGAAAAAATGTATTCAGTATATTCGTATTTTCCTTATAACAATAGTCAGAAGTGTAATATACTGTTAGTTTTATTGAGGGGCGGGGGGAGGGGGGAAGGAATTAAACACATCATCTAACGTAGCCTATATATATTAAAATCTTTTCATTTGCAGTCTTTTCAATGAATAACCTAATTTCACCGTTAATTATTTAGTATTTAAGTTAAATGCTCAAAATTTAAACAAAAAAAAAATGTTTATATTAATCAATATTATATTTTGCCGCGATAGTTTATTTTAAATAGTAACACACATGGAGGATATTAGATAATGTTAACACCAAACTATATTTTTTTACTTTTTTGTCAAACAATGTTTGGAATAATACATTGAAAACATTGAAAATCTATATATATAAAAAGATCGTGTTTGTGTCCCCACGGATCCCCATTGGTCAATTTGTGAGTTTGTGTCACTGACTTATTTAGGCCTAGTCCTATATACTGTCTAATAGCTTATCACATCTGACATGAGCTTTCTCTAGCTAAGTTGTTAACGTAGAGGACTGCTGTGCGGGCGACCCGGGTACGATTCTCCAGTTAGACTATGCCTATTTTTTTTACCCGATTTACATTTATTCGTAGACCTTTTTGATTCATATCAAACATATTTGCCGGCCGTAACTCATTGTTTGCTTGAATGGGTTGAGGGAGGGAGTTAAAAAAATTGACATAACTTTATAGGAAAGTTTGACAGTTGTTAAAGTTAATCAATAAATTAATTAATTGGTCATTTATATAGCGCCTCACTCCATGCTAATAAAAGCATGCTCAGCGCGCTCACAAAATTGAAACGACAATAACACTCTAAAATAGTTTTAAACAAGGTTTCGGCCGATGGAGGCACGAAACGACAATAACATTTTATAATAGTTTCAAACAAGTTTTTTGCTGATGGATGTGTATTTGATCAATTTAGTTGTAAAGAAAAGTCTTCAAATTCTTCTTGAATGCCTTTTTTGACACAAAGTTTTTCAGTGTCTCGGGTAAGCCGTTCCACAGTGAAGGCGCCACAGATTCAAACGAGCGTACACCAATAGGAGAGGGGTAAAAATTGTAACGTAATTCACGATATTTTAAATTTAAACTTTTCATTTTTAGTCTTTTAAATAATAATAATAATAATAATAATAATAATAATATTTGTATAGTGCTGCCTACAAACATAATGTAAGCTCAGAGCGCGTTTAACATACAACTAAAAATACGGATATTACACTAGGCCAGGTGACAGAGCTAAATTGATGATTAAAAAAAAGACAAAACAAATAAATGTAGCATTATTCGACCCAACCCATAAATAAGACAGTAAGTTTCTAAAGCATGTTAAATGTTATCTAAGGTAAATATTGAAATAATGAGTTTTTAAGTTCTTTTTGAAAGTAACAGTAGAGCTTGTTCGCCTCAGTTGAATGGGAAGTTGATTCCACATCTTCGGACAGGATACTGAGAAGGCTCTAAGGCCAACGGTTGTCAGAGAGAAACGGGGCTCTTCCAGAAGCGATGAGTTTGCAGAACGAAGTGTTCTTTGCGGGACATAAGGTCTGATTAGTGCCTTGAGATAGGACGGAAACTCGTATTTAAAAATGCACTGATGGCAAAGTAGCGCCACTTTATACTCAATTCTGTCTTTCATGGGGAGCCAGTGGAGCGAGCGTAGAAGGGCAGTTCCCGAGTCTCTTTTAGACTTGCACACAAAAAAAAGGCGCAGTACTTTTATGTATTCGTTGTAGCCTGGCGATTTAATGACATAAATGACATATATTTCTGTTGGATTTAAAACTGACAACTTTAGCCTGCATGTTTTTTTTTGGTTTAAAATGAGATTAAGCTGGGTTTTTTTTTATTTATTTATTTTTTTATTTTATTATTTGGTGGTGGGGGGGGGGGGGGTTAACGGGCGAAATCTAGATATTAGACTGCACAAATAAAAATCTGCTTCGACTGTTAGAATTTAAAACCAATGTTATTCATAGTAGAAAAAAGAAAAAAGACAAATACAATTTTTTGGTCTGGTAAAGAAGTATTTTTAAAATTTATGCACTGTGGTTTTACATACACATGATGTTAAGGTACAAGCGCCTGCTCTTTATTACCGATCGAATGATCGGTCACCTGGTACTATATGTGTATATGTGGAAATTTTCTTCAAAAGCGCTCTAACGATTATCTTCGTGTTTTAATGCACGACTTGTTTCACCTAAAAAAAAATCTACACCTTTTCGGCCCCACAAATAAAAATCGGAAATGAACTTTAGACAAAAATACGCTTTCGATTTATCGTAGATATTTGAATTTGGCCGTGACAACATGCCATTGCTCGAAACACGTGTAGTGCTGCTTTCAAGAGCGGTGTTTTGTTGCGTCGCAGTTATGACGTTTCGGGAAAACCCGTAGGCCTACTACAGCAGAAAGAAGTTGAATTTCTTGTTTAAACTACTGTTGCGCACCGATGATAGAAATAATTTAAAGCAAGACCAAGTGTAATTTATGTAATGCAGGGGTGTGCAAACTACGGCCAGTGGGTAAGGCGCGGGTGGACAAATGATATTATGCGGCCCTTGCGGCTTTTTTTAGATTAGAACGTCTTCAATATATTTTAGATTAAACGTCAATATATTTTAGATTTAAAAAAAAAAAAAAAGAATAACAAATACATATTTACGAATTAATTAATAGTCAGATAATAGTTTGCCGTTTAAATAATAACAGAATTAGATGAAGTTTCACCAAACTAAAGGTCTATTTTAAACTTTCTTTTATCTGACAATGTTTGGAAAAAAAAAAACACTTTTAAAACTTTTTTGTGTTTAAACAATGAATAGCTGTATATAGTGTACATTGTAGCAGATTACACTACACTGTATATAGTGTTCACTGTAGCAGTATACACTACTCTGTAAATAGTATACACTGTATTAGTAAGCACTTTTTTAAATTCAATGCATATGTTTACGAATGTTTCATTAAAAATATTATGATTTGTTAATAAAGGCCACCTAAGTAAGATATATTAGAATATGTTAACATTGTCAATTCGAAATCTGGTAAACTAGAAAAGATGTATTTAGTTTATTCGTATTTTCCTTATAACAATAGTCAGAGAAGTGTAATATACTTTTAGTTTTGTTAAGGAGCGGGGGGGGGGGGAAGGAATTAAACAAATCATCTAATGTAGCCTATATATATTATAATCTTTTCATTTGCAGTCTTTTCAATGAATAACATAATTTAACCTTTAATTATTTAGTATTTAATTTTAATGCTCAAAATATAACTTAAACAATTTTTTTTAATGTTTATTATACCATTGTTTTAATAAATCAATATTATATTTTGCCGCGATAGTTTTTTTAAATAGTAGCGCAAATGGAGGATATTAGATAATGTTAACACCAAACTATATATGTTTACTTTTTTGTCAAACAATGTTTGGAAAAATACATTGAAAACATTGAAAATCTATATATATGTAGACAGGTGGTCTACAAGGTGTTTTTGTACTGTTCTCATTATATTTTCTTTTAATTTAATAACAAAGCACAGTTAAGTTTTTAACTAATTATACTGGAGCGCTTTTTCAGGTTGTTTAAATCCGATTGGCTGCGGGTCAATAAATTGTATTGGTCAGTGATAGTGTTTGGGTCGCCCTATTTAATCTCCCTTCCGGTCAGTTGTTTGGCCTTCTATTGGTGGTGGTCGTTGAAAGTGGCATACTAGTCTCGTCGGATAAAACCTACCTTGTTGGTCTCTGGTTATATATTATTTTTAAGTTAGATGTTAGAAATTGCTAGGTCTCTTGTATATATTTATTCTCTTGTTATATGTTGGATTAAGTTACATGTTAGAAATTGCTAGATCTGTTGTGATATTTTCTTGATTAGATATTAGATAGTGTGTTAAGTGATGAGAGGATTTGAATTATGATTTTGTAGTATGTGAATTAAGAGTTGGTAGAGATTGTGATTTATTTAGTTAGAAATGGCGCTGGTAGACGATGGATTTATTTAATTGTTGTTGATATTGATGGTTAGGGCTTATATTTGAATAAACTTGTGTATTATGAAAAATTTATTTGTTCCCTTGATAGATACATTGTTGTAGTGTGCGTGGTTTATGTTTGTTTATTTGTGGTTTGCTGTTCTGTGTTTAGCTTAGTGTAGTTTTAGTAGTTTAGTATAGTCTAGTATTTAGTATAGTTAGCTAGTAATTGTAGTTTTTAGTATTGTTTCATCCAGGTAGCTAATCCTACCTGCCTACCACAATATAGGTATGCACAGATATACCCGTCCCCTCCCCTTGTATATAATGTATATGTAAATATATGTATATTAATTTAATTGTGTGTTATATAATCCAATAACACACACACTCTTTCACTTTTAAACTCTTAAATTCCCCCCCTTACATATATAAAAAGATCGTGTTTGTGTCCCCACAGATCCCCATTGATCAATTTGTGAGTTTGTAGCACTGACTTATTTAGGCCTAGTCCTATATACTGTCTAATAGCTTTTCACATATGACATTTGTCTTCTCTAGCTAAGTTGTTAACGTAGAGGACTGCTGTGCGGGCGACCCGAGTTCAATTCTCCAGTTAGACTATACCTTTTTGTCTACATTTTTTTTCAAACTTTTAAAAACAAAAGACATTGTAAATCTACGGGCAATTTGGATTTTTGTTCAATAAAAATACTTGCCTATTTTTTACCCGATAAAAATATTTATTTTAAATTACTTTTCTAATTAAGTCTTCATTAAAATAAAAATTATTCTAATATTAGATTTATAGCTTTCTTTTAATTGTAGTTTATAAAATTTGTATCTGCACCTTATACAGTCCGATTTTTTTCACCCGGGCAACGCCGGGCAATGTAGCTTGTAATAAATAAATACTTTTGTATAAGATATTTTTTACAAGTGATTTACAAACTATACTTATGATTTATATATGTGCCCAAGTAAGAAATATTAGACTATGTTAAGAAGTCAATATGAAATCTGGTAAACTAGTAAAAATGTATTACATCTATTTGTAGATCTTTTTAATTTATATCAAACATATTTGCCGGTCGTAACTCATTGTTAGCTTGAATGGGGTGAAGGAGGGAGTTAAAAAAATTGACATAATAATTTTATAAGAGGGGTCACTAGAAAGTTTGACAGTTGTTAAAGTAGGGAAAGGGGTAGAAGAACTAAAAATTGTAACGTAATTCACGATATTTTAAATTTAAACTTTTTATTTTCAGTCTTTTAAATACATGACATAATGATATAAATGACATATATTTCTGTTGGATTTAACTCTAGCCTACATGTTTGTTTGCTTTTTTTTTTTTTTTTTTTGGGGGGGGGGGATTAAAATGAGATAAAGCTGTTTTATTGTTTATTTTTTATTTATTTTTTTGGTTGGGGGGGGGGGGGGTTATCGAGCAAAATCTAGATATTAGACTGCATAAATAAAAATCTGCTTCGAATGTTAGAATTTAAAGCCCATGTCATTCATAGTAGAAAAAAAGAAAAAAGACAAATACAATTAATTGGTCTGGTAAAGACGTATTTTTAAAATGTAAGCACTGTTGTTTTACATACACATGATGTTAAGGTACAAGCGCCTGCTCTTTATATTACCGATCGAATGATTGGTCACCTGGTACTATATATATATATGTCTGGAAATTTTCTTCAAAAGCGCTCTAACGATTATCTTCATGTTTTAATGTACTACGTGTTTCACCAAAAAAAAAACTACAGCTTTTCGGCCACACAAATAAAAATCGGAAATGAACGTTAGACAAAAATACGCTTTCGATTTATCGTAGATATTGATTTTGGCCGTGAAAACATGCCATTGCTCGACCCACATGTAGTGCGGCTTTCAAGAGCGGTGTTTTGTTGCGTCGCAGTTATGACGTTTCGGGAATACCCGTAGGCTTACAACAGCAGAAAGAAGTTTAATTTCTTGTTTAAACTACTGTTGCGCACCGATGATAAAAATAATTTAAAGCAAGACCAACTGTAATTTATGTAATGCAGGGGTGTCCAAACTACAGCCAGTGGGTAACGCGCGGGCGGACAAATGATAGTATGCGGCCCTCGCGGCTTATTTAGATTAGAACGTCTTCAATATATTTTAGATTAAACTTCAATATATTTTAGATTAAATTTTAAAAAAAGAAAAACAAATACATATTTACGAATTATCTAATAGTCAGATAATAGTTTGCCGTTTAAATAATAACAGAATTAGATGAAGTTTTACCAAACTAAAGGTCTATTTTTAACTTTCTTATATCTGACATTTTTTGAAAAGAAAAACACCTCTAAAACTTGTTTGTGTTTAAACAATGAATAGCTGTATATAGTGTACACTGTAGCAGATTACACTACACTTTATATAGAGTTCACTGTAGCAGTAAACACTACGCTGTATATAGCATACAATGTAGCAGTATACTCTACACTGTAAATAATAAACACTGTATTAGTATCCACTTTTTTTTAAATTCAATAAATGTTTCATTACAAATATGTATGATTTGCTTATAAAGGCCTACCAAAGTAAGATATATTAGAATATGTTAACATTGTCAATTCGAAATCTGGTAAACTAGAAAAGATGTAAATTCAGTATATTCGTATTTTCCTTATAACAATAGTCAGAAGTGTAATATACTGTTAGTTTTATTGAGGGGCGGGTGGGGGGGGGGGAGAAATTAAACACACCATCTAACGTAGCCTATATGTATTATGATCTTTTCATTTGCAGTCTTTTCAATGAATAACATAATTTCACCTTTAATTATTTAGTATTTAAGTTTAATGCTGAAAATTTAAAAAAAAATGTTTATCATACCATTGTTTTAATTAATCAATATTATATTTTGCCGCGATAGTTTATTCTAAATAGTAACACAAATGGAGGATATTAGATAATGTTAACACCAAACTATATTTTTTTACTTTTTTGTCAAACAATGTTTGGAATAATACATTGAAAACATTGAAAATCTCTATATATAAAAAGATCGTGATTGTGTCCCCACGGATCCCTATTGTGTCACTGACTTATTTAGGCCTAGTCCTATATACTGTCTAATAGCTTTTTACATCTGACATGTGCCTTCTCTAGCTAAGTTGTTAACGTAGAGGACTGCTGTGCGTGCGACCCGGGTACGATTCTCCAGTTAGACTATGCCTATTTTTTTTACCCGATTTACATTTATTCGTAGTCCTTTTTAATTCCTATCAAACATATTTGCCGGCCGTAACTCATTGTTAGCTTGAATGGGTTGAGGGAGGGAGTTGAAAAAATTGACATAATAGTATAGGAAAGTTTGACAGTTGTTAAAGTTAATTAATTAATAAATTAATTGATCATTTATATAGCGCCTCACTCCATGCTAATAAAAACATGCTCAGCGCGCTCACAAAATCGAAACGACAATAACACTCTAAAATAGTTTTAAACAAGGTTTCGGCCGATGGAGGCACGAAACGACAATAACATTTTAAAATAGTTTCAAACAAGTTTTTTGCTGATGGATGTGTATTTGATCAATTTAGTTGAAAAAAAAAGTCTTCAAATTCTTCTTGAATGCCCTTTTTTGACACAGAGTTTTTCAGTGTCTCAGGTAAGCCGTTCCACAGTGAAGGCGCCACAGATTCAAACGAGCATACACCAATAGGGGAAGGGGTAGAAGAACTAAAACTTGTAACGTAATTCACGATATTTTAAATTTAAACTTTTCATTTTCAGTCTTTTAAATAATAATAATAATATTTGTATAGCGCTGCCAACAAACATAATGTAAGCTCAGAGCGCGTTTAACATACAACTAAGAATACGGATATTACACTAGGCCAGGTGAAAGAGCTAAATTGATGATTTAAAAAAAGACAAAACAAATAAATGTAGCATTAACCGACCCAACCCATAAATAAGACAGTAAGTTTCAAAAGCATGTTAAATGTTATCTAAGGTAAATTTTGAAATAATGAGTTTTTAAGTTCTGTTTGAAAGTAACAGTAGAGCTTGTTCGCCTCAGTTGAATGGGAATTTGATTCCACACCTTCGGACCGGATACTGAGAAGGCTCTAAGGCCAACGGTCGTCAGAGAGAAACGGGGCTCTTCCAGAAGCGATGAGTTTCAGAACGAAGTGTTCTTTGCGGGACATAAGGTCTGATTAGTGCCTTGAGATAGGACGGAAACTCGTTATTAAAAATGCACTGATGGCAAAGTAGCGCCACTTTATACTGAATTCTGGCTTTCACGGGGAGCCAGTGGAGCGAGAGTAGAAGGGCAGTTCCCGAGTCTCTTTTAGACTTGCACATAAACAAACGCGCAGTACTTTTATGTATTCGTTGAAGCCTGGCGATTTAAAGACATAAATGACATATATTTCTGTTGGATTTAAAACTGACAACTCTAGCCTGCATGTTTTTTTTTTGGTTTAAAATGAGATTAAGCTGTTGTTTTTTTGGTTTTGTATTTCTTGGTGGGGGGGAGAGAGTTATCGGGCAAAATCTAGATATTGGACTGCACAAATAAAAATCTGCTTCGACTGTTAGAATTTAAAGCCCATGTTATTCATAATAGAAAAAAACAAGAAAAAAGACAAATACAATTTATTGGTCTGGTAAAGAAGTATTTCTAAAATTTATGCACTGTTGTTTTACATACACATGATGTTAAGGTACAAACGCCTGCTCTTTATTACCGATCGAATGATCGGTCACCTGGTACTATATATATAATATGTGTGTATATCTGGAAATTTTCTTCAAAAGCGCTCTAAAGATTATCTTCATGTTTTAATGCATGACTTGTTTCACCTAAAAAAAATCTACAGCTTTTCGGCCACATAAATAAAAATCGGAAATGATCGTTAGACAAAAATACACAAAAGATTTATCGTAGATAATTGATTTTGGCCGTGAAAACATGCCATTGCACGATCCACATGTAGCGCGGCATTCAAGAGCGGTGCTTTGTTGCGTGGCAATTATGACGTTGCGGAAATACCCGTTCAACATTAACAAAAAGTTTAATTTGTTGTTTATGCTGGCTGTTTTTGCGCACCGATGATAGATATAATTTAAAGCAAGACCAAGTGTAATAATTTATGTAATGCAGGGTGTGCAAACTACAGCCAGTGGTTGACTCGCGGGCTGACAAATAATAGTATGCGGCCCTTGAGGCTTATTTAGATTAAAACGTCCTCAATATATTTTAGATTAAATTAAAAATAAAATAAAAAATAAAATATTTAGGCCCTACGTATTAATTATTAGTGAGATAATAGTTTGCCGTTTAAATAATAATAGAATTAGATAAGATTTGTCCAAACTATATGCATATTTGTAAATTGGAAAAAAAAAAAACACGTCGAAAATAATAATAGGAACTACTTTTTTTTATACAAGACATATGTTTACGAATGTTTTATTAAATATATTTATGATTTGCTTATATAGGCCTACCCAAGTAAGATATATTAGAATATGTTAACATTGTCAATTTGAAATCTGGCAAACTAGAAAAGATGTATTCCATTCATTCGTATTTTCCTTATATAATAGTCAGACGTGTAATATACTTTTAGTTTTATTGAGGGGGATGGAAAATTAAACAATTAATCCAACGTTTTTGAATCATTTCATTTGCAGTCTTTTCAATGAATAACATAATTTCACCTTTATTTATTTAGTATTTAACTGGTGTAATGCTCACAATTTAAACAATTTGTTAAAATTTGTATTATACCATTGTTGTAATTGATATTATATTTTGCCGAGATAGTTTATTTCAAATAATAACAATTATGTTTACACCAAACTATATATTTTAACCTTTTTTTTAGTCAAACATTCTTTGGAATAGTACATTGAAAATAATAAATAAATACTTTTTTGAAAAAGTATTTCATTTATTCGTAGACCTTTTTATTTTCTATTCAATATCAAACACACTAGCCGTTTGCTTGTTAGCTTGAATTGGGTGAGGGAGGGAGTTGGAAAAATTGACATAATTTTATAAGAGGGGTCACTAGAAAGTTTGACAGCTGTTAAAGTAGGGGAAGGGGTAAAGATGAACTAAAAATTGTAACGTAATTCACGATATTTTAAATTTAAACTTTTCATTTTCAGTCTTTTAAATACATAACATAATGACATAAATGACATATATTTCTGTTGGATTTAAAACCGACAACGCTAGCCTACATGTTTTTTTTTTTAGGGTTTGAAATTAGATTAAGCTGTTTGGTTTTTGCTTTTTTTCTAGCCGTTTTGCAGCAGCTGGTTTAAAAAACAAACTTTCTTTTTATTCATTGGCAGCATATTAAATAGCAAGATAATTTAACTATAAACTCGCGGCGCTATAAAAAAATTTCATAATTTCATATTTGTAAAACTAATCACTATTAAAGGTATTGCAATATTTGCAATAAAAGTCAGTTTTTAAACATTTCATGATAATTATGTTACGTTAGTCATGTCTGTAGCAGGTATGATAGCTATAAGCAAGCTAACCTGGACTGATGACTCGCCTATATGATCAGTACTGAATAGCTGTTCTTTGTTAGCTATATCGTGTATAGACGCCTACCGAGATTATAATATGCCTACATTATTTTAAAAAAAATTACACTATAGTCAACATTAAACCAGGCTTAAAGCTTAAAAAAATTAGGCTTAGCAGTAGGCCTATGGGGGCACGGTAGCTGAGCGGCAGCGCGTTCGACTGGAGAGCCGAAGGTCCCGGGTTCGAATCTTGGTGCAGGCTAGGATATTTTTCCCGGGTCTGGAGGGTGTCCCTGAGTCTATCCAGCTCTGATGGTTCCCTGACAATAGTTAGGGTAAAGTAAAGGCGGCTGTGCATAGTGCTGGCCACACAATCACCTAGTATGCCGAGGACACAGAAACTGATGAACGCTGCTTCATCGGACATATGGATCAAATTCGGTCCGACAGATACTTTTTTTTTTAGTAGGGGATATTTTACTAATTGATGAATATCCAATGCAATGGTCTTAATAACTCAGATCAACATGTAAGAATACAGTAAGAATTCAGAAAAAGCTTACCTTTAGACACCTTTTATGAAAGAGATGATTTACGAGAATTTTAAAACACAATACAGCGTCACCCTTTGGTACATGCATTTGTCATAAAGGTCCAAACGTTAAGCTTTACAGTTTGTCGGTATCATATGTTTAGAGTGAAAGATCGATGCAGTTGAAACGTTTATCTCTTTTCAGGCAGATTTTATAAATCACACCTAAAATGTTGCTTAGGGGGAAATTTTACATCCGATATGAGGAAAGTAATATTGGAGTTTGGTGGAGGGCTGCATGTCTTTACACTATCAGGGCGAATAAAAAGTGGCCGTAGAGGAATAAGTCTGTGGACATTTTATCTGCTTTGCTCAGACAGACCCGTCAACAGTGGCAAGTAAAGTTGGATGGCTGGCTATATAAACAAACAATATCGCAATACCAACTACATTACAACAAAAGAAGAATATGCACACCAGACGAAGAATTATATTGAGCGTCAGCCTCCGGCCAAACTATCTACCATACGCAACAAGAAATATAGGCCTATCGTCAGGATTTCAGTCAACTATAGCTGACTACTAATGAACTTTTTCTTGCATGATAATTGTGTGATTGTGTGTGCGATTGTCTATTTTTATTAGTATATTTCTGTGCTTGTATATAAATTACAAATAATTATTTTATTTTGTTTAAAATATGCTGAAGGACAAAACATCTGTAATCAAGACAAATTTCCATTTGTTTGGATCAATAAAGAAATTTTATCTTTTATCTTTTATCTTTTATACAATGAGTGCAAAAATAGAAATGAATACGCCAAAAAACGTTACATAACTTTAATTTTTGTAGACGGGAAAAAAAGACAAATGCAATTTATTGGTCTGGTAAAAACGTACTTATTAAAATTTATGCACCGTTTTTTTACAGTACAATATGTTAAGGTACAAACGCCTGCTCTTTATTACCGATCGAATGATCGGTCACCTGGTACTAGTCTATAAATTCACCACGCTCTAAGGATCAGTGGTCCTTCGTATTATTTTTTTAGTATAATCAATGCAAATTTTCTTTTCCAAACTATAACTTACTTTGCCCGGGATCGGAGAGGGGGAAAAGAAAATGCGTAAAAAAAATCAAATATTATGAACCGAAAATAGGTTTTGAAAAAAAAAAGGTTTTTAACATTCCTAATGTGAAGTAGAAGACTGAATCTAATAATAACGGATTATTTAATCACTCCAAAAAATGGTTTACTCAAAAAGAGTGCACATAAACTAGTTAATATTACACATAAATGTGCAGTATTTTGAAATCATCTGTTTCGCATTTTCGGTTTATTTTTCGGTTTCGGCCGAAGTTGTAGTTAAACTTTTGGTTTCGGCTTCGGTTTCGGCTGAGAGTCAATGTATAATATTCGGCGTGGCTTCGTTTTCGGCCGAATCTAAAAATTTGGTTTCGGTCGGTCTCTAATTTAAACAGACTTTGTTCATTTGTCTTTGTGCACTCTGATCTGATTCCTGTCTATATTGACTAATGTCTATGTCATATAGCGTGTGTCTATGGTGTGTTAATTGGCTAGTGTCTATGATGTGTTAATTTAGCTAGTGTCTATGATATGTTATATCGCTAGTGTATATGATGTATTATATGGCTAGTGTCTATAATGTGTTATATGGCTAGTATTAATGTTGTATCATTTAGTTTGTGTCTATGTTGTGACAGTTAGCTAGCATCTATCTTGCGACATTTATCTTAGTTCTGTCTTGTGTAAAATTGTTAGGGCCTATGTTGTGTCGCCTAACCAGGGCTGTGGAGTCAGAGTCGAGGAGTCGGAGTCGGAGGAAATTTGGGTACCTGGAGTCGGAGTCGGCAAAAAATGCACCGACTCTGACTCCGACTCCTACTATATTTAGATTGGAAAAAGGCAGGGCTTCATTTATTTTAAACAACCGATCAATAAGCCTACAGACATTAGTGATGAGAAAGTAAAGTATCTGTTTCTTCCTCTAAGTCCCCATCCCTACACAAGTTCCAGTCCCTATTGTCAGAGGCTACTATAGCGGGTCGACACACAAAACTAATTTTGAACTAATTTGAAATGCGTCATTAGACTGAACGTCATATAGACTGCACGGCGCTGGTATTGATGACGCTACACAAGTGCCAAAATTACTAATTACAATTAACATTGTTTGTAAGGATTTCAAATGGCAGACGCGGTTTTCTCGGAATACTAAACATTGCCTTAGTAGGCTAAAGGCATAGGCCATAGGTCCTAAATAAAACGCATCTTAAGCTACTAGTGTACAAGCATACCTATATTAGAGACCTAGAGAGGCTTTTACACATTTACGATTCTTTCCTTATGTAATTTGCGTTCGATAGGGCGTTTGTAATCACGTGACAAAAAGCACGTGATTTGTGTTTACTTTCTGTAATGGTGTACAAGTAATAATGGCCGCTGTATTAATAAAGTTTCATATAGGCTCGAGCTTTTTTTAAATGATGTGTTGTGTTTTAAGCCTTATTAAGATTTAAGCTGTATTATGTATGTTAAATAAAATAGGATATTTTATTATTATCATAGACATAGATCATAGACGATGTGAGCCTATTAGTGACTTGACTAGATAGCCTATTCACCAACACTATCACTTGACATCGAAGCCTAGCCTACGAAACATTTAAAGTGTAGGCCTATAAAGTGAAATTGAAAGTGTAAATAGGTCTAGCCGGCCCTAGCCTAATCACATTAATCAATTAATCTACAGTACTACTATTTACCTCCTTATTTTTTAGTAGGATAGCCAATATTCAGATGTGAATTTTGCATGATAAAGAACAACTTCACTTTCACCACGTTACATTTGTACCTCAAGTGGGTTCTTATATTTACACAAATACGTCATTAAAAACCTAAGCCACGCCCACTGAGAACGCTCTATAGGCCTACAAAAAATGCTGCCTTTACGACTTATAAATGCGACACGCATGCAACGCATAGTTAGGAGCGGCAATATTTAGGCTATACTTTTCATAGTGTTGTATTCTGCTTAGGGATGTTAAACGAAAACCGGAATACCGGATTCCGGTTTTGGAACCGTAAACCGGTTTTGATTTCCAAAACACCGTGTCTGTGCTTTATTATTAACGGCACTATTAAATAAATAGACATTCTTTTGATTCTCTTTCAACACATTATTTTACAAGTTACCATAAATATATGCCTCTTCATATGCTTCTTAATATTATGGTCAACAATAATCGGTAATTTGATTAGCACTATTGAAAAATTGAAAACTATTATCGGTTTTAATCAATTAGCCCAGATTTTTTTTAGTACTAAAGAATTTTATGGTGAAGTGTACAAAATCATATTCTATTCACACAAATCAACCCTTTGAATGCCCTGCAAACACTAATTAAGTTTGAAGTATTTTTCAAATATACCTACAAAACTACGCAAAATTGACATGTGACTTGTGACATTGCACGGGGGGGGTACCAAAATTCGGTTTTTAACCGGTTTTATAGAACCGATAACCGTTTTTAACATCCCTAGTTCTGCTGTTACAGGGAACGCAGCGCCCATGTGTAACCTAGCCTCTCACTGGTAAAGGATTAACCGTTTGCCCTTAGAGTCGCCGATCGTCACCTCTACTGATAAGGCCCCGTACCGGGGACCTCAAGAGTTTAGGGGGCCCATGAATGCTTAAAATTAAATACAGTAGACTGTTGGCTTCCCAGCCAGTAGGCCTGTGGTAATGACATGTAGATGTATGTTGCCTTTCTTTCCTTCAATGAATGTACGAAAAACATTCGCATATTAATACAGAGAAGTCGGAGTCGGGGAGTCGGAGTCGGAAGTAAAAAAAAATGAGGAGTCGGAGTCGGTACATTTATCTACCAACTCCGCAGCCCTGCGCCTAACAATTTAAATATGTGTCAATATTGAAACGTTTACATACTTACAGATGTATCGATATAAACATGATTACTTTGTGAATTGATCAAACGATTATATAGTATCAATACCACAAGGCTGTCATATCATCATCATCTTTGGCGCTACAGCCCATGGAGGGCTCTAGCATGCCTCACCACCTCCTTCCACTCGGATCTATCCATTGCCTTCTTTTTCCAGGCCATTTATTGAAGGATCCCGAGATATTATAGTAAACAATATATTAATACAAGCCCATGAAACAATTACATTAAATATAACTATTATTTATTGAAAATATTTAGGAAATGATTTTGAAATAAATATTGAAGCCTAATAAAGTTCAAATAGGCATTTCTTTTTATTTAACAAAAAAATTAGCACTATCACTGGATGAGAATCGAACAACCGTCGCATGCGTCAAAAATATAATTAGACTAGTAGATTTTACTTACTGAAAACTTTTTTGAAAAGCCTTGAGTCCCAAAATTCGTTACACTATTTTTTTTTAAAGTTATATAAATAAAAAAGAAAAACAAGACAAAAAAGTTATCAGTAGGGTATCGAACCCAGGTCCCCAGTATGGCAGTCGGATACGCTAACCGCTCAGCTAGTATCTACACATATCGGAAGCAAGATAGCAATAGTAAAATATGAGGCAACAAGGTCACGTGTCTTCAAATTAACCAATGGGGATCGAAAATCACACACACAGTCCAGATATAGATAAAGATAGGTAGACATACAGACAGACTGAAAGACAGACATATAGATAGATAACATTAGATAGATAGGTAGATAGATAGAGACACAAACGGACAAACAGATGAATATGAATAGATAAATTAAATGGAATCGACAACTTAGTTGGATTAGATAGATTCGATAGATTAGATAGATTAAGTAGATTATTTAGATTAAATTAACTAGATAGATTAACTAGCTTATATTAGATAGTTTAGATAGAGTAAGAAGACTAGTTAGATTAAATAGACTAGATAGATTAGATATCTTAGATATTTTAAATTGTTTAGATAGCCTAGCTCAGAGAGATTAGATAGATTAGATAGATTAGATAGATTAGATAGATTAGATAGATTAGATAGATTAGATAGATTAGATAGATTAGATAGATTAGATAGATTAGATAGATTAGATAGATTAGATAGATTAGATAGATTAGATAGATTAGATAGATTAGATAGATTAGATAGATTAGATAGATTAGATAGATTAGATAGATTAGATAGATTAGATAGATTAGATAGATTAGATAGATTAGATAGATTAGATAGATTAGATAGATTAGATAGATTAGATAGATTAGATAGATTAGATAGATAAGATAGATTAGATAGATTAGATATATTAGATATATTAGATATATTAGATAGATTAGATAGATTAGATAGATTAGATAGATTAGATAGATTAGATAGATTAGATAGATTAGATAGATTAGATAGATTAGATAGATTAGATAGATTAGATAGATTAGATAGATTAGATAGATTAGATAGATTAGATAGATTAGATAGATTAGATAGATTAGATAGATTAGATAGATTAGATAGATTAGATAGATTAGATAGATTAGATAGATTAGATAGATTAGATAGATTAGTTAGATTAGATAGATTAGATAGATTAGATATATTAGATCGGTTAGATCGGTTAGATCGGTTAGATCGGTTAGATCGGTTAGATCGGTTAGATCGGTTAGATCGGTTAGATCGGTTAGATCGGTTGGATCGGTTAGATCGATGAGATCGATGAGATCGATGAGATCGATGAGATCGATGAGATCGATGAGATAGATGAGATCGATGAGATCGATGAGATCGACGAGATCGACGAGATCGATGAGATCGATGAGATCGATGAGATCGATGAGATAGATGAGATAGATGAGATCGATGAGATCGATGAGATCGATGAGATCGATGAGATCGATTAGATCGATGAGATCGATGAGATCGATGAGATCGATGAGATCGATGAGATCGATGAGATCGATGAGATCGATGAGATCGATGAGATCGATGAGATCGATGAGATCGATGAGATCGATTAGATCGATTAGATCGACTTGATCGATTAGATCGATTAGATCGATTAGATCGATTAGATAGACAAGATAGACAAGATAGACAAGATAGACAAGATAGAGTAGATAGAGTAGATAGAGTAGATAGAGTAGATAGAGTAGATAGAGTAGATAGAGTAGATAGAGTAGATAGAGTAGATAGAGTAGATAGAGTAGATAGAGTAGATAGAGTAGATAGAGTAGATAGAGTAGATAGAGTAGATAGAGTAGAAAGATTAGATAGAGTAGATAGAGTAGATAGAGTAGATAGAGTAGAAAGATTAGATAGAGTAGATAGAGTAGATAGAGTAGATAGAGTAGATAGAGTAGATAGAGTAGATAGAGTAAAAAGATTAGATAGAGTAGAAAGATTAGAAAGATTAGATAAATTAGATAAATTAGAAAGATTAGACAGATAAGATAGATTAGAGAGATTTGATTGATTAGATAGATTAGAAAGATTAGAAACCTAGAAACACTAGAGGACAGAAGGGCAAAGAGTAAAGTAGTAATAATACATAAGGCATAAACTCTAATTTATAAATACAACCCAATGTTGCAAAGCTCAGATAAACATAAAGAAAAAAACGTATGCGAGAACAAATGCATATAAGTACTCTTTCTTCCCGAGTGGCATTCGGGCATGGAATGAATTGCCTAAACAAACCAGGAAAACCAGTAACTTAACATCATTTAAACATTAATAAAAATCCAAGACAAGACTCGGGCAACTGATGAGCGTAGGACGCAATAATTTTTTTTTAGAAGATAGTCTGTAATGTATAAGATAAGATTAGACTGATTATATAAATTATATAAATTAGATCGATTAGATCGATTAGATCGATTAGATCGATTAGATCGATTAGATCGATTAGATCGATTAGATCGATTAGATCGATTAGATCGATTAGATCGATTAGATCGATTAGATCGATTAGATCGATTAGATCGATTAGATCGATTAGATCGATAAGATCGATTAGATCGATTAGATAGACAAGATAGACAAGATAGACAAGATAGACAAGATAGACAAGATAGACAAGATAGAGTAGATAGATTAGATAGAGTAGATAGAGTAGATAGAGTAGATAGAGTAGATAGAGTAGATAGAGTAGATAGATTGCATAGATTGGATAGATTGGATAGATTAGATAGATTAGATAGATTAGATAGATTAGATAAATTAGATAGATTAGATAGATTAGATAGATTAGATAGATTAGATAGATTAGATAGATTAGATAGATTAGATAGATTAGATAGATTAGATAGATTAGATAGATTAGATAGATTAGATAGATTAGATAGATTAGATAGATTAGATAGATTAGATAGATTAGATAGATTAGATAGATTAGATAGATTAGATAGATTAGATAGATTAGATAGATTAGATCGATTAGATAGATTAGATAGATTAGATAGATTAGACAGATTAGATAGATTAGATAGATTAGATAGATTAGATAAATTAGATAGATTTCATAGATTTGATTGATTAAATAGATTAAATAGATTAGATAGATATATAAAAGAAAGATAGATAGAATAGATAAATAAATAGAGCTATGAAAGATAGATTAGATAGATAAATAGATATATAAAATATTGATAGCTATAAACATAGATAAAGATATGTAGAATTATAGATGTGTGCGTGCAAACAAAGAGAGAGCCTAATGCTATCTTGTCCTAATTAGCCGGATATTTCCAAACAATGTTGACCCAATTAATCGATGAAAACCCTCATTAAGTTTGCCGGATAATCAGGATAAAGTCAGAACAAATACACGTTTAGCTCACTATTGCATTCAGTAAACTTTTCTTTTTTCTTTTGTTTTCTGCTATTTATTCAGTTTACGTTTTGTATTTGTCATTTAGTCTATATATAATTTCGCATCATAGACAAACAAATACAGAAAGAAAATTGGAAAAAAAGAAATGTTATATTATGCAAGAAGAATTCATTTACAAATTATTTTTGACATTGTATTCGTTAGTAAATTATTAAGCTATCTAAATTTTCTATTTTCCGCCAAAACCTATAGAGCTAAAGAATACGTCAGCAGAAGTGAAGACGCCATCATGTGTGCAGAGTTTACTCCCATGCCAGACGACCCATTTTACAGTTATCAATTGTCCAGGCACAACAGTAAGTGCACAGATTCTTGGAATTGATTTGCTTGGGTCACGATAACCTTAACTTAGTTTAAAATCAAGTTTTTTTTTATTTTAGGATCTCTTGTGAAAACTTTTGTTCTATCAATGTTTTAAAAAAAGTAAAGTACCCGTCGGACCAAGTTGATCATAGGGCCAGTGAAGCAGCGTTCACCATTTTCTGTGGCCACGGCATATACTAGGTGATTGTGTGGCCAGCAATATGCACAGCGACCTTTACTTTACCCCAACTAAGGTCAGGTACCCATCAGAGCTGGGTAGACTAAGGGAATCCTCCAGACCCGGGGAAAATACTAGCCTTCACCAGGATTCGAACCCAGGACCTTCGGTCTAATGAAAGTGATGTACCTGTATTTCTATGTTAGTAAATTAAGTTGTTGTTTTTTTCTTTTTTGTTTCCCCCCCCCCCCCCCCCCAAAAAAAAAAAAATTAAAAAAAATTGTATTATAAACTAAATTATCCCCCCCCCTGAATTTTCTTTTAGGATACCTTTAATTAATGATTTTTTTATTACCTTCATTTTTAATACTAATATATGTATTACTATTATTGTTCAATTTATTATTCACAAATGCTATAATTTTCTTATATTTTTTACTATGCCTTTATTGTACCTATTTACTATGTGGCAAATAAATATTGTTCATTGTTCATTGTTCATTGGTACACCAGTCGAACGCACTGCCGCCTCTGTTCCCCCAATATATACAGTCTTGTTTTGAAATATACAAAATATATTATTTTTAAATCATGTTTCTATGTGTGTTTAAAACCAGAATTGTAAAATTGGTAAATAATAAGTGTGTTTTATATATTTGCCATTTTAATCTCATTTTTAAAAAGGTTCTCCACACTTCTGGTTTTTAATGAATAAAAAAAATGGACTTGTTTTTTTTTTTCAGGCGGCAATCTTCTAGACGGTCAGCTGAGATCTGTGCCCAAGTCAAGACCTATCCATGTCCACGGTGACTGCGATTGGATTGGAAGTCCTGCCAGACCGGAGTTCTTGTACCCATGATCCAGTCAACCAACTGCATCCAGGTTATTTCGACCATTGAAGGAGAAGAAATACGGAGTTGTGGTATTTCGTGTAAATAAAAGAAATTAGAACAACATTGGCCTGAACATAGTAGAATAAATCTCTTCTGGCCGACATGCAGAGATTTTACAATTATATTCACCAACTGAAAACTTTCACCAGATTTAAGGATTTTTCACAATTCAAGAAGCAAATGTTTATGAACACACACATTTGATAAGAAAATGTACAAAGACCTGGCATGCCTATTTATTTTTCATGGTTAAAACTATTGTTTTAGTGTTCATGTCAGTTGAATAGAGATTATGTGATTAAGTTTGTTGATAATTTGTACATAATGGAAAAAACTTAACTTTATAAGCTAAAATCTAATATCATACGATTAATGACACTGTAGGGAAATATGAAGAAGAAAAAAACATAACAATTTGACCATTATTCAATTAAGAACAAGAAACCTGTGGTAGTTTGCTAACAAAAGTAATGGAGAAATTAAAAAAAAGTACATGAATTTAACATTTAATCACGTGTGAATTTCTGCCAAAGATTAAAAATAGAATATCTAATGAATTAAAATGACAACTAGAGTGTGAACTAGAAGTACAAGATTAAATTTAGACCAAGAGATATTTTGTTCTACAGGTGGGGGGGGGGGGGGAGTTTCATGGGTGGGGGGGGGGAGTTGACAACTTAAAGAGAAGTTGAGCAGTGATTTAATTTTTCTGTGTTTGTTTGAGTTACATAACCCCATGATGTTCGTTGCAGGAGATTCGACCATATATAGAATTATAATGTGTTGCATATTTATTGTGTTTAAAACTTTATATGACACTAGGCTGACACAGTCATAGATTTAGAATTGACTATGTGTGTGGCGGGAAGAAGCGTGGAAGAAGAAAGGTTATCATATGCCTGTGTTGAAAGGTAGGCTGTTTGATCGTTTAGTTACTGACGCTCTGTTTCGATACCAAATATGTGTTCTAAACACACGCGGGTCTTTGATATTCAAAAAGCATGTTAGATACCAGAATTGCCAAATCTATACCCAATATGTGTGTTTAATACCAGAATTTTCAAATTGGTATATAATAAGTGTGTTTTATATATTTGCCATTTTAATCTCAATTTTAAAAAGGTTCTCCACACTTCTGGTTTGTAAAATGTAAACTTTTGTGTGGCTAAACAACTGTACATGGAGGAATTGTCCTTGAACTGTTAACATAACGAAACAACAATTTCTTTAGCAAAATCCTTTAACTTTAAATGTTGAGTAAATTACATGGCGACTTGATTGATCGAAATTGACATGTAAGATAAACTTCTATAAATTGAACTTGTACAATAAAGGTTTTGAAAAAGGTTTTTTTTTATCGAGTGGCATCAGGCAGTGGAATGGGTTGCATGAACAAACCAGGAAAACCAATAACTTAACATAATTTAAAACACCAATTAAAATGCAAGACGGATAAGACTAGAAAGAGTGTCTGTAACATATACGATAATAAATGCTTTAATTATATTTCTATTATTAAACTATTATATTGGATCTTTATGTTATTGCTTAAATATATTTTTTTTTAAATTATGTGTAGATATAATATGTGTAGGCCTACTTATTGTAAACTTTTACAAAATGTCCATCTAAAAACTTTGAGTTTTTATTTCAAGTGTCTTGTGCCTTGAATTATTGTAATTTTGCTAATTACATTTTAAAGGATAGTGAAGCAATATTTATATATGTAAATAAATGAATTACGTTTACTTTTTACTTTATCTATTTCATGATTTTTTTTTGATTAATAATTCTTGAAGTACAAAATCGTGAAAATTAATAAAAGTCACAAAATTGTAGATTGTTGTTATTTTATACCTTAAAATTGGCAAAAACATGGACAGATCTATTGTTGAAGCTAATAAGAATTAGATTACTTTTTGGAAGGCATCAAGACACCGTTAACCGAAGGCTGTTAACTCAATTAAAAAAATACGTTAACTGAATGCTGTTAACTCAATTGAAATAATACGTTAACTGAAGGATGTCAACTCAATTGAAATAATGCGCATGAAATGTCGTCTGCTAAAAAGTTATTTTTCTTTCTATATACCAAAATATAGAAAGACTGGCTTTGTGTGTGAAAATATCTGGTAAGAGAGACAGAGGAAGACAAAGGCTAACATATGTAGAAAGCCTGAACGAATGGGCCACGAACAACAACATAAGTAATAAAAAAACTTTCTGCAAAAAGCTAACAACAGGAAAGAATGGAGAGTCATGACCGCCGATGTCTGTTCCAGACCTGGCACATAAAGAAGAAGAAGAAGAATACCAAACTATTTGTTTATTTAAGATGAATGTACAATGAATAATTGTTCATTTGAGATGAATGACAATGAATAAGTTGTTTATTTAAGATAAATGTACAATGAATAATTTGTTTATTTGAGATGAATGTACAATGAATAATTGTTCATTTGAGATGAATGACAATGAATAAGTTGTTCATTTGAGATGAATGACAATGAATAATTTGTTCATTTGAGATGAATGTACAATGAATAAGTTGTTTATTTGAGATGAATGACAATGAATAATTTGTTCATTTGAGATGAATGTACAATGAATAAGTTGTTCATTTGAGATGAATGACAATGAATAATTTGTTTATTTGAGATGAATGACAATGAATAATTTGTTCATTTGAGATGAATGTACAATGAATAATTTGTTCATTTGAGATGAATGACAATGAATAATTTGTTCATTTGAGATGAATGTTCAATGAATAAGTTGTTTATTTGAGATGAATGACAATGAATAATTTGTTCATTTGAGATGAATGTACAATGAATAATTTGTTTTTTTGAGATAAATGTGCAATAAATAATTTGTTTATTTGAGATGAATGACAATGAATAATTTGTTCATTTGAGATGAATGTACAGTGAATAATAATAATTTGTTTATTAACGTTCAAATTGTAAGTAGTCAACAAAAAAGGTACAAAATTTAGTGATTGTTAAGAAGAGAGAGAGAAAGCGGAGAGAGAGAGAGAGAGAGAGAGAGAGAGGGGGAAAAGTGCGTGAAAAAATAGCGTGAGTAAGAGAGAGAGGTGAATCATAGTGAGAAGAGGTGAGCCTAATGCAGAAAGCCTCAAATGGAGAGAGAAAGAGAAAGATTGAGGACTAAAGTGAAAGTAAAGTATTGAAAGTACGTAATAACAAATGTTTTCGTGAGATAAATCTTATTCAATGATGTATAAAGATGTTGTTTGTTTCTTGTAAACAATACACACATCAAATACAACATAAACAAACAAATATCTATTTTTTTTTAAAAGGTGAATATTGAAACCTTGATAGAGTATTAGTATTGGATGTTGCCATTGAGATAAGGACTTCGATTGATTGTGTTCTATTGACATAGTTTTTCTCACAATAAAAATGAAAGCTGTTTATTTTTAAAGGAAAGTAAATTCGTAATTTTGTACTGAAATAATAAAGCATACTGATAATATATGTAACTATATAACACTGTATTTGTGTAAGAACTGTTTTAGTGTTAACACTGTCTCTATGTTTGAAATGCTGTATTTTGTGTAAATCCTGTATTTGTACAACTGTAAAACACTGTTTATATTCATTGGTTTTTAAATAATGTCTACGTCAGTGTGAATTGAAAAGCAAGAACAATTTAGATGTACAATTAGTTCTAGATATTCTTCTGTTATTCTATCTACTATGTAAAACAGTTCGGTCTTTTATTTAGTTCATTTGTTGTAGATACAGAGATGGTAATAGTTTAAACAATTAATTCTGTACATGCTTTAGTCTACACTGTTTTTTTTCCAGTGTCACCCTATGTCATGTCTTCATTATCATTACTAGACTATAAATCTAATTGTCTTTGATCAAACTGCTAGTGATGTGTGTCATTGAAATGTATCAACAACAGAAGAAATAAAAAAATTCACGTGATTTTTTATGTTCCGTGTTCCTTTTCATCCAGTAAGTACATTCACTGCTTTAAGTATAGCCAATAAGTATATATATATATATATATATATATATATATATATATATATGTATATATATATATATATATATATATATATATATATTTATATGTAAATTTTAGTATTTTAAAACATTTTTAAGTTGTAACATTATGAGTTGATATCGTAACATAGGTGACCAGTACTATACACAATACATATCCCCTACAACTGCTAAATAATTAATTTTCTTAGTCTCATTGTTTAGGGCGAATCACATGGTCTGAAATTAAACAGAAGGCCGTTTTGTGTTCAGTCATCGTTTGATAGCAAAAGTGCTGATACATTTTCTTGTGTCTTTTAATATCCAACCAAATACATTATTTTATAAGCTATTGGTCTTAGTTAAGCAAATCAAATTCCTACAGCTAACGAGATTACTAACCATGGACCAATTACGAGAACAATATTAAACAAGTGAAAAAAAAGTTTATAGAGGTCTTTTCAAATATTTGAAAGCTTTTAAACATCAATGGCCAAGAAATAAAAAAAAATGTTATGCACTCAATCTCTATTGTAAAAACAATATTTACTTATCACTTTAATAACCTCATTCACATTGATTGTAACTAAAACACAAACTTTAGCGAAAACACAAACTGTAGCCAAAACAAAAACTGTAACCAAAACACAAACTGTAGCCAAAACACAAACTGTAGCCAAAACTAAAACTGTAGCCAAAACACAAACTGTAGCCAAAACACAAACTGTAGCCAAAACACAAACTGTAGCCAAAACACAAACTGAAGCGAAAATATAAAATGTGTTCTAAACACAAACTGTAGCCAAAACACAAACTGAAACCAAAACACAAACTGCAGCCAAAACTCAAACTGTAACCAAAACACAAACTGTAGCCAAAACAGAAACTGTAGCCAAAACACAAACTGTAGCCAAAACACAAACTGTAGCCAAAACACAAACTGTAGCCAAAACTCAAACTGTAGCCAAAACACAAACTGTAGCCAAAACAAAAACTGTAACCAAAACACAAACTGTAGCCAAAACAGAAACTGTAGCTAAAACAGAAACTGTAGCCAAAACACAAACTGTAGCCAAAACACAAACTGTAGCCAAAACACAAACTGTAGCCAAAACACAAACTGTAGCCAAATCTCAAACTGTATCCAAAACACAAACTGTGGCCAAAACACAAACTGTAGCCAAAACACAAACTGTAGCCAAAACTCAAACTGTAGCCAAAACACAAACTGTAGCCAAAACAAAAACTGTAACCAAAACACAAACTGTAGCCAAAACACAAACTGTAGCTAAAACAGAAACTGTAGCCAAAACACAAACTGTAGCCAAAACACAAACTGTAGCCAAAACACAAACTGTAGCCAAAACACAAACTGTAGCCAAAACTCAAACTGTAGCCAAAACACAAACTGTGGCCAAAACACAAATTGTAGCCAAAACACAAACTGTAGCCAAAACACAAACTGTAGCCGAAACACAAACTGAAGCGAAAATATAAAATGTGTTCTAAACACAAACTGTAGCAAAAACACAAACTGAAACCAAAACACAAACTGTAGCCAAAACACAAACTGTAGCTAAAATTTAAACTGTAGCCAAAACACAAACTGTAGCCAAAACACAAACTGTAGCAAAAACGCAAACTGTAGCCAAAACACAAACTCTAGCCAAAACACAAACTGTAGAAAAAAACACAAACTGTAGCCAAAACACAAACTGTAGCCGAAACACAAACTGTAGCCAAAACACAAACTGTAGCCAAAACACAAACTGAAGCCAAAACACAAACTAAAGCGAAAAATAAAATGTGTTCTAAACACAAACTGTAGCCAAAACACAAACTGAAACCAAAACACAAACTGTAGCCAAAACACAAACTGTAGCCAAAACTCAAACTGTAGCCAAAACGCAAAACTGTAGCCAAAACACAAACTGTAGCAAAAAAACACAAACTGTAGCCAAAAAACAAACTGTAGCCAAAAAACAAACTGTAGCAAAAACACAAACTGTAGCCAAAACACAAACTGTAGCCAAAACACAAACTGTAGCCAAAACACACACTGTAGCCAAAACAATGTTATGTTATGCACTCAATCTCTATTGTAAAAACAATATTTACTTATCACTTTAATAACCTCATTCACATTGATTGTAACTAAAACACAAACTTTAGCGAAAACACAAACTGTAGCCAAAACAAAAACTGTAACCAAAACACAAACTGTAGCCAAAACACAAACTGTAGCCAAAACTAAAACTGTAGCCAAAACACAAACTGTAGCCAAAACACAAACTGTAGCCAAAACACAAACTGTAGCCAAAACACAAACTGAAGCGAAAATATAAAATGTGTTCTAAACACAAACTGTAGCCAAAACACAAACTGAAACCAAAACACAAACTGTAGCCAAAACTCATACTGTAACCAAAACACAAATTGTAGCCAAAACAGAAACTGTAGCCAAAACACAAACTGTAGCCAAAACACAAACTGTAGCCAAAACACAAACTGTAGCCAAAACTCAAACTGTAGCCAAAACACAAACTGTAGCCAAAACAAAAACTGTAACCAAAACACAAACTGTAGCCAAAACACAAACTGTAGCCAAAACAGAAACTGTAGCCAAAACACAAACTGTAGCCAAAACACAAACTGTAGCCAAAACACAAACTGTAGCCAAAACACAAACTGTAGCCAAAACTCAAACTGTAGCCAAAACACAAACTGTGGCCAAAACACAAACTGTAGCCAAAACACAAACTGTAGCCAAAACACAAACTGTAGCCAAAACACAAACTGAAGCGAAAATATAAAATGTGTTCTAAACACAAACTGTAGCAAAAACACAAACTGAATCCAAAACACAAACTGTAGCCAAAACACAAACTGTAGCTAAAATTTAAACTGTAGCCAAAACACAAACTGTAGCCAAAACACAAACTGTAGCAAAAACGCAAACTGTAGCCAAAACACAAACTCTAGCCAAAACACAAACTGTAGAAAAAAACACAAACTGTAGCCAAAACACAAACTGTAGCCGAAACACAAACTGTAGCCAAAACACAAACTGTAGCCAAAACACAAACTGTAGCCAAAACACAAACTAAAGCGAAAAATAAAATGTGTTCTAAACACAAACTGTAGCCAAAACACAAACTGAAACCAAAACACAAACTGTAGCCAAAACACAAACTGTAGCCAAAACTCAAACTGTAGCCAAAACGCAAAACTGTAGCCAAAACACAAACTGTAGCAAAAAAACACAAACTGTAGCCATAAAACAAACTGTAGCCAAAAAACAAACTGTAGCAAAAACACAAACTGTAGCCAAAACACAAACTGTAGCCAAAACACAAACTGTAGCCAAAACACACACTGTAGCCAAAACACAAACTGGAGCGAAAACATAAAATGTGTTCTAAACACAAACTGTAGCCAAAACACAAACTGAAACCAAAACACAAACTGTAGCCAAAACACAAACTGTAGCCAAAACACAAACTGTCGCCAAAACAGAAACTGTAGCCAAAAGACAAACTGTAGCCAAAACACAAACTGTAGCCAAAGCAGAAACTGTAGCCAAAACTCAATCTGTAGCCTAAAAAAACTGTAGCCAAAACAAAAACATTGCACAAACATAAACTAGAGTTATTAGTTTAAGGAGCGAAAAGAAAATGACTGTAAAGTGTTTCTATGGTTACACTCAATGCTGAAATACTGATAGTCCAAGATCTACAAAGTTAAAACAACATTGGATAGGTACCCTGGCAGAAAATAACAGGGGACCGCTATATTTATATTTTTTACTACGACTTCTAATGTAAGACTTCTAATCTCAGTGTATCAAGAGACCTTGACATGATGAATCCAGACTTGGTCTAGTGGTGACCTCTAGTGGGGTCAGTTTATTCATTCCAATCACGACTTATGCTCTCTCGGTGACTTCCCTTTCACTGCCTGGGATAGAATTGTAATCTTTCCTTTTCTCTCAATCCCTCAATCCTTTCTTTTGTTTACTTGTTTTTGAACATGTAGTCTTTCTCATTGACTCTCTCTCTCTCTCTCTCTCTCTTTATCTCTCTCTCTCTAGCTCTCTCACCCTCAGTGTAGATGTCTCCATTTATGTAGCCATCTATCTATTTCATTCTTTTGTTTTTTCTTGACGTAGTCTGTCTCAATGATTCTCGCTCTATCTCTCACTCACCCTCCGTGTAGATTCTCGCTCTATCTCTCACTCACCTTCCGTGTAGATTTTCGCTCTATCTCTCACTCACCCTCCGTGTAGATTCTCGCTCTATCTCTCACTCACCCTCCGTGTAGATTCTCGCTCTATCTCTCACTCACCTTCCGTGGAGATTCTCGCTCTATCTCTCACTAACCCTCCGTGTAGATTCTCGCTCTATCTCTCACTCACCCTCCGTGTAGATTCTCGCTCTATCTCTCACTCACCTTCCGTGTAGATTCTCGCTCTATCTCTCACTCACCCTCCGTGTAGATTCTCGCTCTATCTCTCACTCACCCTCCGTGTAGATTCTCGCTCTATCTCTCACTCACCCTCCGTGTAGATTCTCGCTCTATCTCTCACTCACCCTCCGTGTAGATTCTCGCTCTATCTCTCACTCACCCTCCGTGTAGATTCTCGCTCTATCTCTCACTCACCCTCCGTGTAGATTCTCGCTCTATCTCTCACTCACCCTCCGTGTAGATTCTCGCTCTATCTCTCACTCACCCTCCGTGTAGATTCTCGCTCTATCTCTCACTCACCCTCCGTGTAGATTCTCGCTCTATCTCTCACTCACCCTCCGTGTAGATTCTCGCTCTATCTCTCTCTCACTTTCCGTGTAGATTCTCGCTCTATCTCTCACTAACCCTCCGTGTAGATTCTCGCTCTATCTCTCACTCACCCTCTGTGTAGATTCTCGCTCTATCTCTCACTCACCTTCCGTGTAGATTCTCGCTCTATCTCTCACTCACCCTCCGTGTAGATTCTCGCTCTATCTCTCACTCACCTTCCGTGTAGATTCTCGCTCTATCTCTCACTCACCCTCCGTGTAGATTCTCGCTCTATCTCTCATTCATCCTCCGTGTAGATTCTCGCTCTATCTCTCACTCACCCTCCGTGTAGATTCTCGCTCTATCTCTCACTCACCCTCTGTGTAGATTCTCGCTCTATCTCTCACTCACCTTCCGTGTAGATTCTCGCTCTATCTCTCACTCACCCTCCGTGTAGATTCTCGCTCTATCTCTCATTCATCCTCCGTGTAGATTCTCGCTCTATCTCTCACTCACCCTCCGTGTAGATTCTCGCTCTATCTCTCACTCACCTTCCGTGTAGATTCTCGCTCTTTCTCTCACTCAACTTCCGTGTAGATTCTCGCTCTATCTCTCACTCACCCTCCGTGTAGATTCTCGCTCTATCTCTCACTCACCCTCCGTGTAGATTCTCGCTCTATCTCTCACTCACCCTCCGTGTAGATTCTCGCTCTATCTCTCACTCACCCTCCGTGTAGATTCTCGCTCTATCTCTCACTCACCCTCCGTGTAGATTCTCGCTCTATCTCTCACTCACCCTCCGTGTAGATTCTCGCTCTATCTCTCACTCACCCTCCGTGTAGATTCTCGCTCTATCTCTCACTCACCCTCCGTGTAGATTCTCGCTCTATCTCTCACTCACTTTCCGTGTAGATTCTCGCTCTATCTCTCACTAACCCTCCGTGTAGATTCTCGCTCTATCTCTCACTCACCCTCCGTGTAGATTCTCGCTCTATCTCTCACTCACCTTCCGTGTAGATTCTCGCTCTATCTCTCACTCACCCTCCGTGTAGATTCTCGCTCTATCTCTCATTCATCCTCCGTGTAGATTCTCGCTCTATCTCTCACTCACCCTCCGTGTAGATTCTCGCTCTATCTCTCACTCACCCTCCGTGTAGATTCTCGCTCTATCTCTCACTCACCCTCCGTGTAGATTCTCTCTACCTATCTCTCACTCACCCTCCGTGTAGATTCTCGCTCTATCTCTCACTCACCCTCCGTGTAGATTCTCTCTACCTATCTCTCACTCACCCTCCGTGTAGATTCTCGCTCTATCTCTCACTCACCCTCCGTGTAGATTCTCGCTCTATCTCTCACTCACCCTCCGTGTAGATTCTCGCTCTATCTCTCACTCACCCTCCGTGTAGATTCTCGCTCTATCTCTCACTCACCTCCGTGTAGATTCTCTCTACCTATCTCTCACTCACCTCCGTGTAGATTCTCTCTACCTATCTCTCACTCACCTCCGTGTAGATTCTCTCTACCTCTCTCACTCACCTTCCGTGTAGATTCTCTCTGCATATCTCTCACTCACCTCTGTGTAGATTCTCTCTACCTATCTCTCACTCACCTCCGTGTAGATTCTCTCTACATATCTCTCACTCACCTCCGTGTAGATTCTCTCTACCTATCTCTCACTCACCTCCGTGTAGATTCTCTCTACCTATCTCTCACTTACCTCCGTGAAGATTCTCTCTACCTATCTCTCACTCACCTCCGTGTAGATGTCTCTATCTATCTATCTATTTATTCTTTCTTTCCGTGGCCATTGAATTATTGTTTCTTAGATTCTTAGATTCAGTTTTTGTAGTAATGAGCAAAAATCAAAAGTTGAATCTCTATATCACGTTGTTAGAAATTGTTATTAGAATTGTTTTAGTTAGAATTAATGCCGTTAGAAGAATTTTTTCTTTCTTTTTTTGGGGAATTGCTTTGGCTAAATGGTGATTTTGAATTATATGACCATAGATGTCTGGTTTATATTTTATTGCACCCTATCCAAAAACTTGTCTTTTTTCTGATCCAGTTATTTAAAGACTTTAACTTTGTGCCCCACTAACGTTGTTAGCAGCCACACTGGTTCATGTGTAACATAGACACACTGGTTCATGTGTAACATAGACACACTGGTTCATGTGTAACATAGACACACTGGTTCATGTGTACATAGACACACTGGTTCATGTGTAACACAGACACACTGGTTCATGTGTAACATAGACATACTGGTTCATGTGTAACATAGACATACTTGTTCATGTGTAACATAGACACACTGGTTCATGTGTAACATAGACACACTGGTTCATGTGTAACATAGACACACTGGTTCATGTGTAACATAGACACACTGGTTCATGTGTAACATAGACACACTGATTCATGTGTAACATAGACACACTGGTTCATGTGTAACATAGACACACTGGTTCATGTGTAACATAGACACACTGGTTCATGTGTAACATAGACACACTGGTTCATGTGTAACATAGACACAATCTGAGTTTGACAGCAATCAAGATATCTTTTTATAGAATTATTTTAATTTGTATACAAAATACTTAAAAAATTCCAAGTTTTAGCCCACTTTGAATATATGGGAACTCTGTCATTCTATACTGTCTCTCTATAAACTATAATATCACTCTATTAAACTATAGTAGTCCCTATCACTCAATTAAACTATAGTAGTCCCTATCACTCTATTAAACTATAGTAGTCCCTATCACTCTATTAAACTATAGTAGTCCCTATCACTCTATTAAACTATAGTAGTCCCTATCACTCTATTAAACTATAGTAGTCCCTATCACTCTATTAAACTATAGTAGTCCCTATCACTATATTAAACTATAGTATCATTCTATCAAACTATAATATCAGTCTATCAGACTATAATATCAGTGTATCAAATTCAAATGATCAAACTATATTCCGATATGTTCAAATGATCAAACTATATTCCGATATGTTCAAATGATCAAACTATATTCCGATATGTTCAAATGATCAAACTATATTCCGATATGTTCAAATGATCAAACTATATTCCGATATGTTCAAATGTTCAAACTATATTCCGATATGTTCAAATGTTCAAACTATATTCCGATATGTTCAAATGATCAAACTATATTCCGATATGTTCAAATGATCAAACTATATTCCGATATGTTCAAATGATCAAACTATATTCCGATATGTTCAAATGATCAAACTATATTCCGATATGTTCAAATGATCAAACTATATTCCGATATGTTCAAATGATCAAACTATATTCCGATATGTTCAAATGATCAAACTATATTCCGATATGTTCAAATGATCAAACTATATTCCGATATGTTCAAATGATTAAACTATATTCCGATATGTTCAAATGATCAAACTATATTCCGATATGTTCAAATGATCAAACTATATTCCGATATGTTCAAATGATCAAACTATATTCCGATATGTTCAAACTATTTTCCGATATGTTCAAACTATATTCCGATATGTTTAAACTATATTCCGATATGTTCAAACTATATTCCGATATGTTCAAACTATATTCCGATATGTTCAAATGTTCAAACTATATTCCGATATGTTCAAATGTTCAAACTATATTCCGATATGTTCAAACTATATTCCGATATGTTCAAACTATATTCCGATATGTTCAAATGATCAAACTATATTCCGATATGTTCAAATGATCATGTCTGCCTGCCCTAAATGCAAAAGCCTTCACTTTATTTCTTCCGCCATGCCCAACAGCTCAACTAATGAAGGGGAAAGTATCCAACCAGCCAGGAAACAATCTCGTTGCAAGATTCCTCGTGGATTAAACTGAGCAGTCTGTGTTGTGATTGGATCAATCTCTGTTAGACGTATCACGTGCGGCAATGAATCAACCAATCAGAATCCAAACAACAAGCTGTGGCGTATATAGGAGTCCAGGATAATGGGGGCGGGTTGTTGGCAAATAATGCCAGGTGGGCGAGAGGCAATGTGGAGCGTGAGCTAATTGTGCAACGTAGGGGCAATTGTGCAAGATTGTGATGGGGGGGGTGCGATTGTGCAATATGAGGTATGGGCAATTGTGCATTAAGGAGAAGGCGGGTGCTGATTCTATTTGCAATGGCATATGAGTGTTATGCTGTCTTCTTTACTGCTCGTAAACTGAAAAACTCAGAAATTCTAAATAGCTAGTTTTCCCGATTCCAAATTGGTGCATTTTAAAGCTTTTCTTCATTGAAGACGGCTTTCTCCACGTTACTTACTGTCAAAACAAATCTATAATACATAATCTACTATTATTTACTTTATATTTATTGTAAATATGAGCAAAAATGTTTAAGGGACGGCCAGACGAGAAATCCATAAAAGTTTATAAATCTCTGATCTAAATACTACATTATATATTTAGTCTAAATGTAAACAAACTTGAAGTCTATGTCTTACAGTATTGCATGCTCATTTTTTTATATAATGCCATTCAACTAAAAAAAGCTTTATAAAATTAGATAAGTAACTGTTTAGGACGAAGATGTAATGAGGATTTAATAAAATTGACACACTGGTTCAGTGTCAGTGAGTAACATACCGTTACAAAGTACTGGGGTTCAAATACTGGTATTGTATTGCAGGAATACGAGAAGGCTTTAACAGGCTTCTTAAATAATTGGGTACAAATTGAATGCGGCGGCTTCGATAGGCCTAATTGATCAACATATTAACATATTAAACATGAAAGTGTATACGCTTACAACATTACTTTCAAGTTAAATAGGCCTAAATGACGTTTTCGGTGTTTTTAGAACTGTGTACAAGTGTACATTATTGATTGAATGTACCTGTTTAAATGTCCACCAAAGTACACCCTTCTGTATTGTACGATATGACGCACGCACTAACAGAGAAGACATAGTGGTTGAAACATTTCTTTATTTTTCAACTTGTAAGACTGTTGCAACACAAAACATCATTGAATAAAGTTGATGCCCGTAGGCTTTCAGGACTAACCTATGTATGTGAATGTAACAGCTTGACTTCAGATTAACACTTTTGAATGGATAATGAACAAGTGGATTATGGGTAATAGAAAGGTGTTCACATTCAATTTTTTTTAAACATTTGGCTAAAGTTCAAATCATTCCCCAACAAAATAGATTTTTAGATATAAACATAACAGTAAACAAATCTATGTTTTCATGTCAATGATTGTAGAATTGGGCATATAGACATTGGTGTGGGGAAAGATTTTCAGCCAAAGTTTTGGGAACAAACTCATGTTGAAATATGCTGTAATACTGCACATTAATGGAACAATGAAAATTTTGCGGTTTTAATGCGCATATTAAAGGTATTGAATAGGTCTTTTATATGGTGTACGTAAAGGAACTTTCAAACAAAACCTTCAAGATTATTATAAATAGTATGGCAACAATAGGCCCTACTTATAGTGAACAATATTGTTACAGTTATAATGAGCCGAAAAGCTATAAGTGGGTAGTATGAAGTATGTAGTAGGTAGTGCTACAGGCCTACAAAAGGAAGCGGAGAGCAATACGATATAGGTTGACCTAGAAAAAGGTTATTTTTAGACCACGCAGCACTATCGAATCTGGCTGGTACAGCTAGCGGTAAATTCAAATATTGTAGCCGCCCTTACAAATATTGGCAAGAAAGATATTAGTTAAATATGTAGAAAACTCTGGTATTTTTCTTGTCAAAACGGTTTAAGGTTTGATAAAGTCTTTGATTAACTGAAAGGCCAGTTCATCCCCATCATTCAGTTTTGGTTAAACTTGGTTCTTACTAATCATTACTGACCTTTATACAATGGGTTTGTTTAGTCTTAATTCTAAAACTGTGCTCTGGTCGTATTGTGTTTTATTTTTTTAAATTATAAATAGTGAACTTTTTGGTAAAACAAAAAGACACAATTTGAGGGCCCTATTCAGAGATAATTATGCCGTTGTTAAATAATTTTACAAGGCATATTATTTTGTTATATATTCTTATATTCCTTACCTTACTGATGCATTTTGATACTGTTCAATATGGTAAATTTCAAATATTTAATTCATTTAAAGTATTTGTATTCCTATTATTATTGAAATTATACAATCAGTACGTGTGCTCATTATGTATGTACATTTTATAATTTAAAAAATATGTTATATATTTTTAATCTGTGTTTAAAAATCGGGCACACTTACAATTGTACCATTTTACTTGGCGTTTAGCTCACCTGTTCTAGGGATGTAAGTGTGCGTGACGTAATGCGCTCTGATATGTTCAGGGAGAGCTATTAATACGGGGAGAGAAAGGTGTGTGGGAGAATACGTTTGAGTAGCGCCAGAGAGAAGAGGAAAGAGCGTGTGGTTGATCTCTTGTACAGAAATAAACACTTCTTTTATAACCACATTGTTTTCCTTGATCTTTTGTGAAGTTGGAGTTAAATATAAATATTGTCGACAGTAAAGGCTTCCCTCTAGACAACAAGCAATTACAGTCAGTAGATCCAGTGCTCCCACCTTTCACCAGATGAAAGGCCGAGTGAGCAGTGCCTACCAACCAGACTGTAACAAGTGAGTGGCTCGTTCGGGAAGAATCATCGCTTTACGGGAAGAAGCTAATTACTCAAAGACAAGGGGGCTCATCTCAACTCCACAGACAAGATTCGTGCTGAACCTGCCAGTCAGACCTGTCCTGCACCTGCCAGTCAGACGACACCCGTCCTGCATCTGCCAGTCAGACGACACCCGTCCTGCATCTGCCAGTCAGACGACACCCGTCCTACATCTGCCAGTCAGACGACACCCGTCCTGCATCTGCCAGTCAGACGACACCCGTCCTACATCTGCCAGTCAGACGACACCCGTCCTGCATCTGCCAGTCAGACGACACCCGTCCTGCATCTGCCAGTCAGACGACACCCGTCCTGCATCTGCCAGTCAGACGACACCCGTCCTGCATCTGCCAGTCAGACGACACCCGTCCTGCATCTGCCAGTCAGACGACACCCGTCCTGCATCTGCCAGTCAGACGACACCCGTCCTGCATCTGCCAGTCAGACGACACACGTCCTGCATCTGCCAGTCAGACGACACACGTCCTGCACCTGCCAATCAGACGAAACCCGTCCTGCACCTGCCAGTCAGAAGATACCTGTCCTGCCTGTCAGACGACACCCGTCCTGCACCTGCCAGTCAGACGACGCCCGTCCTGCATCCTGCCAGTCAGACGACGCCCGTACTGCATGCTGCCAGTCAGACGACATTCGTACGCATTCGTACTGCATTCTGCCAGTCAGACGAGATTCGTGCCGCACCTGACAGTCAGACGACATTCGTGCTGCATCCTGTCAGTCAGACGACATTCGTGCTGCATCCTGTCAGTCAGACGACATTCGTGCTGCATCCTGCCAGTCAGACGACATTCGTGCTGCATCCTACCAGCCAGACGACATTCGTACTGCATCCTGCCAGTCAGTCATTTGGTTCCGCATCCGGCCAGTCAGTCATTTGATTCCGCATCCTGCCTGTTAGACGACTCCGGTATTGCATCTTGCCTGTCAATTCTAATGGACTATTATTACAGTCAATAAACTAGCTGAACATTGTTTACTTTTTCAATTCGTTGGAAACTTTTATAACATATTCTTGTTTACGTAGCCTTAGTGTTTTGATTGTGGTTTTATTTCTATTGGGATATTTTCTTGTGTGTGTTTTTTTCTAAACGGAGGATACAGACACATAGGTAAGTTGGCCCATTTGTTTTTCTTTTTGATTAGACAATGGCACCTGTTAGCAATAAGGCTATTAAAGAGCTCGTTGACTATGCCAACTCTATAGGCCTTACAGGAAAGGAGGCTCTGGAGTGGGCAACGTCGGAGCGTGATAAACAGGCTATAGAAGCCAGGGATAAAGCAGAGAGGGAGGCCAGGGAGGCCAAAGATAAGGCAGATAGGGAAGAAAGGGAAAGGCAAGCAGAGAGGGATCACGCGTTGGAGTTGGCCCGCATAGATAAGGGGTTCGTAATTAATAGCTCCCCGCCCCTCTCGCAGGAGATTGAGAGCCATGCAACTGCTAGTTACCTCCCTTTGACGACCGGGTGGATGACATAGACAGTTTTATTAGGCGATTTGAGAGACACGCGGAGGCCGCCAACTGGGCCAGACACAAGTGGGCGATCTCTCTTAGTGCTCTCCTGACCGGTAAAGCACTGCAGACTGTCTCTCGATTAGGTATGGAGGATGCCGACAATTACGAGACTGTCAAGGCCGCATTACTAAAAGCCTACGACTTTAGTGCAGACAGCTACCGAAAGAAATTCAGACATGTGCACATTGAAAAGGGGGAGACCTATCCCATGTTTGGTGCCCGACTTGAGGGGTATCTAAATAGGTGGGTCCAACTAGGCGAGACCTCCGAGACCTTTGAGGGTCTTAGGGATCTGTTCCTAATGGAACAAATTATGGAAGGGGCCAATGAAGGGATGCGGGTTTTTCTAAGGGAAAGACACCCCAGGGATTGGTCCCAGCTTTTGAGTCTGGCCGAAGACTACAGGGAAGCTCATATTTCGGCAAAGGTTGACCACCCGAAGGCGCAAGGCATGGGATTGAATAAACCAGCTCCGTCCAGGGAAACGGGCAAGGGAAAATTTTACAAGGGTAATGACAAGACTCCTTCTAACGCACCGAGGAAGGATGACCGACGACCCGATCGTTCCAACCTTACGTGCTATTCGTGTAGCCAACCCGGACATACCGCTAATCGCTGCCCCGCCAGAAGGGTACAGTTGGTGGTAATAGCCTTAGTCGATGGTGAAAGTTTTGGGGACAGAAGTCCCATAACTGAGGGACTAGTCGATGGCAAGGTTGTTAAGGTTTTAAGGGAGAGTGGGTGTTCTTGTGTTTTAGTTAATTCGTCCCTCGCTGAAGGGAAGATAGTCCCTAAACAAAAGGGTTTTGTCCGCTATCTTACTGGGGATGTCATACAGACCCAGGTTGCAAAGATCATGCTCGACACTCCCTACTACCAGGGGGAAGTGCAGGCGTTGGTCCTAGAAAATCCTCTTATAGACCTCACCATAGGCAAAATACGTGGGGCTAGGGACCCTTATTTTCCTGACCCAGACTAATCCCCCAAACGGGCGGAGGCTGGTACCACCCCTAAACAAGTGTCTGAGGATATGAAGGGTCCAGCCCCAACTGCTCTTGCTGGTGTGGTTGTAACCCGTGGTATGGTAGAGAAACGGGAGAGACCAACTAAACCCATAAGTGCTCCAGTCTGCCAAGCCAGTGGGTTAACCCCAGCGGAGTACAAGGTGGTCCAGACTAATGATCCCTCATTAAATAAACTCCGGGAATGGGCAGATCAAGGTCGGGCACGCGACTGCCATAGGGGGGTAGAAAGATATATATACAAAAAAGGGCTATTGTACAGGGAAATATGCGAGAAAGATGGGGGAAGGTCCTCTCAACTCGTGGTTCCAGAACCCTTGAGAGAGGAAGTTATGAAGGTGGGGCACGAGATCCTTCTGGGAGGACACCTTGGAGCCAAAAAGTCAACCGACCGGGTATTATCTCAATTTTGTTGGCCCGGTGCAACTGGGGACCTCAAGAGGTATTGTGCCTCCTGTGATACCTGTCAACGCACAACGCCACGTGGCCGAGTAACCAAACTACCACTAGGAAAAGTCCCGCTAATTAGCACTCCCTTTGAAAGGGTTGCAGTTGATATTGTGGGGCCCATAGATCCTGCCACTGATCGGGGAAATAGGTACATCCTCACTCTCGTGGACTACGCCACCCGCTATCCAGAGGCTGTTGCTCTCCGCAAAATAGATACCGAAAGTGTTGCTGAGGCCCTTGTCGAAATGTTCACAAGGGTGGGAATCCCCAGGGAAATGCTAACTGACCAAGGGGTCCAATTCACTTCTTCCCTGATGAAAGAAGTGTCAAGGTTGCTGTCTATGAGACAGTTAGTAACCAGTCCATATCACCCTCAGTGTAACGGGTTGGTAGAGAAGTTCAATGGCACCTTAAAAACGATAATCAAACGTCTGTGTAGGGAAAGACCCAAGGATTGGGATAGGTACATCCCAGCCGCTCTCTTTGCATACCGGGAAGCACCCCAGGAAAGTCTTGGGTTCTCACCCTTTGAACTTTTATATGGGAGAACTGTCCGAGGCCCTAGCCACATCCTTAGGGAACTTTGGACAAATGAGCAGGAGAACCCCGAGGTTCGCACGACCTACGAGTATGTAGTCGATCTCCGTAACCGGCTGGAAGAAACTTGTCAGGCCGCGATGAAAGAATTGGGGAAGGCTAGTGATAGGGCAAAGAAATATTTTGATCGGAAAGCAAGACATCGCGAATATCAGCCGAGGGACAAAGTGTTGATTCTTCTCTCTGACGAGAAGAACAAATTGTTGGTCCAGTGGAAGGGTCCTTTCGTGGTGAACAAAAGGATAGGACTTTATGATTACCAAATTCAACTCCCGAGGGGAGCAAAGATCTTTCACGGAAACCTCCTTAAGAGATATATAGAACGTAGTCTGAGCAAGGAGAAAACCGAGAGATCAGCTCTTGAGTCTACCACCGACCAAACGAACGATCAGTTTGATGAAGCAACACAAGGCGTGGTCGCTGCGGTAATCGAGGTGGACGATGACAATGATGCGGGGCAAATTATTCTTCTACCGGCGGACTCAAAAGAAACGGTAGATGATATATCTGTCTCCACAGAGCTTGGGCCTAATCAGATCAAAGGGTTGAGGGGAACCGTCGAAAGTTACAGAGATGTCTTTACGGATCGACCGGGAAAAACTACTTTGGTAAATCATGAGATTAGATTAACCGATGACCACCCTGTCCGACAAAATGCATACCCTCTACCCTTTGCTAAAAGGGAGGCAGTTGCTAAGGAAATCGAGCAAATGTTGGAGATGGGGGTCATAGAGAGATCACAATCCCCATATTCCTCACCGGTGGTCTTAGTCGGGAAAAAGGACGGCACAAACCGTTTTTGTGTCGACTATCGTTGTCTAAATAAGCTCACCGTTTTTTACTCTGAACCCCTACCCAACTTTGAGGGCTTATTAGCTGAGATTGCCCGAGAATCTGGTCATTTTTTAAGTAAGATAGATCTTAGTAAGGGATACTGGCAAGTTCCTATGGCCCCCGAATCCCAAGAAAAGACCGCATTTCAAACTCACGTGGGACATTTCCAATGGAGGGTTATGCCATTTGGTTTGGTCAACGCACAAGCAACGTTCTCCAGGTTAATGAGGATAGTGTTGGAGGGGATAGAAGGTGTGGTTAATTATCTAGATGATATTCTCATTTTTACTCGCACTTGGCAACTTCACCTAAAAACCCTGAAAGAGGTTCTAAACCGGCTTCGACAAGCAGGCCTCACTGTTCGTCCAACCAAATGTCTTTTGGGATACCGATCCTTAGAGTTCATGTGGTACCAGATGGGACCTGGCACCCTTCAACCTGAACAGGGAAAGTTGGATCAGATTTTGGGTTTGGCTACACCTACAGACAAAACTCAAGTTAGGGCACTAATGGGTCTTTTATGATACTACCGACGCTTTGTACCCGACTTCGCAGCGATAACTGCACCACTTACAGACCTGACTAAAAAAGGAAGACCTAACAGGGTTGAATGGACACCAGCATGTCAGAAAGCCCTGGAGACTATACAGACAATATTGACAAACGATCCGATACTCCGACTTCCTGACCACAACCTTCCGTTTATCCTCAGGACAGACGCCTCAGACAATGGGTTGGGGGCTGTTTTGTTACAGGAATTTCCTGATGGAAAATTCCCCATCATTTATATCAGTCGAAAGTTAGCTGGTAGTGAAAAGAACTTTGCAACTATTGAAAAGGAAGGGTTAGCCTTGGTTTGGGCAGTTAAGAAATTAGAATGCTATCTGTATGGGAAGGCATTTATCCTTGAAACTGACCACCAACCATTATCCTTCATTAACGACACAAAAATGAAGAATGGGAGAGTGATGCGCTGGTCTCTTTCTCTGCAAACTTATCGCTTCACCATTAGAAGTATTAAAGGGAAAGATAATGTTGGTGCAGATTTGCTTAGCAGGTGCCCTGTCTAGTCTGAAAGATGGGTCAACTTAGTCAGTGCTGTATTCTTTACCAAATAATTTTGCTTTCTTGAAATATGTTTTTTTGGTTTTAATTATGTATCTGCATTTGATTGACTTTTGATATGATGTATATTTGTAATTACCCATTGTGATTGGGTTTAAAATGGTCTTATGGTCAAACTTGTGTTTTTTTTTGTGTTTTTTTTTTGTTTGTTTTTTTGTTTTCTTTCACTCGTGTAAGTAACTCTTATGCTTGTATAATTCCTGTAAAGATCTGATTATAACCACTGTTTGATTGGGTTATTAGATTCGGTAAAGTAAAGCGATTCGGCTAAAGGTGGGGGGTATTGTTACAGTTATAATGAGCCGAAAAACTATAAGTGGGTAGTATGAAGTATGTAGTAGGTAGTGCTACAGGCCTACAAAAGGAAGCGGAGAGCAATACGATATAGGTTGACCTAGAAAAAGGTTATTTTTAGACCACGCAGCACTATCGTATCTGGCTGGTACAGCTAGCGGTAAATTCAAATATTGTAGCCGCCCTTACAAATATTGGCAAGAAAGATATTAGTTAAATATGTAGAAAACTCTGGTATTTTTCTTGTCAAAACGGTTTAAGGTTTGATAAAGTCTTTGATTAACTGAAAGGCCAGTTCATCCCTATCATTCAGTTTTGGTTAAACTTGGTTCTTACTAATCATTACTGACCTTTATACAATGGGTTTGTTTAGTCTTAATTCTAAAACTGTGCTCTGGTCGTATTGTGTTTTATTTTTTTAAATTATAAATAGTGAACTTTTCGGTAAAACAAAAAGACACAATTTGAGGGCCCTATTCAGAGATAATTATGCCGTTGTTAAATAATTTTACAAGGCATATTATTTTGTTATATATTCTTATATTCCTTACCTTACTGATGCATTTTGATACTGTTCAATATGGTAAATTTCAAATATTTAATTCATTTAAAGTATTTGTATTCCTATTATTATTGAAATTATACAATCAGTACGTGTGCTCATTATGTATGTACATTTTATAATTTTAAAAATATGTTATATATTTTTAATCTGTGTTTAAAAATCGGGCACACTTACAATTGTACCATTTTACTTGGCGTTTAGCTCACCTGTTCTAGGGATATAAGTGTGCTTGACGTAATGCGCTCCGATATGTTCAGGGAGAGCTATTAATACGGGGAGAGAAAGGTGTGTGGGAGAATACGTTTGAGTAGCGCCAGAGAGAAGAGGAAAGAGCGTGTGGTTGATCTCTTGTACAGAAATAAAGACTTCTTTTATAACCACATTGTTTTCCTTGATCTTTTGTGAAGTTGGAGTTAAATATAAATATTGTCGACAGTAAAGGCTTCCCTCTAGACAACAAGCAATTACAGTCAGTAGATCCAGTGCTCCCACCGTTCACCAGATGAAAGGCCGAGTGAGCAGTGCCTACCAACCAGACTGTAACAAATATACTCATTTAAGTGCCATGCCCAACTTACTGAATGTTTGAAAACCATTCAAGATTGTTAGGCATAGCCTGGGGATTTGATGACATTAGACCAGGCGTGTCAAACTAAAAAAGCACCATGGGCCGCATAAGATACTTTGAGTATACCGGCGGGCCACATAAACAAATCTGAGAAACACTGTAATCTTATTGAATTGTATTTAATTAATTTGCACACCTACAACAAGGGCTTTATTAAGCTAACGCCCCACAACGCCAAATATAACAATTGTAATGCAACATTTATTTAAGAACATTCAATCATTTTTACACTTTAATCAGTGTTTTATCCTGAGGTCTGATGCCTCCTTTTCATGACAATTTTTCGTATATCTGGATGAAATGTATTTGCCGTTCCGACCTTCATCAGGGATGACAAGTGTTCATCGGTCAGCCTTGTTCTCTGAGAAGTTTTTGTTAATTTTATGAAGGACGTGATTCAATTTTAAAGTCTTTGAACACAAATTTCGCTGATGAATAATGCAGTCAACATGTGCAAATGATGAATCTGGATAAGAGTTATCATTTTTTGTTCGTAACTTGGCAGCAACACCATTATGTCTGCCAACCATATTAGCAGCACCGTCAGTAGATAAACACACAAGCTTACTCAAATCAAAATCATAGTTATGCAGAATCTGCTCGACTTTTTAAAAGATGTCTTTGCTCGCTGTAGTGTCATGCATTGGGATTAGTTCGATCAGTTCTTCAGAAATATTAAATTCACCGTCGCAGGCCCTAATTAAAGCTGCAAGCTGTGCTATTACAATGATGTCAACGGTCTCATCTATAGCAATAGAACAATGTTCAAATTCGGATGATGCAGCCATCAACTGTTTCAAATCATCTGCCATTTTATCAATCCGTCCAGCAACAGTGTTCCTGGTTAACGAAATATTCGTAAATAACTGTGCCTTCTGTGGGTACACAATGTCAGCCGCTTTCATAAGGCAATGCTTTATAAAATCTCCTTCACTGTAAGATTAACCACTCATGGCCACCATTCGGCTGAGTTCATAGCTTGCAGTAACGGAAGCGACATTGGCTTGATCTATTTTTGTAAAACATGTCTGTTGCTGTATCAAGTTAGCCTTCAATTCCTTTATGTCTTCAAACATGCATTAAGCCCTCATATTTATCGAAGGATCGATGGTTGGTTTCATAATGTCTTTTTAAGTCGAACTGTTTTGGCGTGGCAATGCAATTATTGCATACTAAACAATGTATCTTTCCATTTACCGTTGTACAAACATACTGTAGTTCCCATTTTTCTTTCTTCATCAAGTGTTCTTTTCTTCTTAGCTTAAGTTGCTGTAGCCATTTTAAACGGTGTCAGTTTACGCAGTACATCATAAATACAAATAATAAAATTACCGGCACGATTCCACAAGATACAATTTATTAGAGATTTAAATTTTTAACATGGCAATAACAACCTGTCTGCTACTTCTGGTCAATGTTGCCTAACTTTCATAGATAGAAAACCCTTACTAGCTTAAAATAGCCGTATTGTTGACTTATACGTGGCACCGTGCCAGATTAATGTTTAATACATCCAGTTTAAAGTATTAAAACTGCAATTTTCGCGATAAATGAGACATTTGCAGTTTCCTTTGTGCGGGCCGCACACATGAGTGCAAAGGGCCGCATGCGGCCCGCGGGCCGCACGTTTGACATGATTATGACTATTACACGTACATTCTTCATCGGTCACATTAATCATTGATTTTATGCTATCGTTATAACCACACATCAGTGAGGAACTACACAAGATTGAGGACTTCAAAACAGAAAGCATCACCAAATTGAAATGACACTGAATATATTTAGGAAACATGCGACATTTAAAAAACAAATCACTAAATTTTAAGGACACAACTCTGAGAGGGAAATGCTAAAAGACTGTAAACAATTAAAACTGCAGAAGAGAAGAAAACTAAACAAGAAAGACCACAATAAACAATAGGGACCGAAATAATTCTTTGTTGTAAGAAATTTACGGCCGCAATAAAACATTGCTACATAAATAAAAGAAAGGAGAAGATTCATAATAGGTCACACATAAACACACAAATACACAGATACACACAAACACACATACACACACATACACACAAAAGACACAAAAACAAGCACATACAAACAGACAGCACAATAACACCTCAGTGTGTCTAAGTAACAAAGTTAAAACACAGTCATGAAATGTATGGAGCAAGTCAGGGATTTTCTCATCATTATATTACCACCACCCCTCCCCCCCTCCCTCTTGTGAGAAAAAGTTTTAAGGACACTCCTTAGACCTTCAAACCTTCAAATTAAAATAATGTGTAACCCCCCCCACACACACACACACACACAGACACACACACCACTACCACCACTACCACCAACCCACCCACACCCACACACACACCCACACACACATAGTACTGTATTTAACAAATAATTTACTATAATAATAAATATGTTCTTTTAGACTAATACTATATTATGCAAAAAAAACGGTTTAGTTATAAAACAAATTATATTTTGAAATCATATATACATAATTTAAATTCATAGAAATATTTAGGAAGTAAATGGCAGTGGTTATAGTTTGGCTAGACTACATAAAACAAGTTCCCATGTGTCAGCATTATTTATTCGTTAATCAAGTGCCCATTCCTTCCTGCGACTCCCCCTCTCCCCCCCCCCCTTCCCTCCGCCGCCCGGGACACATTCAATAATCGATTCTTTGAATAGGTCATTTCAAACTATGAGTTGAACAGCTAATCAACATAATCTCCACGTGTCATATCGATCAAGTAGAGCGAAGGATTAGTGGCACAACTAAGAAATAACCTGCCAACTTTAACAAGCGGCCTGAGACGTGTTATTCTGGGTGCTCGGTAAATTTGGCAACGGTATTTTCGTCAACGGTATTTTCGGCAAGGTAATTTTGGCAAAGGTAATTTCGGAATAGGTAAATTCGGCAAAACACGCAAGGCGGTAAAATTGGCAACGGTAAAATTGGCAATCATATAATATCCACTGTTTTTATTAAAAGTATTGCTTAGACTACACTCTAGTCTATGGATAGGCAACCTATGCAATGCGTGCCGTAATTGGCACGCATATCGTTTTTAAATGGCACATGAAAGACCACCAAAAAGGTGAAAAGAGCATGATAACACTTTGGCACGTTATTTAACGTGATTTAATGATCAAAGACAAACATTTTAAATAGGTGCCAAATGTAGCCCTTCCCAGACCCGGCGTTTCTCCCCCCCCCCCCTTAATTTACGCCTCGGCAAAGGTAAAGGTAGGCCTATGTGTGTAAGGTATCTAATCTGACTTTACGCATCTAAGCATACGTTTGTCTCCCCTACGATATTACGTAAATCTGACTACCTGACCACCACCCCTACATAGTATGATACCGGTTGTGTAACAAGAGCCAACGTAGAATGCCCCCCTCCCCTCCCGCCCCCGACCAAGACCATCGTAAGTACTTACCCGACTCCTTTTACGATGTTCTGCCAATTCAAATATTAGTGACCCCAGCCTACAGCAGGAAAAAAAGGTGTGGGGGGAGGGCGGGGTTATGGGGTCAAGGAGACGTTTTTTGTTGTTGCTAGTTAAAAGTTATTCTTTATGTCAATACATTTATATTTGATTTTATTATAAAAATATTCACCCCTTCCCCAGCCTCGGCGTTTCTCCCCCCCCTCCCCCACACTTAAGTTACGCCTCGGCAAAGGTCAAGGTAGGCAAAAACGAACACAGTGGTACGCGAATGTTCTTGACCGGTAACGTCAAGGAGAGTTAAAGAATTACTTTGCTGACCTATAGGCCTATTCTGTCAACACGGGTTGTTGAGTGTGTGTGTGGGGGGGGGGGGGGAACAAATGGCCACCATAAAACATTTTATCATATTCCATTGCAGTCGGCTATTTGCCGTCAATCAGTACCCTACCTTTTTGTTTATCACATTCCATTGCAGTCGGCTATTTGCCGTCAATCAGTACCCTACCTTTTTGTCTTTGTAGTTTTAAACCGTGTACCAGTTTTAGGCGGCTGGTTAGCTAAAGTCGACAGCGAGCTCGACTCCCAAGCGCCGCATCAGGGGTTCGACCCTCGGTGCAGGCAGCCATAAATCCACCGCCGACTTGGAGAGGAGATGGGCGCCGCCAAGTCTACCAAGCCCAAGAGAGGACTAATGGACACCCAGTGTCCATTAGCTCCCCCCAACGACCGCCAAGGTTAAGGGACAAGAAGAAGAAGAAGACCAGTTTTAAACCTTGTACCTTTTATGTTATAACGATACAAGTATACATTACTTAGACATATAGGCCTACAACAATACATATTTTTAGTTGGCTATATTTGATCGATAACTTACTAGAGATTTGTAGCTAAATGTGCCGTATAGCCTAAGTAAATTGGTTTAAACATTGAAAGTACGTTTATACAATTTATTAGGCTACCTATTAAATGTTTTATTTACAACTTTTGTTTGCAATCTAATTTAAATATACAAGAAAAGTAATTAACTAAATCATTCTTTCAAAATTGTAATAATAAAATGAAATCATATATCATAATCAATGTTTTGATAGAAAGACTGATTTGTCTAACTAGCAAAAACAATGTTCTGGGATTAAAAAAGAATTTTAACGAATACCGCCCTCCCCCCAACCTCTTTTAGTTTTCACTGCTTAGCCTGGTGCTACCTAGCTGGTCACTAACAATTTAATCGGTGGGGAGACGGGGGTGGGGAGACGGGGTGGGGAGATGGGGGTGTGGAGACGGGGGTGGGGAGACGGGGGAGGGAGGGGCTAGCGTTTGCTTTTGTTAACACGGCGAGTCTCATTCTGGTGTTTACGTAATATTGCCTTGCCTTGTTTCCTTGTGCTATAGACGGGGAAGGGGGGGGGGTTACATTATTTGTATGCATTAGTTAAATAACGTAAAAGTTTTTCTTAAATTTAATTTTTAGTCAAACGAACTAATTTACTATTTTTTGTTGCCTAATTTGTTTACTTTATATATACATTTTTAGTGTCATTTTAGCACGTCTCATAAACTTAACGACTGGGGCCCATCTCCTCCGCCTTCCTTATGTTACGCTATTGCAAACATGTCACAAATCAGGCACTTTCTATAATGCTAACTCCATTTCGTGCCATTAGCTTCATTTAGTAGACTAGAGCAGGGGTCGGCATACTTTAGATAATAGTGTGCTAAAGTAGCATTTCTAAATCTTTCAGGGTGCCAACGGCCTTAATGTCATCCTGCTCTTTTCATGCAGAAGATTTTTAAACTTCATTTTTGTTGGTCTTTCACGTGAAATTAAAAAAAACCATACTGCGTGCCAAGCCCACCCCAGACTAGAGTGTAGTCCTACCAATACGGTCAATAAAATCAGTGGATATGTTAGGTTTGCCAAATTTACCGTTGCCAAAATCTCCGCTTTGATCGTTTTGCCGAAATTACCGTTGCCGAATTTACCGTTGCAAAAATTACCTCGCCGAAAATACCGTTGGTGAATTTACCGTTGCCAAATTTACAGTGATTCGTTATTCTGATTATCTTTTTTTTCGAGCGTGTGTGTTTGAATTAGAAAGAACTAGTTTATGTTTAATACCAACATAGCTGCACAGTTGACGTTTCGAGCGTGTGTGTTTGAATGAGAAAGAACTAGTTTCTGTTTAATACCAGCATAGCTACACAGTTGACGTTTCGAGCGTGTGTGTTTGAATGAGAAAGAACTAGTTTATGTTTAACACCAGCAAAGCTACACAGTTGACGTTTCGAGCGTGTGTGTTTGAATGAGAAAGAACTAGTTTATGTTTAATACCAGCATAGCTACACAGTTGACGTTTCGAGCGTGTGTGTTTGAATGAGAAAGAACTAGTTTATGTTTAATACCAGCATAGCTACACAGTTGACGTTTCGAGGGTGTGTGTTTGAATGAGAAAGAACTAGTTTCGAGCGTGTGTGTTTGAATGAGAAAGAACTAGTTTCGAGCGTGTGTGTTTGAATGAGAAAGAACTAGTTTCGAGCGTGTGAGTTTGAATGAGAAAGAACTAGTTTCGAGTGTGTGTGTTTAAATGAGAAAGAACTAGTTTCGAGGGTGTGTGTTTAAATGAGAAAGAACTAGTTTATGTTTAATGCCAGCAAAGCTACACAGTTAACGTTTCGAGCGTGTGTGTTTGATTGAGAAAGAACTAGTTTATGTTTAATACCAGCATAGCTACACAGTTAACGTTTCGAGCGTGTGTGTTTGAATGAGAAAGAACTAGTTTCGAGCGTGTGTGTTTGAATGAGAACGAACTAGTTTCGAGCGTGTGAGTTTGAATGAGAAAGAACTAGTTTCGAGCGTGTGTGTTTGAATGAGAAAGAACTAGTTTCGAGCGTGTGTGTTTGAATGAGAAAGAACTAGTTTCGAGTGTGTGTGTTTGAATGAGAAAGAACTAGTTTCGAGTGTGTGTGTTTGAATGAGAAAGAACTAGTTTCGAGCGTGTGTGTTTGAATGAGAAAGAACTAGTTTCGAGCGTGTGTGTTTGAATGAGAAAGAACTAGTTTCGAGCGTGTGTGTTTGAATGAGAAAGAACTAGTTTCAAGTGTGTGTGTTTGAATGAGAAAGAACTAGTTTATGTTTAATACCAACATAGCTACACAGTTGACGTTTCGAGCGTGTGTGTTTGAATGAGAAAGAACTAGTTTATGTTTAATACCAGCATAGCTACACAGTTGACGTTTCGAGCGTGTGTGTTTGAATGAGAAAGAACTAGTTTATGTTTAATACCAGCATAGCTACACAGTTGAAGTTTCGAGCGTGTGTGTTTGAATGAGAAAGAACTAGTTTCGAGCGTATGTGTTTGAATGAGAAAGAACTAGTTTATGTTTAATACCAGCATAGCTACACAGTTGACGTTTCGAGCGTGTGTGTTTGAATGAGAAAGAACTAGTTTATGTTTAATACCAGCATAGCTACACAGTTGAAGTTTCGAGCGTGTGTGTTTGAATGAGAAAGAACTAGTTTCGAGTGTGTGTGTTTGAATGAGAAAGAACTAGTTTCGAGCGTGTGTGTTTGAATGAGAAAGAACTAGTTTCGAGCATGTGTGTTTGAATGAGAAAGAACTAGTTTCGAGTGTGTGTGTTTAAATGGGAAAGAACTAGTTTCGAGCGTGTGTGTTTGAATGAGAAAGAACAAGTTTCGAGCGTGTGTGTTTGAATGAGAAAGAACTAGTTTCGAGTGTGTGTGTTTGAATGAAAAAGAACTAGTTTCGAGTGTGTGTGTTTGAATGAGAAAGAACTAGTTTCGAGTGTGTGTGTTTGAATGAGAAAGAACTATTTTCGAGCGTGTGTGTTTGAATGAGAAAGAACTAGTTTATGTTTAATACCAACATAGCTGCACAGTTGACGTTTCGAGCGTGTGTGTTTGAATGAGAAAGAACTAGTTTATGTTTAATACCAGCAAAGCTACACAGTTGACGTTTCGAGCGTGTGTGTTTGAATGAGAAAGAACTAGTTTATGTTTAATACCAGCATAGCTACACAGTTGACGTTTCGAGCGTGTGTGTTTGAATGAGAAAGAACTAGTTTATGTTTAATACCAGCATAGCTACACAGTTGACGTTTCGAGCGTGTGTGTTTGAATGAGAAAGAACTAGTTTATGTTTAATACTAGCATAGCTACACAGTTGACGTTTCGAGGGTGTGTGTTTGAATGAGAAAGAACTAGTTTCGAGCGTGTGTGTTTGAATGAGAAAGAACTAGTTTCGAGCGTGTGAGTTTGAATGAGAAAGAACTAGTTTCGAGCGTGTGTGTTTGAATGAGAAAGAACTAGTTTCGAGCGTGTGTGTTTGAATGAGAAAGAACTAGTTTCGAGCGTGTGAGTTTGAATGACAAAGAACTAGTTTCGAGTGTGTGTGTTTGAATGAGAAAGAACTAGTTTCGAGCGTGTGTGTTTGAATGAGAAAGAACTAGTTTCGAGCGTGTGAGTTTGAATGACAAAGAACTAGTTTCGAGTGTGTGTGTGTAAATGAGAAAGAACTAGTTTGGAGCGTGTGTGTTTAAATGAGAAACAACTAGTTTATGTTTAATGCCAGCAAAGCTACACAGTTAACGTTTCGAGCGTGTGTGTTTGAATGAGAAAGAACTAGTTTATGTTTAATACCAGCATAGCTACACAGTTAACGTTTCGAGCGTGTGAGTTTAAATGAGAAAGAACTAGTTTCGAGCGTGTGTGTTTGAATGAGAAAGAACTAGTTTCGAGCGTGTGTGTTTGAATGATAAAGAACTAGTTTCGAGTGTGTGTGTTTGAATGAGAAAGAACTAGTTTCGAGTGTGTGTGTTTGAATGAGAAAGAACTAGTTTCGAGCGTGTGTGTTTGAATGAGAAAGAACTAGTTTCGAGCGTGTGTGTTTGAATGAGAAAGAACTAGTTTCAAGTGTGTGTGTTTGAATGAGAAAGAACTAGTTTATGTTTAATTTCAACATAGCTACACAGTTGACGTTTCGAGCGTTTGTGTTTGAATGAGAAAGAACTAGTTTCGAGTGTGTGTGTTTGAATGAGAAAGAACTAGTTTATGTTTAATACCAACATAGCTACACAGTTGACGTTTCGAGCGTGTGTGTTTGAATGAGAAAGAACTAGTTTATGTTTAATACCAGCATAGCTACACAGTTGACGTTTCGAGCGTGTGTGTTTGAATGAGAAAGAACTAGTTTATGTTTAATAACAGCATAGCTACACAGTTGACGTTTCGAGCGTGTGTGTTTGATTTAGAAAGAACTAGTTTATGTTTAATAACAGCATAGCTACACAGTTGACGTTTCGAGCGTGTGTGTTTGAATGAGAAAGAACTAGTTTATGTTTAATACCAGCATAGCTACACAGTTGAAGTTTCGAGCGTGTATGTTTGAATGAGAAAGAACTAGTTTCGAGTGTGTGTGTTTGAATGAGAAAGAACTAGTTTCGAGTGTGTGTGTTTAAATGGGAAAGAACTAGTTTCGAGCGTGTGTGTTTAAATGAGAAAGAACTAGTTTCGAGCGTGTGTGTTTGAATGAGAAAGAACTAGTTTCGAGTGTGTGTTTGAATGAGAAAGAACTAGTTTCGAGTGTGTGTGTTTGAATGAGAAAGAACTAGTTTCGAGTGTGTGTGTTTGAATGAGAAAGAACTATTTTCGAACGTGTGTGTTTGAATAAGAAAGAACTAGTTTATGTTTAATACCAACATAGCTGCACAGTTGACGTTTCGAGCGTGTGTGTTTGAATGAGAAAGAACTAGTTTATGTTTAATACCAGCATTGCTACACAGTTGACGTTTCGAGCGTGTGTGTTTGAATGAGAAAGAACTAGTTTATGTTTAATACCACCAAAGCTACACAGTTGACGTTTCGAGCGTGTGTGTTTGAATGAGAAAGAACTAGTTTATGTTTAATACCAGCATAGCTACACAGTTGACGTTTCGAGCGTGTGTGTTTGAATGAGAAAGAACTAGTTTATGTTTAATACCAGCAAAGCTACACAGTTGACGTTTCGAGGGTGTGTGTTTGAATGAGAAAGAACTAGTTTCGAGCGTGTGTGTTTGAATGAGAAAGAACTAGTTTCGAGCGTGTGAGTTTGAATGAGAAAGAACTAGTTTCGAGCGTGTGTGTTTGAATGAGAAAGAACTAGTTTCGAGCGTGTGTGTTTGAATGAGAAAGAACTAGTTTCGAGCGTGTGAGTTTGAATGAGAAAGAAGTAGTTTCGAGTGTGTGTGTTTAAATGAGAAAGAACTAGTTTCGAGCGTGTGTGTTTAAATGAGAAAAAACTAGTTTATGTTTAATGCCAGCAAAGCTACACAGTTAACGTTTCGAGCGTGTGTGTTTGAATGAGAAAGAACTAGTTTATGTTTAATACCAGCATAACTACACAGTTAACGTTTCGAGCGTGTGTGTTTGAATGAGAAAGAACTAGTTTCGAGCGTGTGTGTTTGAATGAGAAAGAACTAGTTTCAAGTGTGTGTGTTTGAATGAGAAAGAACTAGTTTATGTTTAATTTTAACATAGCTACACAGTTGACGTTTCGAGCGTTTGTGTTTGAATGAGAAAGAACTAGTTTCGAGTGTGTGTGTTTGAATGAGAAAGAACTAGTTTATGTTTAATACCAACATAGCTACACAGTTGACGTTTCGAGCGTGTGTGTTTGAATGAGAAAGAACTAGTTTATGTTTAATACCAGCATAGCTACACAGTTGACGTTTCGAGCGTGTGTGTTTGAATGAGAAAGAACTAGTTTATGTTTAATAACAGCATAGCTACACAGTTGACGTTTCGAGCGTGTGTGTTTGATTTAGAAAGAACTAGTTTATGTTTAATAACAGCATAGCTACACAGTTGACGTTTCGAGCGTGTGTGTTTGAATGAGAAAGAACTAGTTTATGTTTAATACCAGCATAGCTACACAGTTGAAGTTTCGAGCGTGTGTGTTTGAATGAGAAAGAACTAGTTTCGAGTGTGTGTGTTTGAATGAGAAAGAACTAGTTTCGAGTGTGTGTGTTTAAATGGGAAAGAACTAGTTTCGAGCGTGTGTGTTTAAATGAGAAAGAACTCGTTTCGAGCGTGTGTGTTTGAATGAGAAAGAACTAGTTTCGAGTGTGTGTTTGAATGAGAAAGAACTAGTTTCGAGTGTGTGTGTTTGAATGAGAAAGAACTAGTTTCGAGTGTGTGTGTTTGAATGAGAAAGAACTATTTTCGAGCGTGTGTGTTTGAATAAGAAAGAACTAGTTTATGTTTAATACCAACATAGCTGCACAGTTGACGTTTCGAGCGTGTGTGTTTGAATGAGAAAGAACTAGTTTATGTTTAATATCAACATAGCTACACAGTTGACGTTTCGAGCGTGTGTGTTTGAATGAGAAAGAACTAGTTTATGTTTAATACCAGCATAGCTACACAGTTGAGGTTTCGAGCGTGTGTGTTTGAATGAGAAAGAACTAGTTTATGTTTAATACCAGCATAGCTACACAGTTGAAGTTTCGAGCGTGTGTGTTTGAATGAGAAAGAACTAGTTTATGTTTAATACCAGCATAGCTACACAGTTGAAGTTTCGAGCGTGTGTGTTTGAATGAGAAAGAACTAGTTTCGAGTGTGTGTGTTTGAATGAGAAAGAACTAGTTTCGAGCGTGTGTGTTTGAATGAGAAAGAACTAGTTTCGAGCATGTGTGTTTGAATGAGAAAGAACTAGTTTCGAGTGTGTGTGTGTTTAAATGGGAAAGAACTAGTTTCGAGCGTGTGTGTTTGAATGAGAAAGAACTAGTTTCGAGCGTGTGTGTTTGAATGAGAAAGAACTAGTTTCGAGTGTGTGTGTTTGAATGAGAAAGAACTAGTTTCGAGTGTGTGTGTTTGAATGAGAAAGAACTAGTTTCGAGTGTGTGTGTTTGAATGAGAAAGAACTATTTTCGAGCGTGTGTGTTTGAATGAGAAAGAACTAGTTTCGAGTCTGTGGGTTTGAATGAGAAAGAACTAGTTTCGAGTGTGTGTGTTTAAATGAGAAAGAACTAGTTTCGAGCGTGTGTGTTTAAATGAGAAAGAACTAGTTTATGTTTAATGCCAGCAAAGCTACACAGTTAACGTTTCGAGCGTGTGTGTTTGAATGAGAAAGAACTAGTTTATGTTTAATACCAGCATAGCTACACAGTTAACGTTTCGAGCGTGTGTGTTTGAATGAGAAAGAACTAGTTTCGAGCGTGTGTGTTTGAATGAGAAAGAACTAGTTTCGAGCGTGTGAGTTTGAATGAGAAAGAACTAGTTTCGAGCGTGTGTGTTTGAATGAGAAAGAACTAGTTTCGAGCGTGTGTGTTTGAATGAGAAAGAACTAGTTTCGAGTGTGTGTGTTTGAATGACAAAGAACTAGTTTCGAGTGTGTGTGTTTGAATGAGAAAGAACTAGTTTCGAGCGTGTGTGTTTGAATGAGAAAGAACTAGTTTCGAGCGTGTGTGTTTGAATGAGAAAGAACTAGTTTCGAGCGTGTGTGTTTGAATGAGAAAGAACTAGTTTCAAGTGTGTGTGTTTGAATGAGAAAGAACTAGTTTATGTTTAATATCAACATAGCTACACAGTTGACGTTTCGAGCGTGTGTGTTTGCATGAGAAAGAACTAGTTTATGTTTAATACCAGCATAGCTACACAGTTGACGTTTCGAGCGTGTGTGTTTGCATGAGAAAGAACTAGTTTATGTTTAATACCAGCATTGCTACACAGTTGACGTTTCGAGCGTGTGTGTTTGAATGAGAAAGAACTAGTTTATGTTTAATACCAGCATAGCTACACAGTTGACGTTTCGAGCGTGTGTGTTTGAATGAGAAAGAACTAGTTTATGTTTAATACCAGCATAGCTACACAGTTGAAGTTTCGAGCGTGTGTGTTTGAATGAGAAAGAACTAGTTTATGTTTAATACCAGCATAGCTACACAGTTGAAGTTTCGAGCGTGTGTGTTTGAATGAGAAAGAACTAGTTTCGAGTGTGTGTGTTTGAATGAGAAAGAACTAGTTTCGAGCGTGTGTGTTTGAATGAGAAAGAACTAGTTTCGAGCATGTGTGTTTGAATGAGAAAGAACTAGTTTCGAGTGTGTGTGTGTTTAAATGGGAAAGAACTAGTTTCGAGCGTGTGTGTTTGAATGAGAAAGAACTAGTTTCGAGCGTGTGTGTTTGAATGAGAAAGAACTAGTTTCGAGTGTGTGTGTTAGAATGAGAAAGAACTAGTTTCGAGTGTGTGTGTTTGAATGAGAAAGAACTAGTTTCGAGTGTGTGTGTTTGAATGAGAAAGAACTATTTTCGAGCGTGTGTGTTTGAATGAGAAAGAACTAGTTTCGAGTCTGTGGGTTTGAATGAGAAAGAACTAGTTTCGAGCGTGTGTGTTTGAATGAGAAAGAACTAGTTTCGAGCGTGTGTGTTTGAATGAGAAAGAACTAGTTTTGAACGTGTGTGTTTGAATGAGGAAGAACTAGTTTCGAGTGTGTGTGTGTTAGAATGAGAAAGAACTAGTTTCGAGCGTGTGTGTTTGAATGAGAAAGAACTAGTTTCAAGTGTGTGTGTTTGAATGAGAAAGAACTAGTTTCGAGCGTGTGTGTTTGAATGAGAAAGATTTAGTTTATGTTTAAAGAGATCTTTAGTTTGCAGTAGAAATCACAAACATATGCACAGTTCCTATCCAGTTAAGCGCCCTAAGGAAAGCGCACCCACAGCCCCTCCCAGACACCCACCTTCAATCATATTTCGAAGATGTATTATGTGTCTATTTTTGCACACCCTGACCATGTCGGCTCCCCGTGGGGTATATAGGCAGAGGCGTAGGGCTGGTGCTAAGTAGGTTGAATGATTTGTGTGTCACCATGACTTGGCACATTCTGTGATTCGGTCATCAACGTTATTTGATGTTTAATCAGATAGTGGGTTTTACCATAGGAACATTTAACTTTGTGGTTCATTTGTCCGAAACGAAGTTGTTCTTGGAGAGGGGTGCAGATGCAGAGCGTTCAATTTCCATCCCGAAGGTTTCCAAATCTATCCCATGCCAAATGAGAAACATTTTAGGATTGAATTTGTGTAAAGGCCCCAAATTCGCCCTAACGAAAAATATTCTAAAGTCTGGATAATGTGTTGGCCACACAATGTCCTGTCATGCAGCGGTCCACGAGAAACAATCTTGTTGATTTATATATCTACAGATAACCTATTTATGAATAAATAGATATACTAGAATTTTTTATTCATTTTTTTCAATTTTTTTTACTGTTTTAGACATTATCTATGAGAGTGGACCCCAAAAAGAAGTCTTTTGGAGAGGGCACTTTTGAATATGTAGCTCCTAGATTATGAACTAGTTTGCATCAAATAATGTGTGAATTCGTAATTCTTCTTCTTCTTCTTCTATTAGCCAGTATGCAGAGCTGTTTGCTCTTTTGCAGTCAATGACAGACAAACATATTTACATGTTTTTTTCAGTTGTTCAATACTGCTATATAGTGTGTTGGTAAAGGTAGGTTGAGGGGGGAGCAGAGTGTATCTGAGGTCGGTCAGCTTAGGACATTCAAGCAGGAAGTGGTCTACAGTTTCTTGTGGGCAGGGACAAAGTCTGCAGTTAATTGGGTGAGTTAGGTTTATTCTATTTAGGTGTGAGTTGAGTGCTATATGTCCTGTTCTCAACAAGAATATAGTGCATTGTTCTTTGCGGGGGAGGAACTTTGTGTTGTTGTCTTTTTTGTTGGGCTGATTCATTTCTTTGTACATTTTTCTTCCAGTTGTTCCTTGAGCCCATTGATTTAGCCATTTCTCCTTAAAGTTGTTTTTTAGTATGTTGCACACTGTGTAATAGCTGACAGGTCTTTCATATTGGTCCATGTTAGCTCCCTTTCTAGCCAGTCTGTCAACTTTTTCATTTCCTGGTATGCCAATTTGTCCTGGGATCCATTGTAGAGTTATGTTGATGTTGTATGTGCTTATTAGGTAGTCCAGAGTGTGTTCTAATAGGGTGATTTCTTTCAAGCTTAGTGAGGTTTCGCTTGCTACTGTTTGAAGTGCTGATTGAGAGTCGGTGAAAATGACTATAATATCTGCTGGGGCAAGATGTTTGTTGTTATATTTATGTTCTACTGTCTCAAGGGCAATAATCATAACATCTACTTCTGCTTGAAAGTTTGTCCAATAGTTCCCACATGGCGCACTTATCTCAAGGCTTTTTTTATCAGGGAAGATCAGGTAAGCGCCTAGTCCAGCATTTATTGTGGCTTTAAATGCTGAGCCATCTGTATAGATGTGGATGGCTGTATCTGTATAGCTTTCGATGGTTTCTAGTGCACTTACTTTTAGTTCTAGCGGGTTAGATGTTTTGGTTAGGGTTCTGTTGCGTTCAAAGAGGTTTTAATTCTTGGTTGCCTTTGTCTTCCACCGGGAGGGGAGGGGTAAATGCGAATGTCTTGTAAGGGGACGTCCATTAATTACGTCAACAAAAGAGGGGGGAGGGGGGTCTGAAAGAGTTTGACAATTGTTGACATTGGGGAGGGGGGGGAGGTCAAGAAAAGTTAACGTCAACAATGTTACTTTTTATAAAGTGAATAATGATACAAATTTAGTACTAAATTTTACAATCGTCCTGTTAAACTTACATAGATAACATTAACAACATAGTTTTACGTTAATAGGGCTACAAATATATCAATTATGGAAACTACATTTTTTAACCCGGTAGTTGTGGATTCGACTCGGTTACACGTGTGGTGGAGGTTTCAACTCACACCCTTGGCTTCGTTGGTCTGGAGGTATCTTTTGAAGTCGGATGGCAGCCTCTACTGTACTTTTGCAAATTTATATTTGACACCTATCCTTATAAGTGGCTTCGTAAACGTCTAAGTCTAACAAACAATGTCACGTTCTAACCAAACAGTAACCAACGCTGTTGTCTTATGATAGAAAACTGTATGACTTTATTCAATGGTATCGGAAAATGGCTAGCAGTAATAATACAATGATGAAAGTGAACTATTAGCAGATGCAGGCAATTCATCAACAAAATGCAAAACTTCGTGACTAAACTGGCATATAAAATGGTGGATCAAACAATCTGAGTAGAACAATATTTACAATAGTTAGATCTGACTTCTAACTAAAATGAAAGTGTGTCTGCTTATGAGACCGGCGCCAGGACTACATTTACAGCGAACAGTTTCAACTTATATAGCGGGCATGAAGAGGGGGAGTGTAAACTATACCAATGGTTTGACACATGGTACTAAATTTTGAGATCACCAGGGGGATCTCCCTGGCCTTAGAAAGTCGCCCAATTATGGGCCATTTGCTGAAGGCCAGAGCTATGCATAAAAATGTCAATGTCCACCGTTGGTGATCAGAAAAAATGATATCAACTGGAATTACATTTCCTGAAACAGTGACAAGATAAGGTAGGAAATATATGGTCTCCCAGGAGGGTGGAAAAGGGGGGGGGCGAGAGGGCGCGATATTCACGAGACTATGTGACCCTTAATTGCAATAATTGCAATCTGGACAATGGTCGTTATATTCGTACGCCATTCAAAGTTGGAGGGAAATGATTCCTATCTTAACAGGTAAGGGGAGATAACCACAACGCGTGTGGAAAAGCAGACACGGGAAGGTGGGGGGCGGTATAGTATCATTTTACTTGGCGGGGAAACCCCGCTATATGGGAAAACAATAATATAATAACATTTACAAACAACGTTTATATTTCTAAACCTTCTCTCTCTCTCTCTCTTACGCTTAATCAAAATAATGTACATATATTCCTCATCCATACATGGTTGTGATGCTAATACATTCGTTATAATCATTGGCAGTTATAAAATTCGGCCTATGTGACGACCGATTCGTTTCCATTCGTCACAATATCCCCACCAACAAAAGTTCTTATCTAGGATAAGAACTGTTAATAAACGCTATTACTAATACGAGAACAATTGCGAGATTTACACCCCAAAAGTTACAAGTCTATAACTAAAAAAAAACTAAGAGATAAATTGAGATACTTACAGATTTATGAAAATGACAGAAGATATATACAATAAACCAGGAGGGTTTCTTAGTCCTCTCCCGTTTTGTTTGCAATAGAGTGGCGGTTGAGGAAGTCTGATAGGCAGTTTCGGGTCCTGGTATATACGGAGTCAAAGACAGAGACTGTCACATTAGTCGGCAGTTAAAATTTTGCCTGAAGCTATGAATGAAAGGGGTCGGTAATCTGTCTGGCCATTTAGTCGATAGGCACACTACACTCATGATATAAGCGTCCTTATACCGCGTCCGGGGGAGGACACCTATTAGGTCTACTGACACCCGTTTAATGGGAATATCCCCCACTGGGATCTCACCTAACGGTACAGGTGGATTGAGGCGTTTTTTTGTCATGACTTGGCCCTGGTGACCCGAAGATACAAATCTTTTGCTGTCACCCGTCATACCGGGCCAGTAATAGTCATGTTTCACTTTTTGAACAGTCGACGTCTGTTCTTGGTGGGCTCCCATATGAGAGTCATGGGCTATGTCTATTACCTGGGGCTTTTCATCTTGATCAGCGCAAGGATGTCTATAGAGAAGGTTTGCTTTAAAGAAAACATAAACATAAGCTGTTCAAGAATCGCGCAAGTTTGTTTGTTTTTTTTCTCTAGCTGAATTTAGGAAAGGGTCTTCCTGCTGAGCTTTAATAAACTCTTGATGAGAGGGCAGAGGCTCTACTGTGGAGTCCACTGTCTCGGAACGAGCTCGGGTGATAACCGGGGCCACGATCATAGGGGTCTGTGGGATAGCTAGAAAAACGTACTTGCATCCCAAAATAACATCATAAACTAGGTCTTTCATGACCGCTGCATTTATTGTGCCACGCACAAAGGGAGAATTTATGTGAATACGCGCAATGGGAAGATTCTGGACGGGTGCAGAGAGGGATGGCCCTCGAATGTTTACAAACTGACCCGTAAGGTCGCCAGGTCGTATCCGCGAAGCGGAAACATTGGAGTCGTATTGACAACCACTGTCAAAGTGACAAGTTGCTGGTTCCCCATTCAGTTCAACCGTGTCTGTTTCTTTGGGGCCATTGTGGCTCCCAGGGGTAGGCGAGGTTTTCGATTCATCAATCAAAGTCACCTGAGTTTCTGACTCATTAGTGCAAGTAGCTAAGGTTCCCAAATTATAAATGGGTGTCATTAGATTTTCCGGCTCCTCAAAGTCGGTTTGGACTACAACGGAGGACACGCGGGCCTGTGTGGGGCGGTCTCTCCTCCGATCACTCGGAAAAGGGTTTGAGTGCTCTAGGCGAATGCTGCCTCCATTTGTTTGATGGTAGGGACGTAGCGTTTGCTGATTTTTTTCGTGCTGGGGCGGATAGCGATGTGAGTTTTTCTTATCTCTAGGCCCGCTGGGGCGCCCTGCCTGGGGTTTATCAAGGCGTGGGCGTGGGGGTGGGTTGTCAGAAATTCCTCTTGGTGAGCTGTGGCGTAGCGATCCGCTAACTCTACCAATTTGTTAAAGGTGACCCACCTTACGTTCGTCCAGGAACACTTTCATTTTATAAGACATATTATGTCTCATTTGTTCTGTTAGGACTAGCTCGGCTAGTCCTTGAAATGTTTTTTCATGCGATGCGAGTTCTACCCATTTGATTAAATATGAATTTAGCCTGTCTGCAAACTGAACATACGTCTCTCCTTCTTTTATTTGTGATTCTCTAAATTTCCTATTGTATGATCTAGCCGTCAATTCGTACTTTATCAGTAGCGCATTTTTCAATGTTTCATAACTGTCCTTGTCATTAGAAGGAAGTCTGTTGTAAACCTCATAAGCTTGGCCTCTTAGAGACTGAACTAAATGTCTAACCCATAGTTCTTTGTGGACATTATGGTTTACGGCTAAATGTTCATACCTATTAAGGTAGACGTCAATGGTCTCTAATGACGGGTCAAAAATGTCAGGTGTGAAAGAGTAGTATTGGGGGGTAAATGAGTCATTTGAGCGCTCTGTTGAAGTTTGAGAAGAAGGAGAATTATTCGGAGTGCACATACCGGGGGCCGCTAATTCTGCCTGCCTTAACTGTATTACTTTCTCAGCCTCAATTTGGGCCAACCTAATTTGCATTTCTTTTTCTGATTCAATTTTTAACTTTTCTTTTTCTGATTCAATTTTTAACTTTTCATTTTCGGACTCAATTTTTAACTTTTCTGCCTCCTTAAACTCAGCGACCTGTTGCTTAATATATTCTAACATCTCATTACCAGTGAGGTTAGCGGCCTCAGCTTCTTCTCTAGCAACACGTTTAATGCTTACAATATCGGCCATGATATTCTAACTTCTAAATTATGCTAAAATGCCAATGATATAACAAAAGTAAAAGGATCCCTTACCCTTCAGCCTTCCTAAATTGAATTACAGAAATGCATATCACTAAAACACACACACACACTTATAAACTATTCACTAATGTCACTAGAATGTTATAATGTTTTTAATTCTGTCTTGTGGACTTTGGTAACTATTAGCTGTGTTGTCTCACGGCGGCGTTGAAGCTGATCTACGGTGTCAGGTGGATAAACGTGTGGCAAAGGGTTGTCTACAGGGTTGTCTGGTTGGCAGTTGACACTCTTCAGGTAACAAGCAATGTTCAATGAAATGAGCAGGGTAGGTCTAGTTGACTTTCTTCAGGAGACAGGCAGTGTTTTGTGTAGGGGTTGATACAGGTTGTCACCGGGTTGTCAGGACAGTGGCTTTTCTGTTAGAGGTGAATAAGAGCCCCCAGCAAAAATACAATCAAGCTGGACCGCTTCAAATGGTGCCCAGATTCGAATCACCGGACGAGACCTCAATTATGTAACCCGGTAGTTGTGGATTCGACTCGGTTACACGTGTGGTGGAGGTTTCAACTCACACCCTTGGCTTCGTTGGTCTGGAGGTATCTTTTGAAGTTAAATGGCAGCCTCTACTGTACTTGTGCAAATTTATATTTGACACCTTTCCTTAGACGTGGCTTCGTAAACGTCTAAGTCTAACAAACAATGTCACGTTCTAACCAAACAGTAACCAACGCTGTTGTCTTATGATAGAAAACTGTATGACTTTATTCAATGGTAGCGGAAAATGGCTAGCAGTAATAATACAATGATAAAAGTGAACTATTAGCAGATGCAGGCCATTCATCAACAAAATGCAAAACTTCGTGACTAAACTGGCATATAAAATGGTGGATCAAACAATCTGAAAAGAACAATATTTACAATAGTTAGATCTGACTTCTAACTAAAATGAAAGTGTGTCTGCTTATGAGACTGGCGCTAGGACTATATTTACAGCGAACAGTTTCAACTTATATAGCGGGCATGAAGAGGGGAAGTGTAAACTATACCAATGGTTTGACACATGGTACTAAATTTTGAGATCACCAGGGGGATCTCCCTGGCCTTAGAAAGTCGCCCAATTATGGGCCATTTGCTGAAGGCCAGAGCTATGCATAAAAATGTCAATGTCCACCGTTGGCGATCAGAAAAAATTATATCAACTGGAATTACATTTCCTGAAACAGTGACAAGATAAGGTAGGAAATATATGGTCACCCAGGAGGGTGCAAAAGGGGGGGGGCGAGAGGGTGCGATATTCACGAGACTATGTGACCCTTAATTGCAATCTGGACAATGGTCGTTAAATTCGTACGCCATTCAAAATTGGAGGGAGATGATTCCTATCTTAACAGGTAAGGGGAGATAACCACAACGCGTGTGGAAAAGGTGACACGGGAAGGTGGGGGGAGGGGGGGGGAGGGCGGTATAGTATCATTTTACTTGGCGGGGAAACCCCGCTATTTGGGAAAACAATAATATAATAACATTTACAAACAACATTTATATTTCTAAACCTTCTCTCTCTCTCTTACGCTTTATCAAAATAATGTACATATATTCCTCATCCATACATGGTTGTGATGCTAATACATTCGTTATAATCATTGGCAGTTATAAAATTCGGCCTATGTGACGACCGATTCGTTTCCATTCGTCACACATTTGATATGTCTTTTTGTGTCCATCTTGCTAGTTTGTAGATCTATGTATGGCTGGAAACTAATGCAATTGTTAGCTAGGCAAAGTGACCGACCAATTGTAGAAAACCTCACTTTCGCTGTCTAGCGTAGGGTTGCCAGACACATGGGTGTCAAAAGGAGGAAAACGAGAGACAAAAAGGTGGACAATGTGTTTCAATTGCATAGTTTCGCATTTAGCCCACAATCAGTATATTTTTATTACAAGAGCTGCCACTAAGTTTAAATGTGTATTGGTAAACTGAGCAAGAAACAGTTTTGTTCAAAAAAACATATAAATATGTGAATTATAGTCAATAAGAAATCTTTCTAACAAGTTTTAAAATGTATTACAATTAATTATAGTAAATCTATAGACCTTTCCATTTAATATCTATTTTAAACATAAAAGCAAGCGTCTAAAATTGTGTTATTTGTTTTGAGGGGGGGGGGTAACCAATTGTTGACGTAATTATATAGGGGGGGGGGTCTCTGAAAGTTTGACAGTTGTTGACAAGGGGGAGGGGGGAGATAAAAATCGCCTAAAATTTGGTGACGTAATTAATGGACATCCCCTAATTGGTTCTCGGTTTAGGGGGAGGTGGTGTTTTTGTTGTGGTTCGTCTGCTATTTGCAATAGGGACTTTTGTTTATTTTTTTAGGCTGTTCTGTTGCGTTCAGTAAGTATTTTGTTTGCGTGGTCATTCTCCAGTCTTTCGTACCTTTCGACTGCTTCTAAAGCTGCTCTGTCTCGTCCTGGTTGCGGTGGTTGAATGTTTGAGTCTATTTCACACGCTGCTGTGGGTGTAGATCTCATACCCCCACTGATGAGGCGCAGGGCTTGGTTCTGTATTGTGTCTATTGTATTTAGCTGTGAATTCGTAATAAAAAGATATAATTTTTGAAGTATGTTTAATTCTTCCTATATTTTTGTGCCCCCAACCAAACCGTACATCAGAGCTATAAAGCCAGAGAGCACACTGAACGTGATAAAATGTGCAAGAATCGATAGACGCGCTATACACGTGACCACCATTACAATTAATTTTAACCTTAACAATATTAGCCCTATCTACTGCAGTAACCTCACCAAGGGTCTATATTCTCCGGTATGAGGACACCTCCATCCAGTTTGTTTATTCTAACAATAGAGTTGTTAATTTCAAACGTTATGTATTGATTGTTTTTATATTGGGTCCAAAAGATTCAAATTGACATTAACCTGATCAATACTTGGATCGATTAAAAACATGAAAGCTTTAAAAAGAAATGAATTTTTTTTAAATGTAGAGAGAGAGATGTCTGATGTGTCAACATAGAATTAAATAGAATGAAAAATTGAAACTTTTTTGTTTAATTCTTTATGATGGTTACATTAGTTAACAGGTAGGACATATCTGTAGCTTTACAGATTGGTCGTTAGATAGATAAAAACATTGATTGATAAATATTTAGATAGATAGATAGCGAGAGAAAGATAGAGAGCTATTTAGTTAGAGAGAGAGAGAGCTATATAGATAGATAGAAAGATAGATATCTAGATAAAAACATAGATTGATATATATTTAGATAGATTCAGAGAATCAGGTGTCTCAGACTTCTAGACATAAGATGGCAGGACAGGGTTTCAAATGCAGAGGTCCTACAAAGAGCAGTGTGTCAAGACATCCGTATTACTCTCAGTAACAGACGTCTCGGCTGGCTAGGTCATGTTCGCCGAATGCCACAGGGTCGACTCCAGCAGGACATCCGTATTGGAACGTTAGCTTCGGGACAGTGACCTGCTGGACGTCGAAAACTGAGATTTGCGGATGTCTGTAAACGAGACATGAAGCACCTCCAAATTGACCCAAACAGTTTGGAGGTCATGGCGCAGGATAGGCCCACCTGGAGGGCAGGAATCAAAGAAGGTTCCCGGCTTGCAGGAGAGGAGCGCGCAAGGAACAAGAGTAAAAGTAAAGTACCCGTCGGACCGAATTGATCCATAGGTCCGATGAAGCAGCGTTCACCAGTTTCTGTGGCCACGGCATACTAGGTGATTGTGTGGCCATCACTATGCACTGCCGCCTTTACTTTACCCCAACTAATGTCAGGTACCCATCAGAGCTGGGTGGACTCAGGGACACCCTCTAGACCCGGAAAAAAATCCTAGCCTGCACCAAGATTCGAACCCGGGACCTTCGGCTCGCCAGTCGAACGCGCTGACTACCGTGCCCCCAAGGAACAAGAAGTTGGAGAAAAACATGGTCCCCTCCGCTGCATTCATCTGCATCTAGTGTTACCGTGCCTGTAGTTCCAGGATTGGCCTCTTTAGCCACATGAGAGCTTGCAAGGGAAATAGATCGTCTCTCGAGACGTAAAATACCGACGACGACAGATAGAGATAGATAGATAGATAGATAGATAGATGGATAGATAGATAAATGGATAGATAGATAGATGGATAGATAGATAGATAAATAGATAGATAGATATATGGATAGATAGATAGATAGATGGATAGATAGATAGATAGATGGATAGATAGATAGATGGATAGATAAATAGATAGATAGATAGATAGATAGAAGGATATGTAGATAGATAGATGGATGGATAGATAGATAGATAGATAGATAGATAGATAGATAGATGGATAGATAGTTAGATAGATAGATGGATAGATAGATAGATAGATGGATAGATTATAGATAGATAGATGGATAGATAGATATATAGATAGATAGATAGATAGATAGATAGATAGATAGATAGAAGGATAGATAGATAGATAGATGGATAGATGGATAGATAGATGGATAGATGGATAGATGGATAGATGGATAGATGGATAGATGGATAGATGGATAGATTGATAGATGGATAGATAGATAGATAGATAAATAGATAGACAGATAGATAGATACTATGTTAAAGTATAGTTTAAGTCCATAATATGATAATAACTGTGTCAAATAATTATCTAAGATTGACCTAGTTGTTATTCTCTTCTTCTTACAGCTTTGGTGATTTTTTTAATCAGCTAACTTAATACTGTGAGTCGAATACTGTGCACTAACCTATATTTTTTTTGTTAATATGACGATAGTGCTATATCGCAGTGCATGCCGTTGCTAGGGAAGCCAGACAAAGAGAATTTCACTGCCAGGTTTTTCTGGAATCTCCATTCAGATTTATATATTCGATTTAGATGCACTAGTATTTGAACATGTATAATATATACTCATATACAAACAGAGAGAGCGAGAGATAAAGTGTTACATAGCGTTATTAAGCTTTCCCTGAGCCCACGTATATATTTTGTCTTTCAGTGTTTCTGTCATTTTTTCTCTCTCCTTAAATGTATGACGTCTACATTGTACATGTTTTGTATTTGTGAGATGGTAGTTGTGTGAGTAGTGGATGTGTGAAGTCATGGATGCATGGATGATGGATAAATAGATAGAGATGCGCAAGTCGGTAAGCATGAAAGTAAATAAATAGGTCGGTAGGAAGCTATGTATGTAGGTAGGTAGGTTAATAGGTAGGTAAATAGGTAGGTAGGAAGCTATGTATGTAGGTAGGTCGATTGGTAGATATGTTGATGGGTTGGTAGGCTTGTAGGTAGGTAGATAGGTAGGTATGTTGTTAGGTAGGTAGATATGTTAGGTAGGTAGGTAGATAGGTAGTAGATACGTAGCTGTCTATGTATGTATGTAAGTAAGTATGTATATTATTATTTGTATGTATGTATGCTGTATGTAGCTATATATGTAAGTAGACAACATGTATAATATATAAGCATTTTAAGAAACACATTCCAATGACATGTTACCTATAGTCTAGTCTAGTCTAGGCGATACAAATGAAATATATAAAATGACATGTCACCTATAGTCTAGTCTAGCCTCGGAGATACAAGTAAAACATACCAATGACATGTTATCTATAGTCTAGTCTAGTCTAGTCTAGGCGATACAAATGACAGTGTGTCACGAAGTAAAAGTTTAAAATTAACCGGGTAACAAAAAACGAACCCATTTTAAGTTTTTTTTTTTTATATTCCCTTTCTTTGTAAACCAATTTTATATGTAATTTATATTTTGATAGATTAAAATAAATATTAATGATATCATACCTTTTGAATTTCCACACAAAAATTTTACGCATCCTTTTTTTTTCTAGCTTTGGCCCGCAAAAAAAACATAAAAAGTTGTACCGGCATTTTCAACGTGAAACCAAACCATAGACAATTTATGTATGAAGTTTTTGTTGAATTTAAACAAAACTATAGTATAATTAATTTTTTTTACTGAAGATTTGAAAAAATGTATTGTTAGTCGCCACAAGTCTGATGGCCAAGTTTCAGCTCCATTGGACGACGGAAATTGGTCGAAAAATCGATGCAAAATTTTACAACCAGCCAGACAGACAGACAGTACGAGTTAATAGAAAGGGAGTATAAAAAAACAAAAATTGGGAAACTCTTGAGTCGACAGAATTTTAAATCAAGACTCACAAGACCTATAACGTTAAGCTCTATACCTAGATCACTTAATTATGGAGGTCGTACCATTGATTTCAAGTTACTTCTGTGTTGGTAGACAGAAATACATTTTGAAGCATTAAAGAAGCAGTGCAACACTCGTCACATTATTACCCTCTAATGTTACCTTCGGTTATTGACTGAGATGTCTTTAAAGTTTTATTTTATCCAACAATTGGATCTATTAAAAAAGTATTGTCTTGTTATACATTATCAGTTGTACTGTTACCATCGTGTACTCTCAGTCTGTAAAGAAATACTGTCTTTATTTTACCAGCAGTTCAGCGGTCAATCGCCATTAACTGCATTATTGATGGTTTTGTCTGGTGGTATTTGATTAGATTGATGAACCCAAACTCCAACATTGATGAAACTTTGAGCCAAATATTGATGGTGGACATTTATTCATTTGCTTTGTTTTTTTCTTCCTTTTCAATGAAAAATACCAGCAAGTAGTAAACCTACATAACCTTTAATGGCGTTGATGTCATTGTAAGAAAACAATTGTAGTCAAGTTATCAAGCGCTAACGTTTGTACAGATAAATGTAGAGTAAATTATTGCATACTCTTTTTGTTTTAATTTAACAAAAAGGTGTGAATTATTTGTTGATAAGTAAATTAACCTGTAGTATTGTATGTTTTTGTCGGTATAACATTAAGATGTCTGTGACGTTTTCCTTATAACGAAAGAAATTATGTGATGTTGTCAATTAATTTAACTTTAAGACATCGATGGTGTTGTCAATGTAACATATAGAAGTCTATTGTGTTGTCAACATAACATATAGAAGTCTACTGTGTTGTCAACATAACATAGAGAAGTCTATTGTTTTTGTCAACATAACATATAGAAGTCTATTGTGTTGTCAACATGACATATAGAAGTATATTGTGTTGTCAACATAACATATAGAAGTCTATTGTGTTGTCAACATAACATATAGAAGTATATTGTTTTGTCAACATAACATATAGAAGTCTATTGTGTTGTCAACATAACATATAGAACTCTTTTGTGTTGTCAACATAACATATAGAACTCTTTTGTGTTGTCAACATAACATATAGAAGTCTATTGTGTTGTCAACATAACATATAGAAGTCTATTGTTTTGTCAACATTACATATAGAAGTCTATTGTGTTGTCAACATAACATATAGAAGTCTATTGTTTTGTCAACATAACATATAGAAGTCTATTGTGTTGTCAACATGACATATAGAAGTATATTGTGTTGTCAACATAACATATAGAAGTCTATTGTGTTGTCAACATAACATATAGAAGTCTATTGTGTTTTCAACATAACATATAGAAGTCTATTGTGTTGTCAACATAACATATAGAAGTCTATTGTTTTGTCAACATAGCATATAGAAGTCTATTGTGTTGTCAACATAACATATAGAAGTCTATTGTGTTGTCAACATAACATATAGAAGTCTATTGTGTTGTCAACATAACATATAGAAGTCTATTGTGTTTTCAACATAACATATAGAAGTCTATTGTGTTGTCAACATAACATATAGAAGTCTATTGTTTTGTCAACATAACATATAGAAGTCTATTGTCTTGTCAACATAACATATAGAAGTCTATTGTGTTGTCAACATAACATATAGAAGTCTATTGTGTTGTCAACATAACATATAGAAGTATATTGTGTTGTCAACATAACATATAGAAGTCTATTGTGTTGTCAACATAACATATAGAAGTCTATTGTGTTTTCAACATAACATATAGAAGTCTATTGTGTTTTTAACATAACATATAGAAGTCTATTGTTTTGTCAACATAACATATAGAAGTCTATTGTGTTGTCAACATAACATATAGAAGTCTATTGTGTTGTCAACATAACATATAGAAGTCTATTGTTTTGTCAACATAACATATAGAAGTCTATTGTGTTGTCAACATAACATATAGAAGTCTATTGTGTTGTCAACATAACATATAGAAGTCTATTGTGTTGTCAACATAACATATAGAAGTCTATTGTGTTGTCAACATGCCATATAGAAGTATATTGTGTTGTCAACATAACATATAGAAGTCTTTTGTGTTGTCAACATAACATATAGAAGTCTATTGTTTTGTCAACATAACATATAGAAGTCTATTGTTTTGTCAACATAACATATAGAAGTCTATTGTTTTGTCAACATAACATATAGAAGTCTATTGTTTTGTCAACATAACATATAGAAGTCTATTGTGTTGTCAACATAACATATAGAAGTCTATTGTGTTGTCAACATAACATATAGAAGTCTATTGTGTTGTCAACATAACATATAGAAGTCTATTGTGTTGTCAACATGCCATATAGAAGTATATTGTGTTGTCAACATAACATATAGAAGTCTTTTGTGTTGTCAACATAACATATAGAAGTCTATTGTGTTGTCAACATAAAATATAGAAGTCTATTGTGTTGTCAACATAACAAACAAGTCTATTGTGTTGTCAAAGTACAATTAAGAATAATTGCTTGTTATAATGTGTAATGAGTAGTGTAGAGATCTTGCAATGCAACATTATGCAGTCTAAGTTGTGTCGATACAACATTATGCAGTCTAAGTTGTGTCGATACAACATTATGCAGTCTAAGTTGTGTCGATACAACATTATGCAGTCTAAGTTGTGTCGATACAACATTATGCAGTCTAAGTTGTGTCGATACAACATTATGCAGTCTAAGTTGTGTCGATACAACATTATGCAGTCTAAGTTGTGTCGATACAACATTATGCAGTCTAAGTTGTGTCGATACAACATTATGCAGTCTAAGTTGTGTCGATACAACATTATGCAGTCTAAGTTGTGTCGATACAACATTAAGTCCGCAACGTTAAGTCCAAGTAACAATTCGTTGATCTTTTTGTTTTATACAGTTCTGTTCAAATTTAAAGTAAACAATAACAGTGACACTCACACACAATTTCTTTCATTTTGTTTTCTTTTCATTCTGTAGAGCAGACACACACACACACTTATCCGCCCCTTTGTATCCCATGTATTGTCTCCCTTGCTGGCCTACCAAGCATAACTTATGAAATATTTCACATAGACTGCTCAAAGATCCGAAGTCTGGTTGGTTAAAATCGTAATGGATGTAGGGAGCTGTGAGGGAGGGTAGAATTGTTCTTTAAGTTAAGGCTATTGTATAATTGAGATCTAGGGCTGTATTTTAAATGGGTTTTTTTAAGACATGGGTTTATACAGGAACCATCGGGAATGAATATCAAAGACACTTAAGTCTTCTATTGTCTTCTAATGTAACTCTCTCTCTCTCTTGTTTTAAAATCTCTCTTAATTATATCTCTGCTTATTTCAATCTCTCGTTCATTCTCTCTCTCTCTCTCTCTCTCTACCTAGAACTATGCCAAGTTATTACCTTTTCCGCAGTACCCGACAGAGAGGTGTCGGTGACGCGGGGGTTGAAAGTCATCTCCATGGCGATCACTATGTCAACAAGTAGGGTTAGGTGGGTGGCTTAATGTGGAGAAGAAAAGGGAGTTCAGACGCCCGCCCCACCCCCTTTTCCATACATGCTAGTTATACAATTTAATTTTTTTTTTCTTTTACAGTAGTCGAAAGCCGTCGCGGTTAGTTGATAGTGTGGCAAAGCCAATAACTAGAAAGAACTAAAACACAAAAAAAAAAAAAAACTTTGAACTTGGATATAGACTTTTCCTATTATTGTTTATTTGTCTTAAGTGTCTTTGAGTTCTAGAACAGCAATTCATTCACTTGTATAAAGAAATCTCACTTGTAAGGTATACATACACCTGGACACAGCTGTTGAGAAGGTAGGAACCAATTTTTTTTTTTTAAACAATTTTGGCTCATTGTGTAGTGAAGACTATGTCACCAACCATTAGTTGAATCAGAACCAGTAGCGTATTTAGGCATGTGGAACTGGGGCCCCCACACAAAAGGGACCCCCACACTTCCCGAAAACAAATTTGTTAGTGGCATCCCCATTCTTTCGTTGAAAATGTAAAATACAATTCATTTATCCCCCTACAATTTTAAACTCTCCAGTCCAACCAAACTTAGCGCAACATAAAACTTATTTATAATTTTACATAATGTAACATGAATCAACGGCCCTCTTGAGGTATGTGTAAGGCAGGGCGAAGCCACTAAGGGTCCCCACATAAATTTGGGAACAGAGCCCTCACAATCCCAAATACGGCACTGATCATAACGATGAATATTCAGTAGCTAAATGTCGAGGTGGGATTTTAAAACAAATAGACATTATGTAGTGTGTACTAAAGTGTCATGTAAAGTTTGTTGACAGAAGTTTATGACATCTCTGAAGTTGTGCTTAATCACACTTGTTTGAATCTCAAGTTTTCTTAGCTCCTCGCTCTTTTACTTTTATTGGCGGAACAATAAATGACGAGATTTAAAATAACATATATTATACAGTTATCTACCTTCCCTCTTTCTTCTTCTCTCTCTCTCTTTCTTCTCTCTCTTTCTTCCCCTCTCTCTATCTAGCTCTTTCTCTCTCTCTCTCTCTAATTCTATATGTAGACTCATCTGCTTCTTTCTTTTGCACTTTCTTTATTTCTTTAGTCTTTATTTCCTTGAGATTATCAACCTTTGATGTAATAAACAAAAATTTAATACTTTTTTAGCATATAGAACACAACCGTGTTCTTGCATACAAAATGGCTCTATGTTTTTATTACTCAATGTTAAATGTGTTCTGATCTTACATTATGTTTGTCGCCAGCGCTACATAAATATACTTATTACTCCTTCTTTCTATTTGTTAAAATCATAAAAATTTCAGGAAAGCCTTTGAAAACCATTTTTTTTTACTATCGTCAATTATCCGTTGTCTAGTCTCTTCCATTTCAATTCTTTATCTTCTGTATACATCTCTATACTGATCCATCAAACTCTTGTATAATGTTTTTTCTCATTCTTTTCTTATTTAGCTCTTTCTCTTTGTCTCTTTAATGTAGTTCTTTAACCTTTAGTCTTTCGTTAATTATGTACATGTCTGTATGCATGGATTGGTTAATGGATGAATTAATTGATTGGATTGTTGGATGGATGGATTGATAAATGGATGAATAAATGGGTGATTTGTTTGATTGATGGATACGTTAACAGGTAGATGGAAGGATAAATAAATAAAAGGATAAGTGGGTTAATGCATGGATAAATAATAGGGTAGATAGACATTTATTACACATTTCATTCTGCAAGGCTAGCCAAATCACAAAAGCGCAAATCTAATCGTTTTCCGAGATTATGGAGCCAATTATGAGAATAAGTTAGACATTTGACGCTTAAAAAAGACTTGACTTCTGTTAATCCTGATGTAAACATAATTTTAATGTTATGTTTCTAGCTTGTATAATATTCCTTTTCAAAAACACTAACAGATACAATCTTATTTTCAATGTATCTTTATTCTATAAGTGCCAGGTGTGTTGTGTAGACAAATGTATTCACCAGGTGACACAATTAGTGCCAGGTGTGTTGTGTAGACATCTGTATTCACCAGGTGACACAATTAGTGCCAGGTGTGTTGTGTAGACAACTGTATTCACCAGGTGACACAATTAGTGCCAGGTGTGTTGTGTAGACAACTGTATTCACCAGGTGACACAATTAGTGCCAGGTGTGTTGTGTAGACAACTGTATTCACCAGGTGACACAATTAGTGCCAGGTGTGTTGTGTAGACAACTGTATTCACCAGGTGACACAATTAGTGCCAGGTGTGTTGTGTAGACAACTGTATTCACCAGGTGACACAATTAGTGCCAGGTGTGTTGTGTAGACAACTGTATTCACCAGGTGACACAATTAGTGCCAGGTGTGTTGTGTAGACAACTGTATTCACCAGGTGACATAATTAGTGCCAGGTGTGTTGTGTAGACAACTGTATTCACCAGGTGACACAATTAGTGCCAGGTGTGTTGTGTAGACAACTTTATTCACCAGGTGACACAATTAGTGCTAGGTGTGTTGTGTAGACAACTGTATTCACCAGGTGACACAATTAGTGCCAGGTGTGTTGTAGAGACGGTGCTCGGTAATTTCGGCAAGGTAATTTTAGCAAAGGTAAATTCGGCAACTGTTATTTCGTCAAAACTATTTTAACGGTATTTGTGGCAACGGTAAATTGGGCAAATTTGAAATAGGCCTATCACATTGAAAATGTTGATATTTTAAAAACAACATTGATCTGTTGTAAAGTGATTCAGACCTAAAAATATTTTTATTTCCACAACAGTTACAAACTTTTCTTTCTTGGTAACTTAAAATTTTTTAGGCCTACTGTTCACCAAGTTACCATGGCTTTAGTTCAGTTGCCAACTTAGCCGGTTTATTGGGGTTTGTCAACTGAGACCAGGATTGAGACAAAGTGAAACTAATTTTTTTCTTCTCTTATAAAAGTAGTTGAAAACTCGATTAAACGTTCAAATAAAGTTTTTTTTTAATCGCATTTGAAAAAAACTTACTGCAAGGTATACTTCCATACTTTACATTGAAAAAATATTTACAGATAAATTTTGAAAATATTTAAGTTTTGTTTAAAATAATTATTATAATATAACGGATTTTTGTGTGTCCTGCTGTGCTGTTTGTCTGATAATAGCGTGCTTTATTTCCATTATGTTTTATGCACCCAATGAATTTCTAAATTATTATTTATGACGACAAAACATGAAAACTAAATATAGATTTAGGTATCACAATTGTAGATTTACTGATTCACAATTGTAGATTTGTGTATCACAATTGTAGATTTATACTCTCTTTATTTACCTTCGTATATGCTAAGGACACTACTTCTATCATAATATTATTGCATCCTACACTTAAGTATCCGCGGTTTGCGTCTATTTTTGCATTTTGAAGTTAAGGTTTTAAACTGATGTTAAGTTGTTGGTTTTCCTAGTTTGTTCAGGTAACCCATTCCTAGGTTTCTCTGATACAACACCTTGAATAAAAAGTTTATATAATAGTCTATACATTGTATAAATTATATACGTGTTGATAAGATAAACTTTGACATAAATGAAAATCAATAAAAGAAACAAAACAGTAGATTCAAAATTAATGAAGCGCGGAGGATAAATGGATTGTATTGTATGTGAACTGTCCCGGCAAACTGAGTGACCTAATACAGTGAATGTCTATACCTGTGGTGACACTCAGCCAAGCTGTAAATGACTTGTTAGTTAAAGCATGCTCGAGTTGACTTTACGTGGGAGTGGTGCATGTGACATTGAAGCATTTCATTAAAACCTCAAATTACAGGAAGTGTTAGTGGATAACAGTCATGTTGACTTCTGTTTATCGATGTCTATAAGAGCCAAAATGTGCCACTGTGTGCCAACAAATATCTATAAGAGATCCAATGTTTATCGATTTCTATAAGAGCCAAAATGTGCCACTGTGTGCCAACAAATATCTATACGAGATTCAATGTTTATCGATTTCTATAAGAGCCAAAATGTGCCACTGTGTGCCAACAAATATCTATACGAGATTCAATGTTTATCGATTTCTATAAGAGCCAAAATGTGCCACTGAGTGTCTTTATGTGCCAATATTTTCTAAAATAGATCATATACACAAATATTCTCAAGTCTGTTTTCCCATTAGTCAGCGATGCCATTATCCAGGGACCGACACCCAACCCAGCCAGCCTTGACTACTGAAGTCTTAAATAATAAAATACCCGTAGGCGTGTGAGACATTGAGAAAAGAGAACTTTAAATATTGCACGGACAAGCTGTTGATCTGGTGCATTCAGGCATGACGTGGCCAGGTCATTTCATATTTCAGGCGAATCACTTAGGTCGTGCTGTTGAAACCTAAAGACCCTAGGTAGCCTCCCTACCCTCACCTTCCACTTCTCTTAACTGTCAATATCAGTTAATTGATTGAAAATCGATAAAGTCTTTTCACAGTTTATTATCTACCCTGAGCTGTACAACGATATATGTAAATAGACCTCGTGACTTGTGAACATAAAGTGGAACAATTTTATTTATTTTTTCATCTGTGTGTTTACTGACCAATGTTGTAGAGACTGAATTGTATAGCTCTGACTTTTACTTATGGAAAATGATCTATTCACGGTCTTATTATTATTGAAAGGATGTCAATGGTAATGGGTTACACTCGTGCATGGAGTGAAATCCTTGTAGGTCAATATGAAAGTGAGGGTGGTGTCACATTGTGATGAAATCTTAAATTAAATAAAGTAAAAAAGTCAAGCTTAAAAAAGTCCAATAATAATTAAGCCCTTCAGAAGTTTTTAAAAAGTTCAATTTTGAAAAGTTCAAACAAAAGTCCAGAACATAAGTGCAAACAAAGGCTCAACTTAAAAATTACAAACATGAACAAATTAAACATGATGCATCATGGGACAGGATTAGCATGGCAGTGCGCTGGTCCTGGGCTTGTATTCTGGAAACGGCTAGGAATGTGTTCCCGTGTTTGTAGGGTCTCCTTGAGTTTACACAACTCTGATGGATGTCTGACAATAGTTGAGTAAGGTATGTCATGGCCATACAGACTTTGAAAACCAAAAGGGATACTTATCATGAAACACGGTAGACTAGCGGCAATCTAGAGGACTCGAGTTCAAAACCAGAGAAAATAAACATAATTTTTCCATTAGTCTGGTGGCTTTCTCTGAATCTACCAAGCCCTGACGGGTATTTGATATTAGTTTGAGGAAAGTAAAGGCGGCTGAGAGCTTGCTTGTCACATAATCCCATTGTTTTCCAAGACAATTGAAATCCCTTCACTAGGCTAATGAATTATTTTGAAAGAAATAAAACTATAATAAATTATATTATGTTAAAAACCGAAAACAAATACTTTTAATAAAATAAATAAATTCTCTTTAAGTCCCTTTACGGAATTATTAATTTATTTATATAGATCTACTTATTTTAAAAAAAAATTCTTTGTATAATTTTTTTTTTCAATTTTAACGATAACTTATACAATATTTTTCAGAAATTAAAGCTTAAATTTTAAACCTATAAAACTTGCAACTCGTCATTAGGGGGAAGGGGACTGAGTAGGGGGGGGCATAGTTGGCATATTTTTTTTTCAAAAATAGAGTTGTTTAGCTTTTGTTAAAAATAGTTTGTTAAACCTAATTGTAACAAAAATGCATCAAATAAAATAGACAAAATAACGGTTTTGTACTGAAATATTGAGTTTGAAATATGTGTGTCGACTCAATTTCTTTGTCGATTCTTTGCCATTAATTGCGTATTTCTCAATATGTGTTTTTTTTTGTTTTTGTGCTATGATAATTGTAAAATAATAAGAAGCGTTAGAGATAATATGTTGCAATTTAAAATGTAGCTTTATATATTATATCTAGAGGTACTAGACAGGGTTTTAAGGTGAATGTATAATTAGTTTGTCTGTAAAATGTATTAAAAGAAAAAAAATACGTGAATTTTATACAAAATTCCAATACTAAAATTAAACAATTCATTAAAAAAATACTTTTAACAATATTCAATTAAAATTATGTCTAGTGTCTAAAATGGTAATAGTAGTACATAAAAACACTATTGAAACCAAAATATCTATAATACTTTTTAAAAATTTTAAACTTTTAAAATAACTATATTTTTTCAAAATGGCGGTCGTTACCATGGCAACCATGTTTTTGTCATAAAAAAAATACTTATGTTTTTATCAAGGCTACTCAAGATATATATGCATATGCAATTAAAAATCATTTTGGTCTAGTAATAACTGAATTAAATTTTTCAGTCCCATTCCCCCTTAAAGAAAAAAAACAAAGAATTAATTCCCCTGAATTCGAAAACAGCGGAAGTTAGTAGTAATTCTTATATTATTTTAAAAAACAAGCTCACTCAAGCTCATTTCTATGTCAGTGCTCCCTATTAACACGTTATTTACTTTGTCTTTTGTCCCAGCATGCCATAGTAGTCATATTTCTACACTGTTTATTTCTACACTGTTTATTTCTACACTGTTTATTTCTACACTGTTTATTTCTACACTGTTTATTTCTACACTGTTTATTTCTACACTGTTTATTTCTACACTGTTTATTTCTACACTGTTTATTTCTACACTGTTTATTTCTACACTGTTTATTTCTACACTGTTTATTTCTACACTGTTTATTTCTACACTGTTTATTTCTACACTGTTTATTTCTACACTGTTTATTTCTACACTGTTTATTTCTACACTGTTTTTTTCTACACTGTTTATTTCTACACTGTTTATTTCTAAAAAAAAGTGTCATTTTTAGAGGTCGATAAAAAATAAATCAATAAATCAAACAAAACATAAAAAAAAAATTTCAAACATTTGGGCACTCAATGGTTTAAACCTATTCACGTTCATAAGCAAGTGGTAAATAAGATATGCAGCATAAAGAATGTGTGTGATCGTTGAAATAAATCCAGCACATACAATATAAACCTTGATCTCTGGTCAATATTGTACTCTCTAACCTACAGCCTGTGCAACTTGTGTTGGTATTTGAAGCATATTTTATACATGGCGATCAGTGTAATCGTTAGCGGATTAAAGCTAGAGCTTGTCGGGTAAATGGAGGAGATGGGGGTAGGGATTTGCTTAAAGAATGAAAAATAGAAGGAGAAAGACGAGGCTTTCAAAAAATAGTTATCGCTAAAATGTGAAATATGTAGTTGCGCTAATTTAAAATCTTTGCTTAATAAAAAAAGACAACATTTAATTCAAAAACTTTAACAAACCCTAAAAATATTTTGTTATAAATCATTTCAATGTATTGTTTTTTTCTGTCAAAGTGTTTGAATTGACCCAAAAACTATTTTCTTGGCTATTTAAAAAAAAAACACAGACAGCTATTCAATAATAGGGATTTACAAATGCGCACCATAAAATCATAAAGCGCAAGAAAAAAGATGAGAAAACTTTTTCTTTTTGGGTTGAGGTGGGAAGGTGGATGTGGTTTTCGTCGGCAACGAATCTATGTGTCAAATCAGGTCGGGATTCTGAAGATTTTGCTATTCACAAAGAAACCAAATAGACGGTTTAATAATAAAAAAAAGATACTTAATATTTTTTTTAATGATTTACAAAAGTTGAAACTTTACTGAAACATGGCTTTAAAACCAGTTAAACATTCATATTTAAAAATTATCAAATAAAAAGCATCAGGACACTTTGTTTGAGTCAAACTTTACTAGACTATAGAGTTTATATATTCCTAACTAAACCATAGAGTCTATATCATCTTTACTAGACTATAGAGTCTATATATTATTTTCTATACTATAGAGTTTATATCTTCTTTACTAGATTATAGAGTTTATATCTTCTTTACTAGATTATAGAGTTTATATCTTCTTCACTAGATTATAGAGTTTATATCTTCTTTTCTAGACTAAAGAGTCTATAGCTTCACTAGATTATAGAGTCTATATCTTCTTTTCTAGACTATAGAGTCTATATCTTCTTTACTAGATTATAGAGTATATATATTATTTTCTATACTATAGAGTTTATATCTTCTGTACTAGATTATAGAGTTTATATCTTCTGTACTAGATTATAGAGTTTATATCTTCTTTACTAGATTATAGAGTCTATAGTTTCGTTACTAGACTATAGAGTCTATATCTTCTTTACTAGACTATAGAGTCTATATCATCTTTACAAGACTATAGAGTATATCTTTTTTACTAGACTATAAAGTCGATATCATCTTTACAAGACTATAGAGTCTATCTCTTCTGTCTGAAACCCTCCACTAAAACCTTTTTATTAAAAAAAGGAACAGTTTATTATAAATGAATATCAACACCTTACAAATGTAATACTTTGAAAAACATCACTCTTTTTATATTTTTTTTTCTAAAAACATGAGATGTGATTTGTAAATTTATGCATTGTACCCTAATTAAATGAATATTAATTGTTCCTAATAGTTGGAATAGAAATGTTAGAAATTGTTTCATCAGCCAAGACTTAGGGTTTTTTCAAACTACGTCAGACAACATGGACGGTCTTAACGTTGTTGTCGGTGATACTCGAATATTCCATCGCACGCTAGTATTTTATTATATATTATCGGTTTACATCAGCCATAATGTAATCTATTCTCTTGTATTCGGTTATGGTATCGTATCAACCCATATCATGGACCCATGAGAATCAGTCCAAGATAACATCAGTTCTTTGGCATCTATCGACTAGTAAAGACATATTTTTCCAGTTATAATTCTTACGGATTTATACTACAAAGAATTCAATATTGTTTTACCAGTAGTTTCAATGCTATTCATAGCCTATTGAATATATTTCTTATCCATTCTACGGAATATGTGCTATTCTTAACCACTTGTGTAAATATCATTCTTCTATTTGGATTTTAAATGATGATTATGTGATTAAACCAATAATTCGTCTGTTTACAAAACTCGATTTCTATCAGTTTTTCACGTTCCAGTATTGTGTGTGTTTTATTTATACTACAATAGAAATTGCCAACACTACACAATAACAACTCGATACTTCGTGTGTATTTGAGCCAACATAAATATACACCTGAATAAATCAAAAAAACTCTAATCAATGTTATAAAGATTGCCAGGGGATATTTTGAATTTGGACCAACCTAGACTACACTAAACTAATATCAAAATGAACTGATAATGATACTACCAATTGAAGCAGTAATTATAATAACTACAAGACAACATAATAAATAAATACTTCATCAACTGAATGGGGGCTCTAGCCAAATAAATAATACAGTCTACAATTCGGTACTCATTATTCTACAGTCATCTACTTTTTAATAATTATCTACAAAAAAGATAACAAAAGCTGTCTTGTCATTTTACATTTTTATTGAATTCATACTTGAAAAGTATATCAAAGCGACTTGACCAGTGCAATACTAAAATCTATTGCGGCATATTTGACAGTGCATAGATGACCACTGATATAATATCGCCTTTGTAATAAGAATTGATAAGTCAACTTGGGAATATCTTATTAAGGACAGGCGTGTCGTAATAATACAAATAGAACCAATTAAAAAATTTAAAAAAAAAATACAACATGATAAATTAAAATAATATTTGAAGCAACAGCAAAGATATAAATTGCTCTGTGCTATTATTTTGAAAGGGCATCCTGGCATAGAATGGGCTGCATATTGTTAGTCAGAAAAATCATTAATTCAACATTATTTCAAACATTTATCAAAATACAAACACATATTCAAATTACGGATAACCATTGGACACTATAATTTTATGTAGAAAAGGAAGGGCTGTAATAAATAAGAAAAGATTCAAAAATCTATTTATACCCTAAGCCTTAAAAATTCAATAACATTTCAGGTAATAAAAGTTATTGAAATATTACCCATCCCATAGCACCCAATCATTGTGCACCAAAACAGCACCAAACAGCACTGGTGAAAAACCAACTCAACCAACATTGGTTCTATACAAGCCCGCGGTGCTAAAGTCAAAAGTCTTAAAGTCCTTCATACACCCGGAACATTGAACAAATTGTGTAATCCATTCCACCTTAGACTAAAGGCCATACATTTAGAACATTCAATTTACTCATTCAAAAAAATGGCTTGTGATATCAAATGTCCAGTAAGATATCCAACAATTGCAGAGAAGGACAAGCCATCGAAATGCCAGTAAGTTTATTTATGGTTTTATTTTTATTTTATTTTATCTTTTGTTCTTGTTATCTTTCTTTGTAAGTTTCCTGATCACCCGGGAAGACAAGTACCAATACTTTAAAAATGTTTCTATAACATAAAACTATATAGTATAATATAGTATAAAGAAAACATAAAAAAAAAATAGAACAAATTCAGAAAAGAGCTGCAAGGTTCATAACTAGCGAATAGGCCTACTTCCAACTGACAAGAGTAACATCAATAGTTAAATCACTGAACCTATACACACTAGAGGACAGAAGGGCAAAGAGTAAAATAGTAATGATACATAAGGCATATATAAACATAAGGACAAAAACACTTTCCTTATCCCTTATGCGAGAACAAATGCATATAAGTACTCTTTCTTCTCGAGTGGCAGACAGACAGACGTAGAATGGGTTGCCTGAAAAAAAATACAGAAAAACTAGTAACTTAACATCATTTAAAACATTAATAAAAATGCAAGACAAGACTTGGACCTCAGATGAGCGTAGGACACAGTAATCTTCTTTATAGAAGGAGCGTCTGTAAAATATAAGATAAGATAGTACATTATAATTATAACTTCTGTATGGCACCGATTGCACAAAGGGCATTTTAAAAGAAATTCAGAAAAGATATGTAAAGTTCATTACAAGTAAATATATTCAAACCTAACAAGTGTAACATGAATTGTATAATCACTATTTTTATAAACAATTCAGGGGGGGGGGGCATAAAAAAGTAAAGTGGTAAATACACATAACTATAAATCTAGACAAAGCGTTATATTAGAATTCATAATAACTACTTGTGGCATTCTTGCATGGAATGGATTATCTGAAAATAAAAATAGGTCACCATTTTAACAATCTTAAGAAAATTTCTTAACATTTAATTAAAATAGGTCACCATTTTAACAATCTTAAGAAAATTTCTTAACATGTAAATTAAAATAGGTCACCATTTTAATAATCTTAAGAAAATTTCTTAACATGTAAATTGAAATAGGTCACCATTTTAACAATCTTAAGAAAATTTCTTAACATGTAAATTAAAATTGGTCAAACCATTTATCTTTACAACAAACACACTAAAATATAGATGACCCACATTTAAACTGATAAATCTCTACAATTTTAACTGACCTACTTATCTCTTATAACAATGAATGTCAACCAGGGATGTGTCATTAACTGGCCTACTTATCTCTTATAACAATGAATGTCAACCAGGGATGTGTCATTAACTGACCTACTTATCTCTTAAAACAATGAATGTCAACCAGGCATGTGTCATTTCGTCATTAGACAGCATCAAAAATGACACATTCAGAAAATGCATTGACATTATTAATACAATGACTTTAAACAAACAAAAAAAACTGCCATTGGAAGCTTTGTGGGGAGTTACACCCAAAGGCTTAACTTGTCGTGTCGCCTATTACCCACCACTAAATATAACACCAAAAGGCTTTACTTGCAATATTGTGTTCCGCGGGCCGACTATTTCCCACCACTTAATGTAACACCAAAAGGCTTTACTTGACATGTTGTGTCCTGCGGGCTGCGGGCCGCCTATTGCGCACCCATGAATATAAACAATGCGCGATAATTGTTCTTGGCTGGCCACATAATCCCCCGTGCCATAAAGTATTCCTCGATAAATGCATGTTTTGCCATGTATACACGACTTATAGCATGTATTGCCATGTATAAACGACTTATAGCATGTATTGCCATATATACACGACTTATAGCATGTATTGCCATGTATACACGACTTATAGCATGTATTGCCATGTATACACGACTTATAGCATGTATTGCCATGTATACACGACTTATAGCATGTATTGGCAGGTATACACGACTTATAGCATGTATTGCCATGTATACACGACTTATAGCATGTATTGCCATGTACACACGACTTATAGCATGTATTGCCATGTATACACGACTTATAGCATGTATTCTCATGTATACACGACTTATAGCATGTATTGCCATGTATACACGACTTATAGCATGTATTGCCATGTATACGCGACTTATTGCATGTATTGCCATGTATACACGACTTATAGCATGTATTGCCATGTACACACGACTTATAGCATATATTGCCATGTATACAAGACTAATAGCATGGGAATGTTTTTAAAAAAATGAAATCGATTTTGACATCGACTCATTCTATGACCAGAACATCCTGCTGGGTGGAACCTGAAGGGACAATTTTTAATACTTTCTGAACAGAACATTTTTATTTTAGCAACTTTAGGAACTGGAATGGCTTAATTGTTTTATCATAGACTATAATATACATGGACCGCTTGCTTTAGTTTTTCTGCTATATGATGACTCGAAAGACTGCTTATTTCGGAATTCCCGATTCTAAATGAAGTAATTGTAATACAAATTCCGTTTTATTGAATCGCACCATTTTTTTTAGAAATTTTGTGCGTCAATCTATGACTAAGATATGGACGCTATTGATGAGGAAGTTTTTGTTGGTGAATTGAAAGGCATACTGGAGGTAAATGTTCAAATTAAATAATTACTTATTGAAGAAGTATGGAGTTTATCTGTTAGACTCATGTTCGGTGTATATTATAGTCTATGGTATTTCTACTACATGTTGACTTGAAACACTGATGATCGGAATTCCCGAATCTAAATAACGTAATTGCTATACAGGAAATAAAGTTATTGATATACAAGTTCCATGATTTTCTCAATGAAAAATTAAAATCGAAAGTAGTACAGAGCGGAAACATTTATAGATCAGTGTGGTGTGCGCACGGAAAAAAAGAAAATAAGCTCTAAAAATAGAGCAGGCGATCCATCTTATTATAGTCAATGATATATTAATAGGCCTACAAGTATTCATTTAAAGTCGAAAAAAAATGCGGTTTAATAAAACGGAACTTGTATTACAATTACTTCATTTAAAATCGGGAATTACAAAGAACAGAAGATAATAGCATAAATAACTAAAGCAAGCGGTCCATGTATATTATAGTCTATGGTTTTATATAATATATTTTGATTAAATGTTATATTGTTTTTTTTTTTTTTTAATATTGTTTTGTATAGGCTATTATGTTGTATCGATATATAGTTTTTTCGTTACATTGTTGTATCGATAACTTGTTGTATATGTATCTAACCCCGATAACTTGTTGTATATGTATTTAACCTCGATAACTTGTTGTATATGTATCTAACCCCGATAACTTGTATATGTATCTAACCCCGATAACTTGTTGTATATGTATCTAACCCCGATAACGTGTATATGTATCTAACCCCGATAACTTGTTGTATATGTATCTAGCCCCGATAACTTGTTGTATATGTATCTAACCCTGATAACTTGTTGTATATGTATCTAGCCCCGATAACTTGTTGTATATGTATCTAACCCCGATAACTTGTTGTATATGTATCTAACCCCGATAACTTGTTGTATATGTATCTAACCCCGATAACTTGTTGTATATGTATCTGTTATGAGGGAATTGTGATGCTCTCGTTACTGTGTTGCTCACACGATAGATCCTCACCTCACTTGGTTCGTTATCTATGGGCTATGACGGCTGCTGGCTAAACTAGACTGTTGCATCAATAATTCTTGATATGTATATTTAGCGGGCCGTTTCTCTGGCGGTCAACATTCCTTGCTTCACGTATTCTTATGCACACTCAATCAGAACAAACGAGTTCGTGTTAAGTAATTATAAAAGTAGAACGTTTATTATCAGTATTAACGTGGTTATTTTACATAGTCACACTTACATATAGGGATAATAAGGTGTCCACAACACATCAATTAAATCCAAGCACATATACGTCAATACATGGAAAGGAAAAATATATAAGCACAACTTCACAATACAGTAATTCCAAGTGAACAATTTATGTAAATAATCCAATATGGAATAATGTCATACAGTAACATTATAAGAAGAAGTATCTCGTCCTCTAATAACATAAAACCTGCCCCTTATATCTGTCCACTGGTCAGTCTAAAATGGTGACCCAGTGCAAAACGTCAACCAACGGGAAAAGGTCTACATAAAAGTCAGTCCAACCATTGGTCAAGAGGCATGGCTAGTGTCATAGGGATTAGTCCTAACACCTGTGTTAGCCAGATACGAGAGAAGGGGGAGAGTTGGTCTGTTACCACATTCACTTTTTTCCACAACTTTGTACATCTCGTGTTTTACACAAAGGACCCTAAACGACATGGCATGTGACTCGCAAGAACGAACAATAGGCCCAATTTGTTATCAAAACCGATCGACGGCTGAACGACCAGTGGCGCCCTGGCATGTAACACTAGCCACGATAGCCCTTCCCACTTGCAAACAATAGATGATAAGGGTGGGTAAAAAGGTGCTGGCGGCGACAAAGAGAGATAATCTAGGTGCGTCATGACCTGACCAAGCTTTTGAGAGAGGGGTTGTTGTTGTTCGTCCGTCGTGATCGACGATGACCATTTTTGTCGTCCTATGAAGTATGGGGTGTGGCTGTGCGGTGGGTTTTCATGTGGCTAAAGAGGCCTATCCTTGCGCGGAAGGTACGACTGCAAACCGTACAGGGGAAGGTCAGAGCGTCGACAATGGGCTCTAGGGCACGATCTTTCCTGGATTGTCTCTTGGACTCAGCTGCTTTCTGTTTTTGCTCTTCGCAAAGAGCTGCTCCTTCATGGACCGCTGAGTGCCATGAGGCACGGTCTTTGGCTGTCACCTCCCAGGAGTCCTCTTTAATTGAAAACGCTTTGAGTGATGCCTTGAGGGTGTCTTTATAGCGCTTTTTTGGACCTCCGCAAGCTCGCTGACCGTTTTTTAGCTCGCCATAGAAGAGCCTCTTTGGAAGACGGCAGTCAGGCATGCGTATAACATGCCCTGCCCAGCGAAGTTGAGACTGCATCAGACTTGTGTGGATGCTTGGGAGTCCTGCCCTGGCGAATACCTCAAAGTCTGGAATTTTGTCCTGCCATTTGATATTTGGGATTTTTCTCAGGCTTTTTGTGTGGAAGTGATTCAGGAGCTTAGCATGTCGTTGATAAACAGTCCAAGTCTCACATGCATATAGTAAAGTAGGGAGCACGACTGCTCTGTAGACTTTTATTTTGGTTTGGGTGCTAATGCCCCTTCTGTTCCAAACATTTTTGTACAGACTTCCAAAGGTTGCACTGGCTTTTGAGATACGGAGGTTTACTTCATCATCAATGACAACACCCTGAGACAGTGTACTACCAAGGTACGTAAAGCGGTTTACTGTGTTGATTTTTTCACCATTGATACTGATGTTTGGCTCTACGTAGGGCTTTCCGGGGGCTGGTTGGTACAGGTCTTCTGTCTTCTTAGTGCTGATGGTAAGTCCAAAGTTTGAGCATGCACTGGAAAATTTTTCAACACTGTGTTTCAGATCAGCTTCAGAGCCGGCATTGAGAGCGCAGTCGTCGGCAAATAGTAAATCATGAATGGTGTCAGACCTGACCTTTGTTTTTGCTTTGAGTCTCCTAAGGTTGAATAGCCCGCCATCAGTTTCCGTACCTAATGTCTACACCCTCAGGTCCATCCCTAAATGCATCACTGAGCATGGCTGTGAACATTAGACTGAACAGTGTTGGAGCCAGAACGCATCCCTGCTTGACGCCATTTGTCACTGGGAAGGGTTCAGACATCTCTCCGTTGTCCTAGACACGGGCCTGCTTACCGTCATGAAACGGCCTTACCATAGCTATGAACTTTCTTGGGCAGCCGAACTTTGCCATGATTTTCCATAGGCCATCTCTGCTGACTGAGTCAAAGGCCTTGGTCAGATCGATAAAAATTGAATACAGGTCTAAGTTCTGCTCTTGGCACTTCTCTTGGAGCTGTCTAGCTGCGAATACCATGTCGATCGTGCCGCGCTCCTTGCGGAAGCCGCACTGGCTTTCTGGTAGTAGACCTTGCTCCAGATGTACATTTAAGCGATTAAGTAGAATTCTAGCCAAGATCTTGCCAGCAATGGACAACAGTAAGATTCCGCGGTGGTTGTCACAGGCCTGTCGGTTTCCTTTGCGTTTGTAGAGGTGAATTATGGAAGCATCTTTGAGGTTCTGTGGTACCGTTTCTGTCTCCCATATGGTCTGAAGTAGGCAAAGCAGTTTACCTGTCAGCACAGGACCACCCTCTTTATAGATCTCAGCAGGAATCATATCGGGGCCAGGTGCTTTCCCATTGGACATTTGTCGGATGGCTGCCATTAGCTCGTTCATAGTTGGGACAGCTTCAAGTGTGTTATTTACCGGGACTTGTATTAATCTTTCGATGGCTTCGTGGCCCACAAAAGAGGGTGTGTTTAATACATTCCTGAAGTGCTCCGCCCACCTTTCTAAGATTTTCTCCTTGTCAGTGATAAGCGTGGAGCCTTTTGCATCAAGGAGCGGAGATGAGCCTGTGGTGACAGGGCCATAAATTTCTCTTAGACTCCTATAAAAGTTCTTCATGTCTTTTGTGTCTGCATAGCCCTGAATTTCGTCAGCTTTCGCACATAGCCAAGAGTCCCGCATTTGTCGCAGTGAGAGAGGGGTAGGGGAAAGGAGGGGGGATAGGTGTGTAAGGGAAAAAGATTTATCCTAAACACGCATAACATTATAATCGAACTTATGTGTAACTCATTAAAATTAACTATACTTTGCATAAATTCCACATCATGACAGTATCTAACCCCGATAACTTGTTGTGTCTGTATCTAACCCTTTCTTACAATCACATTTACCTGACATGTATGTACGATAAACAAATTGGTAGTTTGTGGATCATAGGCCGCTTAAGACTGATTGACGTGAACCCTGGGGGCCCATCAAGATCTGGGTTAAAAGTTTGACATTTAAGTCGCAGAGAGGGAGTTCGTCATGTAAAGGCATAAAGTTCCAAGTTATGAGTTCATAGGGCCCCTGTCAGGATGTGTTTAGGATTAGTACATCAACCTGGCAGAAGTTGGGCGATGAGAGGGGTGCGGAGTCGTAGGTGAGTGGGGTAGTAGTGGCAGGTCGTCGTGGGGTATGAATTACCGTGACTGGAATCGCCCTGGAATAATTATTATTTCTCTCTATGGCTCGTTAGATATTATGACGGACGCAACAGATAGTTCTAAGTAGGCAAATAAATCGTTGGTTAAGTTCAGGTGTTTATTATCATTTCAATTCTTCACTCAATGACAAGATACATATATGAATTTGCACAGGCTTCAGTTAACACTCAACACGTGGTACTGCTAGGTTATCCAAACATTAGGCAACGTAGCTGTGTTCATGAAAATACTTATACTGGCACAATATCTATCTATACACATGCAGGCGGTATATCCTATGGAACGAACTGAATAAGTGGAGGCTAGAATCGAACAACCTTCTCCACCTAACGCTTGAGCTGAAGTGCCCTAAAACTAGTTAAGCGCGCTCTCGTGAATTTTAGTCACGTGATCAGTGGTCAATTTGATTGGATAGCTACATTAGTTTAGAATTACATATGTTCTGGTTGGCTGGTTTGAAATATACTTGCATAAAGGATTGACTATTGGGGGGGGGGAATTAGGAGTGGGTGTAGGTGAACAATTAGTACCGCCGACTTTTGCGGGGTGGGGCCCAGGGGAAAGGGGGGTGGGTAGACGTATACGGAGATACAAAGGATAAGATAATGACTTATCTCCCTTGATGTACCTGTCTCTATTGGTTCTGGTCGAGTGCAGCCCGGGGCGCTTACGTATGTGCGAGACGCTTCGCTCCAGATGTCACTACGACGAGTGGATCAAGGGCTATGCCCACGGGCGCTGAGTAGGGGACGAAGAGGGGAGATAATGAAAAAGGTGTAGCAGTGGGTGGGGGTGTCTACAGGTGGGTGGGGGTTTTACGTGTATGCTGAGTTTAGCAAAATAAATGAGTAGTTACTATCCAAATACAACATGAATCATAATTGACAGCATAATAGAATATATATATATATTGTTACGTCCACAATCCCCTTGTGGCCAGAGCTGTGTAGATCTTGCTGATAATTCTCGTTAGTCCTAGGGGAGACTTTAATTATTAGTATTTATGTTTCAGTATTACACGAACTCTTCTTATAGTCCTGGGCACAAATTCAGTATTTGTATTCCAACATTTCCTTTCTTGTATATTATGGTAGTAGATAAATCTTATAGTAATGTATTCAACACAATAGGATAGTAATTTGACAAGGAAGCTTCAGTGTAACTGTTGTTGATAGTTTATTTCAGGTGGTATGTTCAATATATACAATATATCTATTATGTACAGTTAGAATAAAATAGTGCAAACACAAACGTTCTCAAAGGAACATATTTTGAAACTCTCTGTCCTTCAGACAAAACAAATCATTAAATACTATCCGAGTGGTGCAAGGGATAGACCAGGGGTCGGCAACCTTTTGAGGCAGAAGAGCCAAAAGTTACAATTTACACAATTTCCCAGTTTTTAAAGAGCCACTTAATTTTTTTAAAAATATTATCGTATTTGATTAGGAGTAGGATTAGCCTACCTAAAGGGCCTAGAAAATTATTTTTTTATTTAAAATAAATACCTTTAGATATGAAATAATAGAGGCCTATTTATTCATATAAAACATGCAAATGTTTCGCACAAAATATATTAAAGTGTTTTAGCTAGCTCTGCTAGAATAATAAAATTAGTAATCAAATAGTAGGTCTATAACTATAATTATTGAATAATAGATAGTTACAATAGTTACATCAATGGGAGCATTGGCCTTGAATGCCTTTTGAAGTTTGACTAAATCTGGCTCCTAACTTGTTGTTTTCAGTTTCTAGCACGCCTCTAGATTTTTTTCTTTGTTAGTTGGCTTCTTACTTTACTTTTTATTATATTTCATGCAAGAAAACGCTTGCTCGCACGAATTTGGGTGGCACTCTAAGATCGTCAGCACTCCAAATGCCAACTTCTTCACCTCCCTGTAGTATTCTGGAAGACTATTCCTTGCGTCAAATATGAGTGCCTCAACTCGCGGCATTTCTTTTAGAATTTAGAACTGTCCAGTTGTGCAGCGTGTCGTTCATGCTTTTCTGGACCTCCAACTCACAACTTTGCTCCGAAGAAGACTGAACACTACCGCCCGCTGGGTTGCTGACATGGTGTTTCATATAGTAGTCTAAGTAGTGACTAGCGGCTGTCAGTTTCAGCTGTCTGTCTACTCTATCCTCCCAGCCTGTTCATGTCTACTATGGTGTGCCACAGGGGTCTGTCATCGGCCCAGTTCTTTTCACCCTTTACACCCAACCCCTCTCCTTTGTCATCGAACGCCACAACCTGAAATATCATTCTTTCGACGGGCTCCTTGCTTCCATCTCAATATTTCCTGGACATCAAGAACTGCATGACGGAAAACAAGTTAAAGTTGAACAGTGAGGAGACTGAAGCTCTTATGGTCCGTACGAGACGGAGGGTCGTGTCCCTCACTGCGTCCGATCTTCAGCTGGCCGACGCAACAGTACCTTTCTCCCGGACTGCCAAGAGCCTTGGCGTGAACTCCACGCTGTCCATGCAGCCCCACATCTCCTTCCTCACCAAAATCTGCTTCTTCCATCTGCGACGGTGCCGCCATCCGCAGCTTGAATTATTGCAATTCGCTCTTGGCTGGCCTCTCGGCCTCCTCCCTTCAGGGCCACCAACGTGTCCAGAACTGTGCTGCCCGACTGGTCCTTAAGAAGAAGTCGACTCATATCACTCCTCTGCTCCGATCTCTGCACTGGTTACCGCTCGGCTTCTGATACACTAACTCTTTAGATCCCTCGTGCGAAGCTAGTGTTCGCTGGCCAACGTGCATTCTCCTATGGGGCCCGTCTACAGCTTCGCCAGAGCCCTAGCTTCAACACCTTCTGGAGTCGGCTGAAGACGCACCTATTCAAGTAGCAGTATTCACCTGTACATGTATACATTTTTGTTTTTATTCGTTGTCTGTACTCTGTAACTGTTGTCGGCGATAGAACTGTTCCCAACGGGATATAGGCTACAAGTATTAATATTTGGCTATTATTATTACTCTACCTATTATCACTGTTCTCTGTTGAGTGATTTTATCCTGTTTTCAGTATATAGGCTATATATATATTTATATATTTGCAGTATACTATTTTTTATGAGTTTTGAAAAAAAAATAATATAATTATTAATATTTGCGCATGAAACTGGAGAGCCGCATCTTGTCATCAAAAGAGCCGCATGCGGCTCGCGAGCCGCAGGTTGCCGACCCCTGGGATAGACCCATTACCAGTAGGGGTGAAAATCATGGTATCATTACAAAACTCATAACAAAAACGATAGGAACTTCCCCTATTAAATAATGAGTCGTTCCCAGACTCTGAGAATTTGAGATCAACACAGAATCCCAAAATTACCTAGAACCATTAGTTTTCCTACTAAACGTCCTAATATTGTGTGTAGTTAGAAAAGAGAGAGACAGAGGAATAAACATTGCGTGTTCCAATTCTTGGAAAAACAATATACATGACACGCCCCCACCCAATGAAAGAAATAATGTACCATAATTACCCAAGTAATACTCAACATGGTACATTTTTCGTACTTAACACTATCGTTTTAACAACCAACAATCAATGGAAGATTATAAGACAATTTAAGCAAACATGGCTCACTGGCACAACTAAATTATAAAAAGTGTCACTACCCAATGGTAATTGTGATTATAACGTGATGGACAAATATTTCCCCGTTAGTATTAATATTAACTAATGTCTCAACAAGTACAAATAATTCAAAAATATTCTAGTCATTCTTATTTTAACTATGTACAGTTGTGTGGATTTCCACCAAAATTTGCAAAAAGTCTTAATCTATTTAAACAAACATAACATTGCTCAAACTCTGTCAATTTTCAACAGTTTACTTCTAATATACAAACCAAAAGATAAGTAATACGTAACTCGAATCAAACTATAGGTTACTTCCCCTTTAAATTACAGTGTCAACTTGACATTAACAGGGTTCATACCTAAGATGATGATACTTCCCCTTTTCTCAAATATGAGGAGAAAATACGCTCTAGTTACGATTACTACAGTAATCTCAATGTTAAAATGTAATCCACTATTATGCGTTTTTGGCAAATTTGAAAGTTTAATATAAAAGTTTGTTCAGGGTTGAATGAGTGTACACCTTTAGGTACCTTTGTTACCCTCCGTTCCTGGATATATGGAATATATAACAACCTATATACAACATAGTGAATATCCACTAGTTTTTCCCATTCTATTACCATGATATAACAATTTAGCAATAGATTTCCAATATTATCTATTAATTTATACCAATTGATATTACATCTCTTTCTAAGATAAAAATTGTACATATTATTATTTAGTTCCATTCATTAACTAAAATAAAAACAAGATAATAAATCAACTAGCTCAAAGTTTTCTCACGTAATTGCATGTGATGACAATTACTTTCATCCATCCATATCAAGTAAATACGTGCATATATATTTATTGCATCATGCATCAAAATTTAAATGGAATTTCTTTTCCATAATCAAATGAATTTAAAATATATCAGAACATCAATATTATACATGATTATAAAAATTATTAATACTTTCAAAAGACTTGACTTCTGTATGTTACAAGTATTCTATAGGTATTCCATAATCAAGATTCAAACGAATGATAGGTTATCATGACACATTCTTAATGAATAAGTAAGATGATCTGAAAAAAAAAGTATTGGGTTATTCAGTCAATCATGTAGCACCCGAGATAGAGTATCAGCTGTGAAGTTGTCTCTAGTCTCTATCTTGTCGATGATACGGGAATGGGATACCAGTCGGTCTTTGTCAAATTGCTTAATTTCCCAAAGTCTCTATAAAACTGCAGTGTGTGGTCGGCTTTTGGTACCATCACACAGGGTGTAGACCATTTGCTATCACATTTTTCTCCTATGTCATCTTCTAACATATACTTTACATCTAATTTAATATGCTCAGGTCTGATGGGGTCAAATGGATGCTGTTTAATAGACCTGGCACTATTGGTTAACACTACATCGTGCTCTATGACATGTGTCCTACTGGGAACATTTGTAAACATTGACTTATTTTCATGTACCAGCTCAATAATCTTCTCCTTATCTTCTACCGGAAGATGTTCTAGCCTTGTATCTAAACTCTTAAGGGCATCTGTATTATTAAGTTTACTTTCTGCAAACTTATATTCTATCCTAGATAAATCCGTCGGGACCCTAGCTAATGAAATCATGGGGACCTCCCGTGGTTTACTCTTTTCCCTGGAAACATAGGGCTTAAGAAAATTAATATGGCATACCCTCTGTTTTTGTCTCCGGTCAGGAGTCTTTATCAAATAATTGACCTCGCCAAGCTTTGACTCTATCTCATAGGGTCCACTAAACTTTGCACTTAAAGGCTGATTTTGCAAAGGTAGAAACACAAGAACTTTGTCACCTGGTGCAAAAGTTCTAGCTGTAGCTTTACGGTCATAGTTCTGTCTCATACGCTCCTGCATCTGTGGAAAATGAATCTTCACATGGTTAAAAGCATGATAAAGCCTATTTTTAAATTTATCTACATATGACAAAAGTCCAATCGGTTCACTGTCCGTTAGCCAAGTTTCATGTAGAAGTTTCAACGGACCTCTGACTGAGTGTCCATACACAAGTTCGAATGGGCTAAACCCCAGGGATTTCTGAGTGGCCTCCCTTGCAGCGAACAGTACATAAGGTACATAAGTACATAAGGTCTTTCTCGTTTTCATAACAGTACTTTTTAAGCATCGATTTTAATGTCTGATGAAACCTTTCCAGAGCTCCCTGGCTCTCAGGATGATAGGCACTTGATAGCCTATGGCTTATCCCTAATTGTTCCATGACTTGTTTGAAAATGTTCGAAGTAAAGTTAGTCCCCTGGTCGGACTGTACTGTCTTCGGTAGGCCATAACGTGTGAAGAAATTTGTCAGGGCGTCTACCACCTTCACTGTTGTTATGTTCCGCAACGGAATGGCTTCCGGGAAGCGAGTGGATGAACACATGACTGTGAGCAGGTATTGAAAACCGGCTTTTGTTTTCGGCAACGGGCCCACGCAATCAATGAGTATATGACTGAATGGTTCGTCGAACGCTGGTATCGGCTGGAGTGGAGCGACAGGAATTCGTTGGTTAGGACGTCCTACCATTTGGCATACGTGGCAAGTCTTGCAGTATTGTTCGACATCTCTTCTCAGTCCTGGCCAGTAGAAGTAAGGGAGGATACGGTGGTGCGTTTTTCGGACTCCCATGTGACCAGCGAAAGGAAGATCATGCGCCATACGCAGTATATCTTGACGATAGCACTTAGGTATTACAATCTGGTGAATACTGTCCCACTCGTTTGTACCTGAGTTGAGCGGTTTCGACTTTCTCATCAACACTTCATCTTTCATGTAGAAACATTCCGCCATTGCATCTGCAGTCTTTTCATCAACAGCTTTCATTCTGAGTTGCATTATTACTTCGTCATTCAATTGTTCTTTCACCAATTTCTGCTTTGGTGACAAAATGTTATCGTTCTCGGTTGCATCACCAGTTGTTAGTTCAGCAAAGAACGTAGCACTTAAATCGATGTCAGGTGTTTCTGTTATCACTGTTTCATTCGCATGTGTGTCTTCAGAACAGACAAACACATCTTTCGTTGCACTACACGGCGTAGCAGGAGTCTTTACCGACTTCTTTTCCTGCATTGCTCTTGTCAGTGCACATGTTGGGCGTTCATTGGCAGGACGTAGGTTTTTGTCCTCCGCCATCTTTGTCTCCAACACTTTAACCATGGGCTCGACAGTGACTCTGCCGCCCATAATGTCATTTCCTAATATCATGGAAACGCCTTTGACGGGTAGTGCGCGCCACACTCCCACTACGATGTTACCTGTAAAAATATCCGACTCGGGTTTTATTCTGTGCAGTGGAGCTTCCACAGCCTCCATACTAGCACCTCTCAGCACAACAGACTCACCGGTACTGGTGGCATCTGTTAACGGCACACTGCCCTCCAGGATCACGCTGACAGCAGAACCCGTGTCACGTAATATCTGTATTTTCTTCTTGCTGAGTACATCGACTTCTGTCGACACTGTCCCCTCGTAGACAAAGGGTCGAAAATCGGATAGGTCGTCCTCTTCCGGGACTTCAGGAACCATCTGTTCCTCACGGCCTTCTGAAAGCATAATAGATTGAGTACAGCTATTTTCTTTTACCTTAGATAGACTGTTCTCAAAAACCATCGACTCCACAACTATGGGCGATGCCGGCCGCATTTTTTTTGAGTTTCTTGACCCTGTGTTGCACACTTCTTCTGTCTGCTTGCTATCTTTCTGCACTCTGGCACAGTGTAGAATAGCACCTTGCTTCTTGGTAAGGATCCAACAATCTTTCTTCATGTGGCCCTCTTTCTTGCAATTGAAACATACCACCTTTGCTTTATTTACATCTGTCTGCTTCCTGAAATGAACTAAGTTACTATTATTATTTACACCACTGTTCTTATTATTGTTTTCACTTGTCTCTTTTGGTTTACTAGCCTCCTTGGGCTCTGGTTTGTGCACTTTGGGTTTGTCAGCATAATATGGCTTTATGCTGGCGTGAATTATGGCATAGTTATCTGCCAATCTAGCAGCTTCATGCACATCTTCAACCCCTCGGTCTGAGATGTGGGTTTTAATATCCACTCGAATACAATCATTGAATTCCTCAAACAATATTAGGTTCTTGAGTTTATCAAACTCACTTACATTCTGTGACCTTAGCCACTGTTCTAACATTTTCTCCTTTTGTCTCAAAAAGTCTACATGAGTTTGATCATATGCCTTCTTTCTGTCTCTAAATAGCTTTCTATATTTTTCTGGTGTCAGGGAATAACTTTTTAGCACCCTATCTTTGATTACTTCATAGTCATTTATTTCCTCGGGTGTTAAACTCAACACTACGTCCAATGCTTTTCCTTTGTTGAGAGTTGACCGTAACAATAAAGCCATCTTATCATCAGGGAACTGATAATCTACAGCTATCCTCTCAAAAAGCAAAAAGAAATCTTGAACATCTTCTTCTCTGAATATAGGCAAGTGTTGCTTCATTGCGCTAATATCCATACCATTGCTGTCCCTACGATGTAAGTTCATGCGTGCCATCTCTATCCTTTCTCTGCTTTCAATCCTAATTCTTTCAATTTCCCTTTCAATTTCAATCCTAATTCTTTCATTTTCCCTTTCAATTTCCATTCTCTTCATAGCTAATTGGAATTTTAGGTTTTCACTCAACCCTTCATCTTCATCATTGTTTGATGATCTAGATGACATATTTCTTACCTCGTCTCCGTGGGCAATTACCTCGCCCCCACTGGGAGCTACATAACCTTCATTGATATCGTTCTGTCCCACTTCAACTACACTACCAGTGTTCATGGCATTCTGCCCGTTCAAACATGTCATAATTTCTTTGGTCAAACGATTACGATTAGGTCTTGCCTGTCCTGCCTCAATCCCAAAGGACTCAGCTAATTCTTTTAGTTCAGCAAATGACATGGCATTAAGTTCCTCACTTGATATATTCGAAGCCATAGTATAGCGTTCGAGATATTTGTTATAGTAGAGTAGTATATCTTGTATAATAAAATATAAAGTTCCAACTTACGATTTGTCCAGAAATTTGCACAATATAATATTAAACACTTCGTGGAATCTTCACACTTCCCAAGGAATAAAAACGCAAACCAGTTCTCTCCTCTTTTTAAAAGAATAGTTTCACAGTCCTAGAAAACGAAACACAAATATGCCGCTCTCAGTACTACTAATGTCACAAAATATTTATAGGTCAGAAAAAAATATAACTCAAATTTTCCAGACGAGATCAACACATTTTTTCCAATCCTAGATCAAGAAAAGTAGAACTCAAATCTACCGAACGAGACCACCAAATCTTGTCAATCCTAGGTCAGGAAAAGTAGAACTCAAATATACCGGGCGAGACCACCAAATTTTGTTACGTCCACAATCCCCTTGTGGCCAGAGCTGTGTAGATCTTGCTGATAATTCTCGTTAGTCCTAGGGGAGACTTTAATTATTAGTATTTATGTTTCAGTATTACACGAACTCTTCTTATAGTCCTGGGCACAAATTCAGTATTTGTCTTCCAACATTTCCTTTCTTGTATATTATGGTAGTAGATAAATCTTATAGTAATGTATTCAACACAATAGGATAGTAATTTGACAAGGAAGCTTCAGTGTAACTGTTGTTGATAGTTTATTTCAGGTGGTATGTTCAATATATACAATATATCTATTATGTACAGTTAGAATAAAATAGTGCAAACACAAACGTTCTCAAAGGAACATATTTTGAAACTCTCTGTCCTTCAGACAAAACAAATCATTAAATACTATCCGAGTGGTGCAAGGGATAGACCCATTGTTAGTCAAATCGATAGTTAGCTAGATAGACAGACAGACCGACCGACAGACAGACAGATAGATAGATAGATAGATAGATAGATAGATAGATAGATAGATAGATAAATAGATAGATAGATAGATAGATAGATAGATAGATAGATAGTTAGATCGTTAGATAAGTAAATAGATAGATAGATAGATAAATAGATAGATATATAGATACAGAGAAAGATAGATGGTCAAATCGATAGATATATAGTTAGACAGACAGATAGATAGATACATAGATAGCTACGTAGATAGATAGATAGACAGTGAAATAGACAGATAGATAGATGATAGAAATTGAACAAACTCAAGGTTAAAGACCTTGTAAAAATTATAATAATCTATTTAAGCATATACCGACCTAAGGGGACGTCCATTAATTACGTCAACAAAATAGGGGGGAGGGGGGGTCTGAAAAAGTTTGACAATTGTTGACAAGGGGGAGGGGGGGAGGTCAAGAAAAGTTGACGTCAACAATGTTATTTTTTTAAAATAAATAATGATACAAATTTATTACAAAACTCTAGGCTACATTTGTCATGTGCCACTTACATAGCAGACATAGGCTAATATATAAACATGGTTTTACGTTAATACAAATATATTAATTAAAATTACGGACGCTACATTTGACATGTCCTTTTTGTGTTCATCTTGATAGTTTGTAGATCTATGTATGAGTGGAAAGTGGAAACTAATGCAATTGTTAGCACGGCAAAATGACCGACCAATTGTAAAAAACGTCACCTTCGCTGTAGTCTAGCGAGCCATTGTGACTGGAATAACAAAAGAACATAAACACACCAACAAACATTCTGCAGAGTACGTTCAGAAACAGAAACCCAGTTTTTTGCCGCTCAGTAGGCCTACATCTAAATTAGGCGCCGTTCTGTTATTGAGTCCTGAAAGGACTATGAACACCGTCCGAGAGTCGACTGCTTTAATTCAACGCCCATGTTTGAGTCTTTTCTAAGTTCCAACCCTTGAAACCATGTTTGGATCAGCGTTAGCAGGCCATCCAATCTGACATGGAAAGATATGAGTAGGCAGGCGTTGTCCTACAAGGCCGTCGCTTGTTGGGTCGGCTTGCTCGGTTCGGATTCCCCTTTGACGAACGTACCTTTGCTCGAGCTATCCATGACCTGCCTCGTATTCCTGTAATGTGGGCTGACGGTGTGTTGGCCGAGCGGATTTTGTCTGACACGGAGATGTCATCCCCTCAAGGCCACCGTTGAAAGCAGCCGTCTTTACAGGACGTTTTGTATACCTTTCCGTACGTCGCATCAGCCCCCACCCCGGAGACGCCAGAAATCGGACAGTGGGGTAGGCCTACCTCACAGGCCTCCTCTAATGGAAGAACAGAACAAGCCGATTAATATCCAGACTTGCAGCTCGGGATACCACGCCTCTCTCCGTCACTTACAGAGATGGGAGTGGAAGTATCTAGGTGACCGCTTGTCCCATGCAATTAGCTCACTGGTCAGACTCGGGGAACCAAGTTTAAAGGTCTAAAAAAAATAAAATCGGACGAGCCCGTCTTGTGTCCAGGGCGTAATGTTTAGGGTTGAGCTCAGCTCTGTCTGGACCCGCTGCGGGAGCTCTCCCCCATGCGTTCGCCCGCTGGTGTATTCTTAATGGGAACGTATCGGCGGTTTACACACTTCGCCAGCTTCGGGGCTCATAGGTACAGAAGTGAAATTAGGCGCCAGAGACTGGCGTTCGTTATATATACCATGTAAGCGATAGCTGGGATGGGCAATAGAACTAAAAACAACAATAGGCCCTCTCTGAGACTATGTTTGAATTGCATAGAATGAAGTGTATTGTGTGAATCCAACATGGTTATTTTAAAATATTTCCTTCAGAAAAATAATTCGTGGCCCATGAAGTCCGAAATACTTAGCCTACCATTCCTTTTAACATCCCTAATTCTGATATATAAACTAATCAATTTTTGCTGACTCGTTATAATGGATGAAACATTAAAATTTGGTAATTAGGCTAAATATAGTTTTTTAGTTTTAATTTCTAATTTTGTAAAAAAAATATTTATGAGATAAAAATTTATTAGTAGGCCTATAGTGGCGTAGCCAGATTGCAAGGTGTGGGTGGCAAATAGTGCAAGGTAGGAGCGTTAGGGGCAAGGAAGCCAACTACCGTGTGTATAATCATATAATGTGTGTGTGTGGGGAGGAGGGCAATAATGCAAGAAGGAATAGTGAGCATAAGGTTAAAATAGCAGGTTAATTTACAACTGGTGCACAGATTCCCCCTAAGCTATTTAACAATTAACATTGAACTAAAAGCTCATTAGTGAAACGTACAATCAGAAAGTATTCAATATTTCTATATGTAAAGAACAATAGTAAATAAAAAGGATAGAAATATTGTTAAAATCCTCGGATTGGAAAAACAAATTGGGAGGGGCGATGGGGGAAAAGGAAACTAAGCATGTTACACCCCTTTCGTGGCAAACGCCTATGAGAGTTCTATCTAGTCAATATAAAATCTTTAAAACAAGTCTTAAAATGTATTACAATTAATTATAGTAAAGATCTAGACCTTTCCGTTTCAAATCTATTTTAAACATAAAAGCTAGCGTTTAATTTTTTTTTTACTTGTTATAGGGGGGGGGGGGTAACGAATTGTTGACGTAATTATATAGGGGGAGTCTCTGAAAGTTTGACAGTTGTTGACAAGGGGGAGGGGGGAGGTAAAAATCGCCAAAAAATTGTTGACGTAATTAATGGACGTCCCCTAATCCAACCAATCAAATGATTTCTCTATTTCAGGATGGCTTACTACGACAGTCCAGCTTTAGTCCGCACCCGCAGTGCCACGCCCCTCACCCCGGAAATGACCAAGATACTCCCCTACGTCACAGACAAGACCATCGCCCGCCACCTGGGCAATGTGGGCCGGTCTATGGACTTGGGGCACGCCAAAAATTATTTCAACCCTGCCACGTAGGTTGCAATAAATAAAATACATTCCTTGAAGAAAAATAGTTTAATAAAGAAATGGTGCTAGAAACAAATATTGGATCTATCTAAAAAGTAGAATATTTCAAAGTTAATACAAATTCGTTTAAATTTCATAATATTTCTTTTTCTTTTTTTTTAAATTTCTCTTACATTCTTACTTTTTTTTTTAGCTTGTTGTCTCGCTCAGTTTCTCTCTGTATCTTGCTCTCTCTCTCTTTCAATGTCTCTCTCTCTCTCTCTCTCAATGTCTCTTTATTCCTCTCTATCTCTGACTGTCGATCTGTCATTTCTTTATTCTTTTTTCTCTCTACCTCTCATAATTTTCTAAAAAATTAAAATGTATTATATTTTCATACATAGCTTACATAGCAATAATTCAATGTGTATTTTATATCTCTAGATGTAGCAATAATTCAATGTGTATTGTATATCTCTAAATATACCAATAATTCAATGTGTATTATATATTTGTAGATGTAGCACTAATTCAATGTGTATTGTAGGCCTATATCTGTAGATGTGGCAATAATTCAATGTGTATTGTATATCTTTAGATGTAGCACTAATTCAATGTGTATTATATATTTGTAGATGTAGCACTAATTCAATGTGTATTGTAGGCCTATATCTGTAGATGTAGCAATAATTCAATGTGTATTGTATATCTCTAGATGCAGCAATAATTCAATATGTATTGTATATCTCTAGATGTAGCAATAATTCAATGTGTATTGTATATCTCTAAATGTAGCAATAATTCAATGTGTATTATATATTTGTAGATGTAGCACTAATTCAATGTGTATTGTAGGCCTATATCTGTAGATATAGCAATAATTCAATGTGTATTGTGTATCTTTAGATGTAGCACTAATTCAATGTGTATTGTATATCTCTAGATGTAGCAATAATTCAATGTGTATTGTGTATCTCTAGATGTAGCAATAATTCAATGTGTATTGTATATCTCTAGATGTAGCAATAATTCAATGTGTATTGTATATCTCTAGATGTAGCAATAATTCAATGTGTATTGTATATCTCTAGATGCAGCAATAATTCAATATGTATTGTATATCTCTAGATGTAGCAATAATTCAATGTGTATTGTATATCTCTAAATGTAGCAATAATTCAATGTGTATTATATATTTGTAGATGTAGCACTAATTCAATGTGTATTGTAGGCCTATATCTGTAGATGTAGCAATAATTCAATGTGTATTGTATATCTTTAGATGTAGCACTAATTCAATGTGTATTGTATATCTCTAGATGTAGCAATAATTCAATGTGTATTGTGTATCTCTAGATGTAGCAATAATTCAATGTGTATTGTATATCTCTAGATGTAGCAATAATTCAATGTGTATTGTATATCTCTAGATGTAGCAATAATTCAATGTGTATTGTATATCTCTAGATGTAGCAATAATTCAATGTGTGTTGTATATCTCTAGATGTAGTAATAATTCAATGTGTATTGTATATCTCTAGATGTAGCAATAATTCAATGTGTATTATATATTTGTAGATGTAGCACTAATTCAATGTGTATTGTAGGCCTATATCTGTAGATGTAGCAATAATTCAATGTGTATTGTATATCTTTAGATGTAGCACTAATTCAATGTGTATTGTATATCTCTAGATGTAGCAATAAATCCAATGTGTATTGTGTATCTCTAGATGTAGCACTAATTCAATGTGTATTGTATATCTCTAGATGTAGCAATAATTCAATGTGTATTGTATATCTCTAGATGTAGCAATAATTCAATGTGTATTATATATTTGTAGATGTAGCAATAATTCAATGTGTGTTGTATATCTCTAAATGTAGTAATAATTCAATGTGTATTGTATATCTCTAGATGTAGCAATAATTCAATGTGTATTATATATTTGTAGATGTAGCACTAATTCAATGTGTATTGTAGGCCTATATCTGTAGATGTAGCAATAATTCAATGTGTATTGTATATCTTTAGATGTAGCACTAATTCAATGTGTATTGTATATCTCTAGATGTAGCAATAAATCCCATGTGTATTGTGTATCTCTAGATGTAGCACTAATTCAATGTGTATAGTATATCTCTAGATGTAGCAATAATTCAATGTGTATTGTATATCTCTAGATGTAGCAATAATTCAATGTGTATTATATATTTGTAGATGTAGCACTAATTCAATGTGTATTGTATGCCTATATCTGTAGAGGTAGCAATAATTCAATGTGTATTGTATATCTTTAGATGTAGCACTAATTCAATGTGTATTGTATATCTCTAGATGTAACAATAATTCAATGTGTATTGTGTATCTCTAGATGTAGCACTAATTCAATGTGTATTGTATATCTCTAGATGTAGCAATAATTCAATGTGTATTGTATATCTCTAGATGTAGCAATAATTCAATGTGTATTGTATATGTTTAGATGTAGCAATAATTCAATGTGTATTGTATATCTCTAGATGTAGCAAGAATTCAATGTGTATTGTATATCTCTAGATGTAGCAAGAATTCAATGTGTATTGTATATCTCTAGATGTAGCACTAATTCAATGTGTATTGTATATCTCTAGATGTAGCAATAATTCAATGTGTATTGTATATCTCTAGATGTAGCAATAATTCTATGTGTATTGTATATCTCTAGATGTAGCAATAATTCAATGTGTATTGTATATCTCTAGATGTAGCACTAATTCAATGTGTATTGTATATCTCTAGATGTAGCAATAATTCAATGTGTATTGTATATCTCTAGATGAAGCAATAATTCAATGTGTATTGTATATGTTTAGATGTAGCAATAATTCAATGTGTATTGTATATCTCTAGATGTAGCAAGAATTCAATGTGTATTGTATATCTCTAGATGTAGCAAGAATTCAATGTGTATTGTATATCTCTAGATGTAGCACTAATTCAATGTGTATTGTATATCTCTAGATGTAGCAATAATTCAATGTGTATTGTATATCTCTAGATGTAGCAATAATTCTATGTGTATTGTATATCTCTAGATGTAGCAATAATTCTATGTGTATTGTATATCTCTAGATGTAGCAATAATTCAATGTGTATTGTATATCTCTAGATGTAGCACTAATTCAATGTGTATTGTATATCTCTAGATGTAGCAATAATTCAATGTGTATTGTATATCTCTAGATGAAGCAATAATTCTATGTGTATTGTATATCTCTAGGTGTAGCAATAATTCAATGTGTATTGTATATCTCAAAATGTAGCAGTAATTCAATGTGTATTAAATGTCTGTAGATGTAGCACTAATTCAATGTGTATTGTATATTTGTAGATGTAGCAATAATTCAATGTGTGTTGTATATCTCTAAATGTAGCAATAATTCAATGTGTATTGTATATCTGTAGATGTAGCATTAATTCAATGTGTATTGTATATCTCTAAATGTAGAAATAATTCATAGTGTATTGTATATTTGTAGATGTAGCAATAATTCAATGTGTATTGTATATCTCTAAATGTAGCAATAATTCAATGTGTATTTTATATCTGTAGATGTAGCATTAATTCAATGTGTATTGTATATTTCAAAATGTAGCAATAATTCAATGTGTATTATATATTTGTAGATGTAGCACTAATTCAATGTGTATTATATATCTCTAGATGTAGCAATAATTCAATGTGTATTATATATTTGTAGATGTAGCAATAATTCAATGTGTATTATATATCTCTAGATGTAGCAATAATTCAATGTGTATTGTATATCTAAAAATGTAGCAATAATTCAATGTGTATTATATATTTGTAGATGTAGCACTAATTCAATGTGTATTGTAGGCCTATATCTGTAGATGTAGCATTAATTCAATGTGTATTGTATATCTCTAGATGTAGCAATAATTCAATGTGTATTGTATATCTCTAGATGTAGCAATAATTCAATGTGTATTGTATATCTCTAGATGTAGCAATAATTCAATGTGTATTGTATATCTCTAGATGTAGCAATAATTCAATGTGTATTGTATATCTCTAGATGTAGCAATAATTCAATGTGTATTATATATCTCTAGATGTAGCAATAATTCAATGTGTATTGTATATCTCTAGATGTAGCAATAATTCAATATATATTGTATATCTCTAGATGTAGCACTAATTCAATGTATATTGTATATCTCTAGATGTAGCAATAATTCAATGTGTATTGTATATCTCTAGATGAAGCAATAATTCTATGTGTATTGTATATCTCTAGGTGTAGTAATAATTCAATGTGTATTGTATATCTCTAGATGTAGCAATAATTCAATGTGTATTGTATATCTCTAGATGTAGCAATAATTCAATGTGTATTGTATGTCTCTAGATGTAGTAATAATTCAATGTGTATTGTATATCTCTAGATGTAGCAATAATTCAATGTGTATTGTATATCTCTAGATGTAGCAATAATTCAAAGTGTATTGTATGTCTCTAGATGTAGTAATAATTCAATGTGTATTGTATATCTCTAGATGTAGCAATAATTCAATGTGTATTGTATGTCTCTAGATGTAGCAATAATTCAATGTGTATTGTATGTCTCTAGATGTAGTAATAATTCAATGTGTATTGTATGTCTCTAGATGTAGTAATAATTCAATGTGTATTGTATATCTCTAGATGTAGCAATAATTCAATGTGTATTGTATATCTCTAGATGTAGCAATAATTCAATGTGTACTGTATATCTCTAGATGTAGTAATAATTCAATTTGTATTGTATGTCTCTAGATGTAGTAATAATTCAATGTATATTGTATATCTCTAGGTGTAGCAATAATTCAATGTGTATTGTATATCTCAAAATGTAGCAATATTTCAATGTGTATTAAATGTCTGTAGATGTAGCACTAATTCAATGTGTATTGTATATCTCTAGATGTAGTAATAATTCAATGTGTATTGTATATCTCTAGATGTAGCAATAATTCAATGTGTATTGTATATCTCTAGATGTAGCAATAATTCAATGTGTATTGTATGTCTCTTGATGTAGTAATAATTCAATGTGTATTGTATATCTCTAGATGTAGCAATATTTCAATGTGTATTGTATGTCTCTAGATGTAGTAATAATTCAATGTGTATTGTATATCTCTAGATGTAGCAATAATTCAATGTGTATTGTATATCTCTAGATGTAGCAATAATTCAATGTGTATTGTATGTCTCTAGATGTAGTAATAATTCAATGTGTATTGTATATCTCTAGATGTAGCAATAATTCAATGTGTATTGTATGTCTCTAGATGTAGTAATAATTCAATGTGTATTGTATATCTCTAGATGTAGCAATAATTCAATGTGTATTGTATATCTCTAGATGTAGCAATAATTCAATGTGTATTGTATATCTGTAGACGTAGCGTGTACTCCCGATACCAACCAAACGACTGGTTCCTGTCCAACAGCATTAACTACACAATGTCCGACAAGGAGCGGAGCTTTGCAGAGAGACTTCGTGCTGACGCCTGGCGAGCAGTGAAGGAGACTGACGCCAGGACGCGCAACCGACAAAATGACGTCACCAAGCGTTTAGGTAACCCCCTCGCCACACACACTCTTCTTTAAACTATTCAATTATTTTATAATCTAGGGTTTCTATTCGCTAAGCTGTCTGCTAGTATGCATGAAAAACGTATTAATTATTTTATAGATATCAATGTAAACCAGATAATATGGTAGTTTGCTGTTCAACACAATATCAATGAAATTATGTTTGTATTCGGCTCAACTACTTTTGTTTTAAACAATGTGGACATCATGTTGATGATATTGAAGTATCTCTAGAGAAAACTGGATAAGTTGTAGTGGTCTAGTATTTACTGGTATTTAGTTGACTGCAATCGCATTCTAAAGCTTTGTCCACAGCCAGTACACAGTGAAAAATGATAGATTACGACACTTTCTGTTTTTTTTTATCTAAGTGTATTATTGCTCTATCTGATTCGCTGGCCCTGATACCAGAACACGCACCTGAAAGCCAATCATCTTTGTCCTTACCAACATCCACCAACCATTTCCTTGCATGTATATATATAAGCTTCCTGGGACGCTTCCATGAGTCGGAACACGAGAGCGCCCATGTGGATCGTTTCCCTTGCTTGTGAAATGAATCTAAAGTAAAAGTGATTAAATTATGTATTGTAATAAAATTACTTTCTTTCTTGTGGTAATATTTTTTAACCTCACTGTAATGTTTATCTTAAACTATTGTTACATTTAATGTTAAATGCTTAGGGGATAGTGGGGCAAGTGGATACAGTGGCACGTTGATACAAATGTTGTTGTTTTTTACTGCTATTATACTACGTTAAAGGAAGCATTTTTACTTCCCCTACTTTCGATGTAAAAATGGTTCCGCTCGAATCAAAATTGACAATATTGTAAAGAAAATTTAAATTTGAACGACTTTTGAAAAAAAAGCTACTGTAAATATAGGACTAATGGTTTGCAACTAATGTCAATAAATATAAAATATGTATCAACTTTCCACACTCTCATTTAAAAAAGAACACATATTGATGTACATAGATCAGTGGAGTAAGATTGGAACAAAGAATGCATACAGTTGCAGATAATTAGAATAGTCTAGACACTAGACTAGATTAGGTATGTCAAATGTGCGGCCCGCGGGCACTTTGCAAGCACGTGTGCGGCCCGCAGAAAGGATACTGCATTTGTCTCATTTAACGAGGAAAATTGCAGTTTTAATACTTTAAACTGGGTGTATAAAACAGAAATCTGGCACGGTGCCACGTATAAGAAAACAATACGGCTATTTTAAGCTTGTAAGGGTTTTGTAATCCAACATTTATTTAAGAACTTTCAATCATTTTTACACGTTAATCAGTGTTTTGTCCTAAGGTTTGATGCCTCCTTTTCATAAGAATTTTTCGTATATCTGGATGAAATGTATTTACAGTTGCGACATTTATCAGGGATGACAAGTGTTCATCCGTCAGCCTTGTTCTCTGAGAAGTTTTTGTTAATTTCATGAAGGAAAAAAACCGTTCACTCACAAAGGTGGAACCGAACATTGCCATAATCATAGTTGAAAACTTTGTAAACTTTTCAGGAAGGTATGAATAGAAGTCAGGTATCCCGACTTCTAGAAACTTTGCTTTGAGTGTAGAATCAGACTGCATTTCTAATAGCTCCATCTGCAAGTTTTCCCCTGCTTTGACAACATCAAAGTTGAATGCTGCCGAGAATAAGGCAAAATGGTATTCAAAAGATGAGGAATTACTAAATCTTTCCTGGACAATAACTCTATGTGACTCATATTTAGGAAACGTAAGTAAAGATTCAGCAATGGCCTTGTTTTTTTAGTTCTTTTCAGTTAGGAAAATGAACCAAATTTTCACGTGACAACTGTGTCCTCCATAAGCTTAGTTTTGTAATGAAACACTTGAGGTCGTCGTACAACTGAGTGATGAGTTTGTTTTTGCTTTGTAATTTCAAATAAAGATCACTTAAATGTGCAGTAATGTCCACAGTAAACGCTAGATCCTGGATCAAACTTTCATCTTTTATTTAATCTGTGTTTTTACCTTTCATCTCCAAAAATAAAGTAATTTTTGGTCTCAGCAAATAAAACCATTTCAGCACTTTGTGACACGACAAACAACGGACTGCTGTGTAGAATGGAACATCGATGAACTGACTAGATTCTATCCATGTCTTCTAACCGCTGACTGAATTGACAATGATTGAGAGCATTGCATTTGATAAAGTTCACTGTTTTTGTGACCACACTAAGCACGTGCTTCAATTTTAAAGTCTTTGAACACAAATTTTGCTGATGAATGATGCAGTGAGAATGTGCAAATGATGAATCTGGATACGAGTTCTCAATTTTTTTTCGCAGCTTGGCAGCAACACCATTATGTCTGCCAACCATATTCGCATCACCGTCAGTAGATAAACATACAAGTTTACTCAAATCAAAATCATAGTCATGCAGAATCTGCTCAACTTTTTCAAAGAGGTCTTTGCTTGCTGTAGTGTCATGCATTGGGATTAGTTCAATCAGTTCTTCATAAATATTAAATTCGCTGTCACAGGCTCTAATAAAAACTGCACTGTACTATTCCAGTGATGTGAACGGTCTCATCAATAGCAATAGAAAGATCTTCAAATTTGGATGATGCAATCTTCAACTGTTGTTTCCAATCATCTGCCATTTCCTCAATCCGTCCAGCAACAGTGTTCCTGGTTAACGAAATATTCTTAAATAACTGTGCCTTCTGTGGGCACACAATGTCAGCCGATTTCACAAGGCAATGGTTTACGAAATCTTCTTCACTGTAACTCTAAGATTTCCCACTCATGGCGACCATTCGTCTGAGTTCAAAGCTTGCAGTAACGGAAGCGACATAGGCTTGATCTATTATTGTAAAACATGTCTGTTGCTGTATCAAGTTAGCCTTCAATTTCTTGAGTCTTTAAACACGCATTAAGCCCTCATATTTATCGCAGGATCGATGGTTGGTTTCATAATGTCTTTTTAAGTTGTACTCTTTTGGCGTGGCAATGTTGTTATTGCATACTAAACAATGAATCTTTCCATTGACATCATTTACCATTGTAAATTAAGTGTCCTTTTCTTTTTAGCTGAAGGTGCTGTAGCCATTTTAAACGGTGTCACTTTAAATACGAATAATATAATAACCGGCACGATTGCACAAGATAGGCCCCTACAATTTAATATTGTTTTAAAATTTCCGGTCAATGTTGCCGACTTTCATAGACAAAAAACCCTTACTATATTAAAATAGCCGTGTTGTTTTCTTATACGTGGCACAGTACCAGATTTCTGTTCTTTACACCCAGTTTAAAGTATTAAAAATGCAATTTTCCTGGTTAAATGAGACAAATGCAGTATCCTTTCTTTCTCTTGAATGATTGGCTACCTCTCTAGACATCGAAAGTTTTTTTTAAATATATTCAATGTTTGTACATTAATACATTTCATTTTTCCGTGAAACTGAATCCAGTGTGTAGCTTTAATTGTAAAACTCATATTTTGGTTTGGTAAAAATGTACAAAAATAGTTTGCTTGTATTCGCTCAAATTCTGAAACATAAAGACTTCTATGAAGTTGAGTTATTTAAATTCTTTATAACGTTCTAATGAAAAGGGGAGAGAACTCAAGATATTGCTTTCTGGAAGTCAGAATTAAACACTGAAATTAATGCCATGGCTACAGAAATGGAAAATCTGAAGGTACAATCCTGCATCACCTTGCATGTCTTGCTTGTCAGATACACAGAGATTAACTCTTGCTGTACCAACTAGCCTTTGTTTTGCTGCTTGTAGAAACTTCACTAACAAATTGATGTAATTTTTGTTCAAACTATTTAATCACCCACACTAAATTTCTTGAGTTTACTAACAAACATTACGTTGATATTATATGTTTTACTCCAGTAATAACTTTGGTTCATATTACAACTTTTGTTTTTAAAATCATCATAAATCTGAGAGCGTTCAATGAGACTTTTAATAAATTTTTCTATTGCTAGCAATAATTGTAGCTAGTTTGGTTTCTATAGTTTGTAGTCTAGCTTAGATCTATAAGTTATAGGTTACATTATGTGCTTATTGCGTTTGTATAATTTATAACTATTTCAATTGAATTTATAAATGTTTGCTTTATTCTACAAGTATACAGTATACATATTCTTTATATGAGCTTCTTTATATCAACATCGTGTTGTCAGGTAACACCTCCATACGACTACTTTTAAATGTAGGTAAATCTATGTAAAAATATAAAGTAAGTAAATATTATAGACTAGGGGGCACGGTAGCCGAGCGGCAGCGCGTTCGACTGGCGAGCCGAAGGTGCCGGGTTCGAATCCTGGTGCAGGCTAGGATTTCTTTCCCGGGTCTGGAGGGTGTCCCTGAGTCTACCCAGCTCTGATGGGTACCTGTAGGGGTAAAGTAAAGGCGGCTGTGCTGGCCACACAATCACCTAGTATGCCGTGGCCACACAAACTGGTGAACGCTGCTTCATCGGACCTATGGATCACTTCGGTCCGACGGGTACTTTACTAAATATAGACGAAATAAATAAAGAGGAAGTAAACTATAGAGAGTATATAACAATAAAATGTGTCAACCGTTTTGTGTGTATAAATATTTCTAATTGAGTTTTTCAAACAGACTTTTGGTTTTGCTTTCACCAATTATTGAGCTTTCAATATGCGTTTTATTTATTTCACTAACCCATACAACAATTCCGCCCTCTGCTCAGACAAAAGACTATTAAATTGTATCACCCCCTTTCAAAATCTATCCATCAATCTTTTCCTGATATATGTACCCAGTGGGAACAGGAGCCATAAGGCTGATGTGAGAAGTAACATCTATTTATCCTGCTAAGATCTGGTGAGAAGATCCTTGTTTATAGCCTAAGGTATTTGCTTAAAACTATATTCGAGCTAGAATGAGGAATCGAAGGAGATGGGTAGGGGAGAGAGAAACGGTCATGGTACTGACATTGGGAGGGAGGGTCTATAGCAGTAATACTTGATCATGTTGGCTTCAGGCAAGGCTAACTGCGACAATGATGTTTCAAGTTTGTTTCACTGACCACCCACTGACCGTTAATGTCCTCAGGCGAACGTGTCTATGATATCAGCTTTTGGAAATCTGAACTTAACAACGAAATAAATGCCATGGCAACCGAGATCGAAAATTTGAAGGTAAAAATCATAAGTAAAACTATTGAACACAATCATTCTTTTAGAAACATTTCATGAAAGATTGTAAAAACAAATAGAATCCAGTGGACTTGGGAAGTAACATCCTCGGGGTCTTCCAAAAAGCTCCGCAAAATCCATTCCTCATGGTGTAGGCTGACGGCATTAAGTGTAGAACCGGGCTGGCTAAGGTGTCGGAACTACCAATGCAGGACTTCATGTCGAAATCCTCTTTAAAATGGTGATTAGGAAGGCCAACGTCTAGTTTGACCATGTTTTGTCCAGGGCACCAAGGGAGGAATCTCTGCCTCAGTCAATGGGAATTCTAGTAAAAACCAGTAACAATTAGTAACATTTGAGAAGTGACAAAGAGTAACAACTAACTGACAAGTTTTTAAAAATGAAAGAATAAACGTAACTTGATGTGGCAACTGTTTATTTTTCTCTTTTAACTTTACCAACATGTTCATAGAAAATGGATTCAAAAGAGAACAATAGAAAGGTTTATTCTTTTACTTTTCCCTTAACTAATCACTATGTATGTAACCCGATTCTTACTTTTCTTGAATTAAATCACGTGATCTCCATCATTTAACTAATCGCTATGTATGTTACCCGATTCTTACTTTTCTTGAATTAAATCACGTGATCTCCATCATTTAACTAATCGCTATGTATGTTACCCGATTCTTACTTTTCTTGAATTAAATCACGTGATCTACATCATTTAAATCTATAGTATACATTGGTTGTTGGAGTTTGCTAAAAAAAACTTTATTTCACATTTTTATTCTTTTTTGGAAGAGTTGGAAAAGGTTGGATGCGTCGAAGAAACCAATTATTATCATGAATATCGAGAAACCAATTATTATCATGAATATCGAGAAACCAATTAATATCATGAATAGCGAGAAACCAATTATTATCATGAATATCGAGAAACCAATTATTATCATGAATATCGAGAAACCAATTATTATCGTGAATATCGAGAAACCAATTATTATCATGAATATCGAGAAACCAATTATTATCATGAATATTGAGAAACCAATTATTATCGTGAATATCGAGAAACCAATTATTATCGTGAATATCGAGAAACCAATTATTATCATGAATATCGAGAAACCAATTATTATCATGAATATCGAGAAACCAATTATTATCATGAATATCGAGAAACCAATTATTATCGTGAATATCGAGAAACCAATTATTATCATGAATATCGAGAAACCAATTATTATCATGAATATCGAGAAACCAATTATTATCGTGAATATCGAGAAACCAATTATTATCGTGAATATCGAGAAACCAATTATTATCATGAATATCGAGAAACCAATTATTATCATGAATATCGAGAAACCAATTATTATCATGAATATCAAGAAACCAATTATTATCATGAATATCGAGAAACCAATTATTATCATTAATATCCAGAAACAAGATATTATCGTGAATATCGAGAAACCAATTATTATCGTGAATATCGAGAAACCAATTAGTATCATGAATATCGAGAAACCAATTATTATCATGAATATCGAGAAACCAATTATTATCATGAATATCGAGAAACCAATTATTATCGTGAATATCGAGAAACCAATTATTATTATTATCGTGAATATCGAGAAACCAATTATTATCATGAATATCGAGAAACCAATTATTATCGTGAATATCGAGAAACCAATTATTATTATTATCGTGAATATCGAGAAACCAATTATTATCGTGAATATCGAGAAATCAATTATTATCACGCCTAAGTGTTGCCTATATTGAAACACGCGTAAGTGTTGCCTATATTGAAACACGCCTAAGTGTTGCCTATATTGAAACACGCCTAAGTGTTGCCTATATTGAGACACGCCTAAGTGTTGCCTATATTGAGACACGCCTAAGTGTTGCCCATTTTGAAACACGCCTAAGTGTTGCCTATATTGAGACATGCCTTAAGTGTTGCCTATATTGAAACTCGCCTAAGTGTTGCCTACATTGAGACACGCCTAAGTGTTGCCCATATTGAAACACGCCTAAGTGTTGCCTATATTGAGACATGCCTTAAGTGTTGCCTATATTGAAACTCGCCTAAGTGTTGCCTACATTGAGACACGCCTAAGTGTTGCCCATATTGAAACACGCCTAAGTGTTGCCTATATTGAGACATGCCTTAAGTGTTGCCTATATTGAAACTCGCCTAAGTGTTGCCTACATTGAGACACGCCTAAGTGTTGCCTATATTGAAACACGCGTAAGTGTTGCCTATATTGAAACACGCCTAAGTGTTGCCTATATTGAAACACGCCTAAGTGTTGCCTATATTGAGACACGCCTAAGTGTTGCCTATATTGAGACACGCCTAAGTGTTGCCCATTTTGAAACACGCCTAAGTGTTGCCTATATTGAGACATGCCTTAAGTGTTGCCTATATTGAAACTCGCCTAAGTGTTGCCTACATTGAGACACGCCTAAGTGTTGCCCATATTGAAACACGCCTAAGTGTTGCCTATATTGAGACATGCCTTAAGTGTTGCCTATATTGAAACTCGCCTAAGTGTTGCCTACATTGAGACACGCCTAAGTGTTGCCCATATTGAAACACGCCTAAGTGTTGCCTATATTGAGACATGCCTTAAGTGTTGCCTATATTGAAACTCGCCTAAGTGTTGCCTACATTGAGACACGCCTAAGTGTTGCCCATATTTGAAACACGCCTAAGTGTTGCCTATATTGAGACATGCCTTAAGTGTTGCCTTTATTGAGACACGCCTAAGTGTTGCCTATATTGAGACTTTCCCATTAATCTTATAGTAGATCAATCATACACTATATATGTTGCATAATCTTGAATGCTAGCCTACACGTAACAACTATCACTACTAACCACTTCAACATTGCTTCTAGTTTTCTTTATAAATTTTATTTAACCAACTTTTTAATTTTTTTATTTTATTCAATTTTAGTAAAAACTGCATTATACACACTTTTGATTTAAAATAGAAACCTCTTTTCACTATCAACCTTTTTTTAATGAATGTTATTAAACAAAAAAAAAAACAACTCCACAACAATAATTTATTTTATTATTAATTAGAATAAACAATAATTGTCATAATTTAAAATAAAATTACTTCCAACCAGGGGCGAAGCCAGAAATTTTGTCCAGGGGGGGGGCTAAACTTTCGCGTGACAAAGATTTACCAATTTTTTTGCGAATTAAGTGCATATTTAAAAAAAAATCAGTTGAAAAAAATATTTTTTTTAAATTTCAGGGGGGGGGCTTAGCCCCCCTTAGCCCCCACTGTGGCTTCGCCCCTGCTTCCAACAGAAAATTATTTAGCAATTGTATTATTTAATTGAACTAAACTGTTTTGCCGAGCGGCAGCGCAGTCAGCTAGTGTACCGAAGGTCCCCGGTTTGAATCCTGGTGCAGCTTGGATTTTTTCCCCGGTTTGGAGGGTGTCCCTGAGTCTACCTAGCTCTGATGGGTACCTGACCTTAGTTGGGGTAAAGTAAAGGCGGCTAGTATGCTGTGGCCGCAGAAACTGGTGAACGCTGGCCTTTTAGATCAATTTGGTCCGATGGGATACTTTACTTTTTTTTTTAACTGTATTATTTAATTAAACAAAAACTGTATTATTAAATTGAACAAAAACTGTATTATTTAATTGAACTAAACTGTATTATTTACTTGAACTAAACTGCATTATTTAATTGAACTAAACTTTTTTATTTAATTGAACTAAACTGTATTTTTTAATCGAACTAAACTGTATTATTTAATTGAACTAAACTGTATTATTTAATTGAACTAAACTGTATTATTTAACTGAACTAAACTGTATTATTTAACTGAACTAAACTGTATTATTTAATTGAACTAAACTGTATTATTTAATTGATCTAAACTGTATTATTTAATTGAACAAAAACTGTAATATTGAATTGAACTAAACTGTATTATTTAATTGAACTAAACTGTATTATTTAATTGAACTAAACTGTATTATTTAATTGAACTAAACTGCATTATTTAATTGAACTAAACTGTATTATTTAATTGAACTAAACTGTATTATTTAATTGAACTAAACTGTATTATTTAATTGAACTAAACTGTATTATTTAAATGAACAAAAACTGTATTATTTAATTGAACTAAACTGTATTATTTAATTGAACTAAACTGCATTATTTAATTGAACCAAAACTGTAATTTTTTATTGAACAAAAACTGTATTATTTAATTGAACAAAAACTGTATTATTTAATTGAACTAAACTGTATTATTTAATTAAATAAAAACTGAATTATTTAATTGAACAAAATCTGTATTATTTAATTGAACTAAACTGTATTATTTAATTGATCTAAACTGTAATATTTAATTGAACAAAAACTGTATTATTTAATTGAACTAAACTGTATTATTTAATTTAACTAAACTGTATTATTTAATTGAACTAAACTGCATTATTTAATTGCACTAAACTGTATTATTTAATTGCACTAAACTGTATTATTTAATTGAACTAAACTGTATTATTTAATTGAACTAAACTGTATTATTTAATTGAACTAAACTGTATTATTTGATTGAACTAAACTGTATTTTTTAATCGAACTAAACTGTATTATTTAATTGAACTAAACTGTATTATTTAATTGAACTAAACTGTATTATTTAACTGAACTAAACTGTATTATTTAACTGAACTAAACTGTATTATTTAATTGAACTAAACTGTATTATTTAATTGATCTAAACTGTATTATTTAATTGAACAAAAACTGTAATATTGAATTGAACTAAACTGTATTATTTAATTGAACTAAACTGTATTATTTAATTGAACTAAACTGTATTATTTAATTGAACTAAACTGCATTATTTAATTGAACTAAACTGTATTATTTAATTGAACTAAACTGTATTATTTAATTGAACTAAACTGTATTATTTAATTGAACTAAACTGTATTATTTAAATGAACAAAAACTGTATTATTTAATTGAACTAAACTGTATTATTTAATTGAACTAAACTGCATTATTTAATTGAACCAAAACTGTAATTTTTTATTGAACAAAAACTGTATTATTTAATTGAACAAAAACTGTATTATTTAATTGAACTAAACTGTATTATTTAATTAAATAAAAACTGAATTATTTAATTGAACAAAATCTGTATTATTTAATTGAACTAAACTGTATTATTTAATTGATCTAAACTGTAATATTTAATTGAACAAAAACTGTATTATTTAATTGAACTAAACTGTATTATTTAATTTAACTAAACTGTATTATTTAATTGAACTAAACTGCATTATTTAATTGCACTAAACTGTATTATTTAATTGCACTAAACTGTATTATTTAATTGAACTAAACTGTATTATTTAATTGAACTAAACTGTATTATTTAATTGAACTAAACTGTATTATTTGATTGAACTAAACTGTATTATTTAACTGAACTAAACTGTATTATTTAATTGAACTAAACTGTATTATTTAATTGAACTAAACTGTATTATTTAATTGAACAAAAACTGTATTATTTAATTGAACTAAACTGTATTATTTAATTGAACTAAACTGTATTATTTAATTGAACTAAACTGTATTATTTAAATGAACAAAAACTGTATTATTTAATTGAACTAAACTGTATTATTTAAATGAACAAAAACTGTATTATTTAATTGAACTAAACTGTATTATTTAATTGAACTTAACTGAATTATTTAATTGAACCAAAACTGTATTATTTTATTGAACGAAAACTGTATTATTTAATTGAACAAAAACTGTATTATTTAATTGAACTAAACTGTATTATTTAATTGAACAAAAACTGTATTATTTAATTGAACTAAACTGTATTATTTAATTGAACTAAACTGTATTATTTAATTGAACAAAAACTGTATTATTTAATTGAACTAAACTGTATTATTTAATTGAACTAAACTGTATTATTTAATTGAACTAAACTGCATTATTTAATTGAACTAAACTGTATTATTTAATTGCACTAAACTGTATTATTTAATTGAACTAAACTGTATTATTTAAATGAACAAAAAATAATTTTATTTAATTACACTAAGCCGTATTATTTAATTGAACTAAACCGTATTAATTAATTGAACTAAACTGTATTATTTAATTGAACTAAACTACATTATTTAATTGAACTAAACTGTATTATTTAATTGAACAAAAACTGTATTATTTAATTGCACCGAACCGTATTATTTAATTGAACTATACTGTATTATTTAATTGAACTAAACTGTATTATTTAATTGAACTAAACTGCATTATTTAAATGAACAAAAACTTTATTATTTAATTAAACTAAACTACATTATTTAATTGAACTAAACTGTATTATTTAATTGCACTAAACTATATTATTTAATTGAACATATCTGTATCATTATGAAATGAAGATTTAAAAAAGATATCAAATTGATAAGTTTAAATACAAATGTTTATGAAGTTCATTAAATAATTCTATTTTCGTTGAGAAGTAATTTTTTTATTGTTTTTAAATAACGTTGTAGTTATAATTCAATATTTGTTTCCAAATAAAGGGAGATAATTTAATCAAAACTTGATCCAGTTAAAGCATTTTAACGTTTGCATCCCTTTGTGTTTTGTAGAATTATCAGTCAATTTAGGTATTTTATTTAATGGAAAGACTGGTTAGAGATTATTTAAAAAAAAAAATTAACTGTTTGATACCATATGATATGATATGTTTGATACCATATGATATGATATGTTTGATACCATATGATATGATATGTTTGATACCATATGATATGATATGTTTGATACCATATGATATGTTTGATACCATATGATATGATATGTTTGATACCATATGATATGTTTGATACCATATGATATGATATGTTTGATACCATATGATTTGATATGTTTGATACCATATGATATGTTTGATACCATATGATATGATATGTTTGATACCATATGATATGTTTGATACCATATGATATGTTTGATACCATATGATATGTTTGATACCATATGATATGTTTGATACCATATGATATGATATGTTTGATACCATATGATATGTTTGATACCATATGATATGTTTGATACCATATGATATGTTTGATACCATATGATATGTTTGATACCATATGATATGTTTGATACCATATGATATGATATGTTTGATACCATATGATATGTTTGATACCATATGATATGTTTGATACCATATGATATGTTTAATAACATATGATATGATATGTTTGATACCATATGATATGTTTGATACCATATGATATGTTTGATATTATATGATATGTTTAATACCATATGATATGATATGTTTGATACCATATGATATGATATGTTTGATACCATATGATATGTTTGATACCATATGATATGATATGTTTGATACCATATGATATGTTTGATACCATATGATATGATATGTTTGATACCATATGATATGATATGTTTGATACCATATGATATGTTTGATACCATATGATATGATATGTTTGATACCATATGATATGTTTGATACCATATGATATGATATGTTTGATACCATATGATATGTTTGATACCATATGATATGTTTGATACCATATGATATGTTTGATACCATATGATATGATATGTTTGATACCATATGATATGTTTGATACCATATGATATGTTTGATACCATATGATATGTTTGATACTATATGATATGATATGTTTGATACCATATGATATGTTTGATACCATATGATATGATATGTTTGATACCATATGATATGTTTGATACCATATGATATGATATGTTTGATACCATATGATATGTTTGATACCATATGATATGATATGTTTGATACCATATGATATGTTTGATACCATATGATATGTTTGATACCATATGATATGTTTGATACCATATGATATGATATGTTTGATACCATATGATATGTTTGATACCATATGATATGTTTGATACCATATGATATGATATGTTTGATACCATATGATATGTTTGATACCATATGATATGTTTGATACCATATGATATGATATGTTTGATACCATATGATATGTTTGATACCATATGATATGTTTGATACCATATGATATGTTTAATACCATATGATATGATATGTTTGATACCATATGATATGTTTGATACCATATGATATGTTTGATACCATATGATATGTTTAATACCATATGATATGATATGTTTGATACCATATGATATGTTTGATACCATATGATATGTTTAATACCATATGATATGATATGTTTGATACCATATGATATGTTTGATACCATATGATATGTTTGATACCATATGATATGTTTGATACCATATGATATGATATGTTTGATACCATATGATATGTTTGATACCATATGACCATATGATATGATATGTTTGATACGATTCCCTGATTCAAGTAAACTTTTTAAGGAAATCTAGTTAGGTTTATCAAGGTGTAGTTGGGTAGGCCTATAGGTGAGGGTGACTTGCCATTGAGCTGGCCACACAATCTTTGTGTATGCCGTGGTCAATTACACTTAAGTACGCAGTTTCACTCGCTTTATATACCATATCGATATGGATGGGAATTATTAAATATTTCTATGGTAATAAGCAACAAATTAATGTCAACAAAATGTTCGTAGGTTTTTACATGAAAACACATAATGAATTAATATTGGATGTTAATGAAGGAGGGGGGGGGGGGGCATAATCAAGAAAAGAACTAAATAAGATCTATAAACTAAGAAGTAAAGGGGGATACATTTACTCAAGGAGAGAAATCTTACCAAAAACAAAAGATTCCAGAATTTTTCTAAACATGGTTTTATCTTTGTTATTTTACTGACAGCGATTGGGAAACATTTGTTTTCTTTTTGTATCTGTAGTGAATAATTCACTTACTTTTACTTTTTCTAACCGGTTGGCATTAGGGCTTGAAATGGGTTGTCCTAACTTGTCAGTAATACCAACACTGATTAACATTAATTTAACACATTTGTCAGAGTTCAGTTAAGTTTAAATCATTGTATGCTTGTGACGTAATAATCCAATTTTTCAGCCATGCTATTAAATTGTAAGATAAGATTATATTATTAAGTATTTATTGCTATAAATTAATTCATGCCTACTTTAACATTGTTCTTATATCAAAACGACATCAATGCAATATCAATACGATGAGTCTGAACACACACGCTGGACATTCCATTGTTTCCCTATCATTTTTTCTAATCCTGTATTTCCCTATCATTTGTTTTAATCCTGTATTTCCCTTTACTCCAACCTACAGGAGTACAAGCGTACGTGTGAAAAGGCGTTGGCCGATACAGCAAACCCTCTCCATATCTCTGAAGAGTGTCTGTTGAATCGAGAGAAGAGACAAGGGATTGACCTGGTCAATGATGACGTAGAGAAGGCGTTGGTTAAGGTCAAGTATTATGTCCCATTGGAGGCCTACAGGCTACTGAACTTTGTGTGTGTGTGGGGAGGGGGGTATTCAAATAAGATAAGATTTCTTTATTGATCCAAACAAATGAATTTATGATTAGTTCAGCTTCGAAACATAATTTTAAATCATGTTTATAATTGGTGAACAGTTGAAAATATTTGATATCGTAAAAAGATTAGTGAACATTTTTACAAATAAATTCTATTCAATAAATAATTTGAATTGGTTTAAATCTTTATCATGATTATTGAACTTTTGAAATTAATTTAAATCATAATCAGTTAATATTTTTTTAACAAGTTAAGCCCTAATCATGTTTTGTGTATATTTAAAAATATGAGTATAAATGAACAGGAGTATTGAGTGTTTTTAAACATTGGAAATCATAATTAGTAAATCTTTGAAAATTTGTTTAAATCATAACGTAATCATGATTTGTACATTTTCAAATTATTTTAAATCATGGTCATGATATGTGAAAATGCCAAATATTTACAAATCATTCTCTTGTCTTGTGGAGATTTTGAAAAGGTATTAAAATAATACTCTAAATAAATAAACAGTTTGGTTGCCCATACATTGGGCACAGGGCTCAATGAAAATACAGTGCCCTGCAACACTATTTAGTTAGGAGGTGGGGGGAGCAACATTTTTGTTACAGTTAAGGCAATCGGAACTCTTTCTCTAGTATTAATCCGCTTATCTTCTGTTTAGTATATGTTTCAAACACAATGTCACATCCAATGAGACATCCAATGTGACATCCAATGTGACATCCAATGTGACATCCAATGTGACATCCAATGTGACATCCAATGTGACATCCAATTCTGATAATGTTTGCTGACATATTGCGTTATTTTTCAATTGACAGGAAGTGGAGGTCATCAAAAAATGTCAATCCCGAATGAAGAAAGTTCTGGACAAGGCTTACATCCAACTGAAGTAAGACCGACTCTTTCATTTTTTTAATTATTTTTTTTTGTCTTTCCACCACTAGCATAGCATCTATAGCTGGGTCGAGGGGAGATAATCATGTGTTGACTTTTTCAAGTATCATAAACAATCCGCTTGTAGTCTCCCTTTGAGGCGTTATCAGTTTTTAAGTGAGGTGGTCAACTATTTCCTGGTGTGTCCAGATAACTGGCCAGACGATCTGTCTATACCCCTTCTCTCCATCACCCCCACCCCTTTTAGATATCAGACATTTGTGGTTCCGTGTTTGTAAGTGTGTTTGTTTGTCTGTGCTGTTTATCTGTCTGCATGTTTGCGTTTGACGTCTATGAGTGTGAGTGTTATACTCTTAAAGGTGATCCGTTTATTTTGATTAATTCAAGTATAACTTACATGAGTGTGAGTGTTATACTCTTAAAGGTGATCCGTTTATTTTGATTAATTCAAGTATAACTTACATGAGTGTGAGTGTTATACTCTTAAAGGTGATCCGTTTATTTTGATTAATTCAAGTAGAACTTACAGGCTAGAGCGACGATAACATACAGGCTAATGTGATGATAATGTTTGATTTCATTGACCAAGGGATGGTGCTCATTTTTAGTGTCCTTTTAAAATCTCAACATTCCTGAATGACCGATTAAATTTTATTTCAATTTTACATTTTTGTATAGACTAGTAATATTCCATAGTTAAACAATTTAACTATAAAACTGCTTTATCTTCGTCCACTTATCTATATCACAAGAACTCATGAACTTAGTGTCAAAACTGGTCTGATATAGAGAGACACACACAAATATACAATGACTAATACTATATTTGAATATAATATACATTAAATACAACAATTGTGCTATGAGGTAGACATAATTTACCATTTATTTAAGTGTGGCTAAACGTTTAGTATTTAATATGTTTTGTTTATTTGCTAACATATAATTGTTTTCGGTCTATTTCGCATTACTCGATCCTTTTCATACCGTATAGATTACACGTGTTTCGAATTACACTATAGGCCTACTGTAAAAACATGTGGATTATATTTTTTAAAGGTATATAGTATACGTGGTGTTTTTTTCGCATGATTTACATTACAGGTGATAAGAACTACACATTGTTCTTTCATACATGAGTAGGTCAACAGTATACTCTGTAAACATTACACTTGATGCATTGACGATGTACATCATGTTTCTAACGTTTTGATTGGTTACTTCAACCAGGATGGATCGTGCAGCTCAACACGCCCTGGAGATTGACGCCAAAGACAAGCATCATGCCCAAGGTCTCGATGACCGGATGCAACAGTTGAGAAATTCTTCAGCCGGTGTAGGCTACGTCCCTGGCATTGAGAACATAGATAACACGTGAGTTATTTGATGGGATTACTGCGTCTCAGTGAAGACACGTTTGTAAGTAGGTCGCGTACCTTTGATGATAGGCCTATATTGAATAGCATAGGTGAAAGAACTATGGAATTCTGGGAAACAATACTTCGTAACTGATTGTCATTGGTAGATTCATTGGAGTCTATGTCAAATAGAACATTATTGGTAGATTCATTGAAGTATAATATGTCAAATAGAACATTGTTGGTAGATTCATTGAAGTTTAATATGTCAAATAGAACATTGTTGGTAGATTCATTGAAGTTTAATATGTCAAATAGAACATTGTTGGTAGATTCATTGAAGTATAATATGTCAAATAGAACATTGTTGGTAGAATCATTGAAGTTTAATATGTCAAATTTATAGAACATTATTGGTAGATTCATTGAAGTTTAATATGTCAAATAGAACATTGTTGGTAGATTCATTGAAGTTTAATATGTCAAATTTATAGAACATTATTGGTAGAGTCATTGAAGTATAATATGTCAAATAGAACATTGTTGGTAGATTCATTGAAGTTTAATATGTCAAATAGAACATTGTTGGTAGATTCATTGAAGTTTAATATGTCAAATAGAACATTGTTGGTAGATTCATTGAAGTATAATATGTCAAATAGAACATTGTTGGTAGATTCATTGAAGTTTAATATGTCAAATAGAACATTGTTGGTAGATTCATTGAAGTTTAATATGTCAAATAGAACATTGTTGGTAGATTCATTGAAGTATAATATGTCAAATAGAACATTGTTGGTAGATTCATTGAAGTTTAATATGTCAAATAGAACATTGTTGGTAGATTCATTGAAGTTTAATATGTCAAATTTATAGAACATTATTGGTAGATTCATTGAAGTATAATATGTCAAATAGAACATTGTTGGTAGATTCATTGAAGTTTAATATGTCAAATAGAACATTGTTGGTAGATTCATTGAAGTTTAATATGTCAAATTTATAGAACATTGTTGGTAGATTCATTGAAGTTTAATATGTCAAATAGAACATTGTTGGTAGATTCATTGAAGTTTAATATGTCAAATAGAACATTATTGGTAGATTCATTGAAGTTTAATATGTCAAATAGAACATTGTTGGTAGATTCATTGAAGTTTAATATGTCAAATTTATAGAACATTATTGGGAGATTCATTGGAGTCTGTGTCAGATAGAATATTATTGGGTGTAATATATTATTGTAAAATAGTGTTTTAATTTTTTAATTTGTCAAAAGACTAAATATGTTTTTGAACAGAGGCCTACTGGTGAAATGTATTGTACGTGTATGCTTAGTGTACAGACAAAATTTGTTTTAATGTTATATTGGGTGTAAGGATGACATGTTTTCTTCTTCTTCTTCGTTCTCAATCCTCCGTTTTCATTTAAAATTGCGTGGCAGTATGTTTTGCGTCATTGAGGCCCACTTTCTCCAGCTTCAGCCTGCTGTCTGGATGTGCTTCCATAGCCTTTGATCAGCCAAGACCATCAGTCTGCACGGCAACAGTTGATTTATTTTTGAGTTTTCTCTCCTAGATGACTGCTATCCCTAGCTAACGACAGATGGCCGGGTTTAGAGTAAGCGCGTTCTATGTTCACTTTTCGCAGTCATTTCCTTGGGTTTTGAGGAAATTTTTAAAGAGTATCCTTGCCAGGGGAGACCCAAGACCAAGGTAAATACAGGCCTGTACAGTGAGGCGAGTCAAGGTCGTGACGTCACGAGTAATGGGCTATTGGGTGGCTATCGCCTTGCGTTACCTGCCGCCGATAGTGTGTAGTTTGTAGGCTACAACGAGAAGCATGCAGTCATGTATGTGTGTGTTATTTAGTCTACTATTGATTTTACGTTACATATACAATGTTGAATTATTGGATAAAGACACCATATCATTGTCAAGATATTTTGAGTGCCTAATTTCAAAGGAGACTATAACTAAAATAACAAAGAATTGATGTCAAAAGATGATGTTTCATAACAAGTAACAAAGATGGCTAAGTCAACGCCTAAGAACTTAAGAATGGGGTGAACTTTCGTGCAATCCCTGGGACCTAGGAAAATGTGATGACGTAGCCTACATAATATTCCAGGGTAAGTCAAAACTTTAAAAAATATATTTGTTTGATTCCTGTGAGTTAGATAGTAGTGAACCCAAAGTAGGCTTAATAATGTACAGTAAATGTAGTCTTTACTAAGACTAAGCTTTTGAATAGCCTTGTTCTAAAGACTAACCAATTACTCCAATTAGTTTTATTTTACCGGTATTCTACTATAATATAACTAGCCTATCGTCTATAGACTACTATTATAGGCTACATAGATAATACATACCTTACGTTGAGTATATAATGATTAGGCTACTTAGGAATGATAGGCCTACTCGTCTTAAAAAAAAGGTTTTATTGTCATTAAAACTGTTTGTTCCTTTTTTCATTTCAGGTTTGCCTGCCAGATAAGACTTTTGCACCAGAGCTCTACTATGCTATGGATTAAATACAGTGTAGTAGTACCATCTGAATTCATTGTACATCATGTATACTACATCATCTACACTAAACTAACTATGGATTAAAGACAGTGTAGTAGTACCATCTGAATTAATTGTACATCATGTATACTACATCATCTACACTAAACTAACTATGGATTAAAGTGTTATACCATCTGAATTTATTGAACATCCTGTATACTACATCATCTACACTAAACTAACTATGGATTAAAGACAGTGTAGTAGTACCATCTGAATTAATTGTACATCATGTATACTACATCACCTACACTAAACTAACTATGGATTAAAGAAAGTGTAGTACCATCTGAATTAATTGTACATCATGTATACTACATCATCTACACTAAACTAACTATGGATTAAAGACAGTGTAGTACTGTTGTAATCATTATGTCTATTTGTTGTTTCCCTTGTGTGAACTGTGAGAGTGCTGCCCCTTTCATTGTTAACCCAGATTCCCAGTGTATGTTCCTTGTGTCTTTGTTCCTCTATCCTAATGTGTTAATCTTCATTACAGAATAAAGACTTAGTACAACTGTGAACTGTTTCTATTACATTTCGATATATTACAAGTACCATCTGAATTCATTGTACATCCAGCATAGTACACCATCTACACTCAACTAAACTTTGGATTTCAAAATGTGTAGTACCATCTGAATTCATTGTAGGCTTCACTCAGCATACAACACCAGCTACATTCAACTAACTAAAACTACAACAGGTTCTTGTTAAACTTAGATCTTGATATTGTGATAAATGTAGAAATTAAATGCACATATTTACGGTACACTTTATTTCTACAGTGAACATTGTTTGAACAACAAAAAATAAAGAATAAAAAAAGGTTGAACTCAAACGTAGTTTTTTTTTTAATCACTGTTAATTTGGCAACGATATTTTCGTCAACGGTATTTTCGGCAAGGTAATTTTGGCAAAGGTAAATTTGGAATAGGTAAATTCGGCAAAACTAGCAAAGCGGTAAAATTGGCAACGGTGAAATTGGCAATCATATAATATCCACTGTTTTTATTAAAAGTATTGGTAGGACTACAATCTATTCCATGTATCGGCAACCTATGGAATGCGTGCCATCCATGGCACGCCAACCGGTTTTAAATAACACATGAAAGACCACCAAAATGGTGAAAAGAGCAGGGAAACATTAAGGCACACTTTGGCACGTAATTTAATTTAACGTCCTCTAATGATCAAAAACGAAAATTTTAAATAGGAGCCAAAGGTACCCTCCCCCCCCAGCCCACCGCACCCCACCCCCAAAGGTGGCCAAAGGGCCAAAGGTGGTATGTGTGTAAGGTAGCCCAACTGACGATCACTTGGAGTTCTGTTTAGATCTTTACGCATCAATGCATTCCCTTATCTCCAAAACGTCCCTATAAACTTCCTCCGTTTATAGCACATTGGCGAGATTACGTAGGCCCTAACTCTGACTACTTGACCTACACCATGATACTGGTAGTGTTTGCAAGAGCAGACGTAGAATGCCCCCCTTCCCTCCCGCCCCCGATATATAAAGCATACAAATTAGGTAACAAAAAATAGTTAATTAGTTCGTTTGACTAAAAATTAAATTTAAGAAAAACTGAATAAAACCACCGTTTTTTTGTAAAAACCATTTACGTTAATTAACTAATGCATAAAAAGGAACATTTAAATAGACGCCAAATGTAACCCCTCCCCCCCCCTTGTCTATAGCACAAGGAAACAAGGCAAAGCAATGTTACATAATGTAGATTAGTTGCCATCCCTTCTTCTTTTTTAAACACCAGAATGAGACTCGCCGTGTTAACAAAAGCAAACTCTAGCCCCTCCCTCCCCGTCTCACCACCCCGTCTCCCCACCCTCGTCTCCCCAACCCCGTCTCCCCACCGATTAAAGTGTTAGTGACCAGCTTGGTAGCACCAGGCTAAGCACTGTATAAGTCAGTATAAGTAGTGAAAACTAAAAGAGGTTGGGGGGGGGGGGGGTATTCGTTTAAATTCCTTTTTAATCCCAGAACATTGTTGTTATTAGTAAAACAAATCAGTATTTCTATCAAAACATTGATAATGATATTGGATTTCATTGTATTATTACAATTTTGAAAAAAAATAATTTAGTTATTTACTTTTCTTATATATTTAAATTATATTACAAACGAGAGTTGTAAATAAAACATTGAAATTGTATAAAAGTACTTTCAATGTTTAAACCAATTTACTTAGGCTATAAGGCACATTTAGCTACAAATATCTTGTAAGTTATCGAGGTTTCTATGTCAAATATAGCCAACTATTATGTATTGTTGTAGGCCTATATGTCTAAGTAATGTATACTTGTATCGTTATAACATAGAAGGTACAAGGTTTAAAACTACAAAGACAAAAGTTAACCTACTGATTGACGGCAAATAGCCGACTGCAATGGAATGTGATAAAATGTGTTATGGTGGCCATGTGTTCCCCCCCCCCCCACACACACACACTCAACAACCCGTGTTGAGAGAATAGGCCTATAGGTCAGCAAAGTAATTCCTTAACTCTCCCTGACGTAACCGGTCAAGAAAATTCGTGTATCTCGGGAGAGGGGAATAAGGACTGTGTTCGTTTTTGATAGATATATAAAGTAGGAGGGTTGTAATGTGTTTGCAATTTTTCCCGTACGATCTAAACAAACCTGGGCTCATTCGTAAAGGACTTAGTATGGTCGTGCCTGAAAGGAGAGTCTGGTCGGGGGCGGGAGGGGAGGAGGCACTCTACGTTTGCTCTTGTTTACACAACCAGCATCATACGGTGTAGGGGTGGCGGTCAGGTAGTCAGAGTTACGTAATATCGTGGGGGAGACAAACGTATGCTTTGATGCCTAAAGTCAATTTGGCTACCTTACACACATAGGCGTACCTTTACATTTGCCGAGGCGTAACTTGAGGGGGTGGGAAGAAACGCCAGGGCTGGGGAAGGGGTACATTTGGCGCCTATTTAAAATGTTTGTCTTTGATTATTAGATGACGTTCAATTAAATAACGTGCCAAATTGCTCCTTAATGTTATCATGCTCTTTTCACCATTTTGGTGGTCTTTCATGTGCCATTTAAAAACACTCTGTGTGCCAAGTATGGCACGCATTGCATAGGTTGCCTATCCATGGACTAGAGTATAGTCTAACCAATACTTTTAATAAAAACAGTGGATATTATATGATTGCCAATTTTACCGCTTTGCGTGTTTTGCCGAATTTACCTATTCCGAAATTACCTTTGCCAAAATCACCTTGCCTTAAATACCGGTTCCGAATTTACCATTGCCAAAATTTACCGAGCACCGTTTTTTTTACTTGTTCTGTAATCTAATTGTTTTCTTGTTGTCTGTAAGTTCAAATTAAATAATTTCAGATAGATCTAGATCTTATAATTAGGCTACATGTATTTTGAAACTATAAAATAACATGAAAGAAAACAGATTGTAAGTAAGCCTATAATATAAATATAGCATCATAGTTTAAAAAAAAGCAGTAGGCCTAACTTATAGCAGTATGTAAGGATTTATTTAATGGTAAATTAAAGTACCGGTCAACATTCATAAATAGACCTAAGATTAACTGTAGTAGATACTACTACATAGTAGACACTACAGCACTGATACAATACACATATTATTATGCCGGCGCCTGAGGCAAGTGTGTACACACTACGTTCACTACACCTCGCAAGCCTAAGGCCTCCAGCGCGTGACGTACAAAAGTAGCACTTTGGCCTGTATTTACGGTGGTCTTGGGAGACCCCACCTCACTCTCAACGACAGCAAACCAGTTGGTCCGCGGCCGCTTATTCAGTATTCACGGCTAACCCTTATATCTAAAGGTAATTCCCCTATCTGCCACCTGGGAAAGAGATGATAGCTCCCACAAGAACATGTTTTAATTCTCACATATTTAAAATGTGTTTATGTATAAGTAAAGTATTTTTAATGCTACGTCACAATGTTTAAGTTTAAGGGCATGGTGGACATTTTGTGTTGTTGTTGTGTTTAATGTGTTTTCTAGATCAAAATTCATAAACGAAACTCTTTAATATTAAGCAATAATATAGGCTACTTCTTTCCAAGATAATAATCGCTTAAATTGTAATGAAACAAAAATAAAAGCTGAAACAGAATGTATTTAACGGGGAATTTGGTATTTCTATTTTTTTTAAGCCGAAGTAATGCGATAAAAATAAAAAAACTAACTCAATCGAAACATGAAAATCTGATAAGAAATTAATGAAATCTTTTCCTATTTCAGTCTTAGTTGTTTGCCGTGTTTTGTATTTTTCTTGTAACTCTCCAGTATCACCATCCCTGAATCCTGGGCCCGCTACACCCAGGAGAACATTGCTCGGTCGCAGAGAGAGAGGGCCGCTAGTGAGAGACTTCGTGGTGAGATAGATAGCACTCTCAGGCAATGTGCCAATGACATGTGGAACAACTTCAATGCTGTCAACAACTCTTTCAACACCAGAATTAGGGAGTCTACAGACGCCAGGAATAAACTACAGGCACATCTACAGAAGGTAATTTACTGGGTAGCCAAGGCACATCTACAGAAGGTAATTTACTCGGTAGCTAAAGCACATCTACAGAAGTTAATTTACTGGGTAGCCATGGCAAATCTACAAAAGGTAATTTACTGGGTAGCCATGGCACATCTACATGGGGTAATTTACTGGGTAGTCATGGCACATCTACAGAAAGTAATTTACTGGGTAGTCATGGCACATCTACAGAAAGTAATTCACTGGGTAGTCATGGCACATCTACAGAAAGTAATTTACTGGGTAGCCATGGCACATCTACAGAAAGTAATTTACTGGGAAGCCATGGCACATCTACAGAAGGTAATTTATTGGGTAGCCATGGCACATCTACAGAAAGTAATTTATTGGGTAGCCACGGCACATCTACAGAAAGTAATTTCCTGGGTAGCCATGGCACATCTACAGAAAGTAATTTACTGGGTAGCCATGGCACATCTACAGAAAGTAATTTATTGGGTAGCCATGGCACATCTACAGAAAGTAATTTACTGGGTAGCCATGGCAAATCTACAGAAAGTAATTTACTGGGTAGCCATGGCACATCTACAGAAGGTAATTTATTGGGTAGCCATGGCACATCTACAGAAAGTAATTTACTGGTTAGCCATGGCACATCTACAGAAAGTAATTTACTGGGTAGCCATAGTACATCTACAGAAAGTAATTTACTGGGTAGCCATGGCACATCTACAGAAAGTAATTTACTGGGTAGCCATGACACATCTACAGAAAGTAATTTACTGGGTAGCCATGGCACATCTACAAAAGCTAATTTATTGGGTAGCCATGGCACATCTACAGAAAGTAATTTACTGGGTAGCCATGGCACATATACAGAAAGTAATTTACTGGGTAGCCATGGCACATCTACAGAGGGTAATTTACTGGGTAGCCATGGCACATCTACAGAAAGTAATTTACTGGGTAGCCATGGCACATCTACAGAAAGTAATTTACTGGGTAGCCATGGCACATCTACAGAAGCTAATTTACTGGGTAGCCATGGCACATCTACAGAAAGTAATTTACTGGGTAGTCATGGCACATCTACATAAAGTAATTTACTGGGTAGCCATGGCACATCTACAGAAGCTAATTTACTGGGTAGCCATGGCACATCTACAGAAAGTAATTTACTGGGTAGTCATGGCACATCTACATAAAGTAATTTACTGGGTAGCCATGGCACATCTACAGAAGCTAATTTACTGGGTAGCCATGGCACATCTACATAAAGTAATTTACTGGGTAGCCATGGCACATCTACAGAAAGTAATTTACTGGGTAGCCATGGCACATCTACAGAAAGTAATTTACTGGGTAGTCATGGCACATCTACAGAAAGTAATTTACTGGGTAGTCATGGCACATCTACAGAAAGTAATTTACTGGGTAGCCATGGCACATCTACAGAAGCTATTTTACTGGGTAGTCATGGACACTCACTGGTAATATCATCTTGAGATGAAGTTGTCTTAGTTTAGATTTGAGTAGAAACAATGTTTTGACAATTCCTCTATAACGACGGATGCCTAAATTGATCCATGGGGCCGGTGAAGCAGCGTTCACCAGTTTCTGTGGCCACGGCATACTAGGTGATTGTGTGGCCAGCACTATGCACAGCGGCCTTTACTTTACCCCAACTGAGGTCAGGTACCCATCAGAGCTGGGTAGACACATGGACACCCTACAGAGTCGGGAAAGAATCCTAGCCTGCACCAGGATTTGAACCCATGACCTTCTGTACGCTGTGCCGCACGGCCACCATGCCCCTGGCTTTAAATGAAACCAGGTAAAAAACTATTGTTTGACAAATCCGTTAAATTGTAGCAGAATACAAAGAACATAAAGGAGAATACTAGAATTTCTAATTCTTTGTTTTACCTGATAATTAGGATCCCCAACGTCCTTACCCCACATGATTCTAGCATGGGTAAAACTCTACTACTTGATTCAAGCATGGGTAAAACTCTACTACTTGATTCAAGCATGGGTAAAACTTTACTACATGATTCTAGCATGGGTAAAACTTTACTACTTGATTCTAGCATGGGTAAAACTCTACTACTTGATTCTAGCATGGGTAAAACTTTACTACATGATTCTAGCATGGGTAAAACTTTACTACATGATTCTAGCATGGGTAAAACTCTACTACTTGATTCAAGCATGGGTAAAACTCTACTACTTGATTCTAGCATGGGTAAAACTTTACTACATGATTCTAGCATGGGTAAAACTTTACTACATGATTCTAGCATGGGTAAAACTCTACTACTTGATTCTAGCATGGGTAAAACTTTACTACATGATTCTAGCATGGGTAAAACTCTACTACTAGATGCGATGTAACTATTAAGTTTTATCTCGAGCAAATTCAAATTGCGGTACTTGTTGCGAGGAGTAAAACATAAAGGTAAGCCGTGCACACTCACACAGGAGATTCCTGTGTCGTATATATTTCAGCTATTTTTCAATCTTGGTCTTATTGAGGTAAAGTCTAGGTACAAATAGCTACTTTTAAAAATAATGGAAACAAATTGTGTCAATAGACATGCAAGCAAGCGCCAATAGAAATACTGAAAAAAAAATAGATAAACAATAAAAAGAAATTAGTCTACAATTTTAATAATTGTGAATATTTTTTATATAATGTTATTTGTTTACGAATAATGGTTGCCTGTACCAACCCAATTTTGAAAACTAAAGCTGCCGCTGCCAACCCATGTCTCGTTGAAGCTAATTTACCCAACCCAAGTATAAAAGCCTTTGTGGATATATCCAGCTGGAAGACCCCCACCAGATATTTGTCAGGTAACTTAGTTCTAATGTGCAGGTGTTTTTAATTCCAGGCAATGCAGGAGATCTTTGACATGGAAAGGAACATAGCGCTGTTGAGGAAAGCCATCATGGATAAAGAGCAACCCATGAAGGTTGCCCAGACTAGACTGGACGAGAGAACTCGTAGAATCAACGTGGAGCTATGCAATGATCCTGCAATGAAGTCGTAAGTCTAGCACGCTACTTACTAGTAATGCCATGGCGTTAGATTGTCACATTTCTGACATTTGAGATTTCTAATGCATGATGTTTTTTTAGATATTTCGTCTGAATCTGACCCTAGACAGTAGTCTTTTACCATTATACTGTTTCTGTTTCCAACATTTAAATATATATTGGACAAATTTAGTAGTTCTCTGTTCATAACGTAAATTAAATAGTGAATCAGTTCGGTACTCAAAGTTTTCACTGTTCATAAAATACCATACCTACATTGTGTCTTGTATTTTTGATTGTCCATGTTGTGTCATATTTTATCATTACATTACATGATGTAGACTATTGTAGACTTATTTCTCTCTTTCTCTTGTCTCATAAAGACTATTGTCGACTTATTTCTACCTTTCACTTGTCTGATGTAGACTATTGTAGACTTATTTCTACCTTTCACTTGTCTGATGTAGACTATTGTAGACTTATTTCTCTCTTTCTCTTGTCTCATATAGACTATTGTCGACTTATTTCTACCTTTCACTTGTCTGATGTACACTATTGTAGACTTATTTCTACCTTTCACTTGTCTGATGTAGACTATTGTCGACTTATTTCTACCTTTCACTTGTCTGATGTACACTATTGTAGACTTATTTCTACCTTTCTCTTGTCTCATATAGGCTATTGTCGACTTATTTCTACCTTTCACTTGTCTGATGTACACTATTGTAGACTTATTTCTACCTTTCACTTATTTGAAGTAGACTATTGTAGACTTATTTCTCTCTTTCACTTGTCTGATGAACTATTGTAGACTTATTTCTACCTTTTTCTTGTCTGATATAGACTATTGTAGACTTTTTTCTACCTTTCACTTGCCTGATGTAGACTATTGTCAATTTTTTTGTCTCTTTCACTTGTCTGATGAACTATTGTAGACTTATTTCTACCTTTCACTTGTCTGATGTATTGTAGACTTATTTCTCTCTTTCACTTGTCTGATGTAGACTATTGTCGACTTATTTCTCTCTTTCACTTGTCTGATGTAGACTATTGTAGACTTATTTCTCTCTTTCACTTGTCTGATGTAGACTACTGTCGACTTATTTCTCTCTTTCACTTGTCTGATGTAGACTATTGTATACTTATTTCTTTCACTTGTCTAATGTAGACTATTGTAGATTTATTTCTCTCTTTCACTTGCCTGATGTAGACTATTGTCGATTTATTTTTCTCTTTCACTTATCTGATGAACTATTGTAGACTTATTTCTACCTTTCACTTGTCTGATGTAGACTATTGTCGACTTATTTCTCTCTTTCACTTGTCTGATGTATTGTAGACTTATTTCTCTCTTTCACTTGTCTGATGTAGACTATTGTCGACTTATTTCTCTCTTTCACTTGTCTGATGTAGACTATTGTAGACTTATTTCTCTCTTTCACTTGTCTGATGTAGAATATTGTAGACTTTTTTCTCTTTCACTTGTCTGATGTAGACTATTGTAGACTTATTTCTCTCTTTCACTTGTCTGATGTAGACTATTGTATACTTATTTCTTTCTTTCACTTGTCTGATGTAGACTATTGTAGATTTATTTCTCTCTTTCACTTGCCTGATGTAGACTATTGTCGATTTATTTTTCTCTTTCACTTGTCTAATGAACTATTGTAGACTTATTTCTACCTTTCACTTGTCTGATGTAGACTATTGTCGACTTATTTCTCTCTTTCACTTGTCTGATGTAGACTATTGTATACTTATTTCTCTCTTTCACTTGTCTGATGTAGACTATTGTCGACTTATTTCTCTCTTTCACTTGTCTGATGTAGACTATTGTAGACTTATTTTTCTCTTTCACTTGTCTGATGTAGAATATTGTCGACTTATTCCTCTCTTTCACTTGTCTGATGTAGACTATTATATACTTATTTCTACCTTTCACTTTTCTTATGTAGAGTATTGTAGAATTATTTCTACCTTTCACTTGTCTGATTTAGACTATTGCAGACTTATTTCTACCTTTCACTTGTCTGATGTAGACTATTATAGACTCATTTCTACCTTTCACTTTTCTTATGTAGACTATTGTAGACTTATTTCTACCTTTCACTTGTCTGATGTAGACTATTGCAGACTTATTTCTACCTTTCACTTGTCTGGTGTAGACTATTATAGACTTATTTCTCTCTTTCACTTGTCTGATGTAGAATATTGTCGACTTATTTCTCTCTTTCACTTGTCTATTGTAGAATATTGTAGACTTATTTCTCTATTTCACTTGTCTGATGTACACTATTATATAATTTTTTCTCTCTTTCACTTGTCTGATGTAGAATATTGTAGACTTATTTCTCTCTTTCACTTGCCTGATGTAGACTATTGTAGACTTATTTCTCTTTTTCACTTGTCTGATGTAGACTATTGTAGACTTATTTTTCTCTTTCACTTGTCTGATGTAGACTATTGTAGACTTATTTCTCTTTTTCACTTGTCTGATGTAGACTATTGAAGACTTATTTCTACCTTTTACTTGCCTGATGTAGACTATTGTAGACTTATTTCTCTTTTTCACTTGCCTGATGTAGACTATTGTAGACTTATTTCTCTCTTTCACTTGTCTGATGTAGACTATTGTAGACTTATTTTTCTCTTTCACTTGTCTGATGTAGACTATTGTCGACTTATTTCTCTCTTTCACTTGTCTGATGTACACTATTATATACTTTTTTTCTCTCTTTCACTTGTCTGATGTAGACTATTGTATACTTATTTCTACCTTTCACTTGTCTGATGTAGACTATTGTATACTTTTTTCTACCTTTCATTTGTCTGATGTAGACTATTGTATACTTATTTCTACCTTTTACTTGTCTGATGTAGACTATTGTAGACTTATTTCTACCTTTTACTTGTCTGATGTAGACTATTGTAGACTCTCTATTACACTTGTCTGATCCAGACTCCAGCGAGAGGTCTCAGAAATCAAAGAGTCGGTTCGCATCCTGAAAGACCGTCTGAAAGCTTCAGAGCTGTCCCTGGCCCGTCTGATCAAGACCAAGGCCACACTCGAGCACGACATTTCGGTCAAGGACAACTCCCTCAAGATCGACGCCTCGTTCTGCATGGGCATGCGCAAAGGCTTCCCGATGGATCCAAAAGTTGGACCCATCTTTCAGATGCCCATTTGTTAAAGAAACAAAGCAACTCTCCTGAAATCAATAACCCTAATGGTGGTTGTAATTGTTTTTTATAGTATTAGCACAAACAGGTGTTTTAATTTGTTTCTAATGACATAATATTTGAAACAACAGAAGGAGCAAAATTTAATTTATTTCTTAGAAATTTATTTATATATTATTTGTCCTTATAATGTTTTTAAGCGTCACTTTTACTTATCTTTTTTTAGATATATTTATTCAAATTAGTACACACCTTTTTTTAATTGCAATTCTATTAGCTCTGACTGTGACACGTCTGTGTAATTATGATTAAATATACAGTTATTCAATAAATAATCATGTGATATTTTCAATATATAATTTTCATAATAAATTAAGCAGTTTTTTGTACCTTGTGAAATTCAGTTAGAGTAGGCCTATATTTTTATCTTTTACAAAAAAATCCAAGTATTATTCAATTAAAACAGTATTAGCTAATTTGTTGACCATAATCAACAAATGTTGTACATTTTATTGTATCAGTATTTAAAATTTAACACAAAAAATATATTTATATTTAATTTATATAATTTTATTTGTTTCCCTAGTAATGTGTACAGTTTTTAATTTTTAAATTAATATTCATAATTAACAAAAATGTTTCTTTCTTCTTTCTGTCTCATATTTATATTTTTGTGGCCAAGAGTTTGACGCGATTGTGTACAGTCACGTGTACATCTTTGTCTGTGTACACAATGCATGTTTTCTGGGCCTATGTAAGTACACACATCTCTTGCACGACAATAAGAACTCACGTTTCTAAATGCACTCGCTAGATTGCTCGGTCAATGCAAATGGACTGCATCATTGTATTTGTATATTTCTACTACACCTAAAACTTTGACCTTTAACCTAATTTTTATTCTAATATTTTACTTTATTGCAAATTTTGAATAGTCTAATATTTATATGGAAAACGATATATTTTTTTTGTTTATGTTGAGACTTTATTTTCTGAGTTTTTAATGATAAAAATAAAAACCAGTAGATCTAGTTACAAGTTTTCATGGAGCTATTTCCCCTACACAGCTTATTTAATTTTGCTATCATATTTCTGTTTTTGGTTTTTATTATAGCTTGTGTGATTATTCGATCACTTTTTTTAATACCAGAAACTCTTTTACTGAAATCAATCAAACGTCCCTGAAATATTTCTTTCTATGTAATATTTATTCAGTATGTTTATATCTAGGTTTAGTTTAAATAAATTCCGATATCATATTTTTTTATTTTTTTTTTCTTTGAAGTCTAGCTGTGATTTTGTTTAAAAACCAGCTACGCTCATCCACGAACTACGGCTGTGATATTGTATAAAAGAGTGCACTTTTCATTTATGTTTTAATTTTCTATTAATTTGTTTGCTAAAATTGTATAGTAGAAATATTAGTGATTCTTAGTTTTGGATACTTTAAAGAAATACTTAAATGGAGCTGCAAGCTGACTTTGTAAATATGCAAACTACATATTTTAGTCAAATTTCAAACCGTTTCATTGCTTCAATACCTATTTTCAAGATTTTTAATCAACACTTTTCTAATGTCAATGGCATTCTCTTTTTAATGCAAATAAAAAATATTTTTTTGCTTTGGGAATAATTTCATTTTTGTTTATTCATGGTTTGCTGGAATGAAAAAAAGATAGGTGACTGGACGGATGAATAGATGAACAAATGGATAGATGGATTGGTGAATGGAAGGGTAAGTGAGTGGATAAAGGGGGGGGAGGGGGGTGTTTGGAGTTTTGGTGAATGCAGAGTCGGATGATTGTGTAAGAGAATTGGTGTATGTATAAATAAATGTATGGATGGATATGTGTGTGGATGAATGAATGGATGGGTAAGAAGATGTAAGAGTGACCGGATAAATGAATGAAAAGACCCATAGATATAAGAATGGATGTGTAAATGAGTAAATTGTCTGTATTGGTGGTAATGTATGCTGTGGATAGATTGATTACTTTATGTACGGTTAAATGAATGTGTGAATATGAGTCTTCTTGTAATCCAATATTACGAATATGTGTAGTTCCTGATTGGATTATGTACGGTTAAATGAATGTGTGAATATGAGTCTTCTTGTAATCCAATATTACGAATATGTGTAGTTCCTGATTGGATTATGTATGGTTAAATGAATGTGTGAATATGAGTCTTCTTGTAATCCAATATTACGAATATGTGTAGTTCCTGATTGGATTATGTACGGTTAAATGAATGTGTGAATATGAGTCTTCTTGTAATCCAATATTACGAATATGTGTAGTTCCTGATTGGATTATGTACGGTTAAATGAATGTGTGAATATGAGTCTTCTTGTAATCCAATATTACGAATATGTGTAGTTCCTGACAGGATTATGTACGGTTAAATGAATGTGTGAATATGAGTCTTCTTGTAATCCAATATTACGAATATGTGTAGTTCCTGATTGGATTATGTACGGTTAAATGAATTTGTGAATATGAGTCTTCTTGTAATCCAATATTACGAATATGTGTAGTTCCTGATTGGATTAGCCTATGTACGGTTTAATGAATGTGTGAATATGAGTCTTCTTGTAATCCAATATTACGAATATGTGTAGTTCCTGATTGGATTATGTACGGTTAAATGAATGTGTGAATATGAGTCTTCTTGTAATTTAATATTACGAATATGTGCAGTTCCTGATTGGATTATGTGCAGTTAAATGAATGTGTGAATATGAGTCTTCTTGTAATCCAATATTACGAATATGTGTAGTTCCTGACAGGATTATGTACGGTTAAATGTATGTGTGAATATGAGTCTTCTTGTAATCCAATATTACGAATATGTGTAGTTCCTGATTGGATTATGTACGGTTAAATGAATTTGTGAATATGAGTCTTCTTGTAATCCAATATTACGAATATGTGTAGTTCCTGATTGGATTATGTACGGTTAAATAAATGTGTGAATATGAGTCTTCTTGTAATCCAATATTACGAATATGTGTAGTTCCTGATTGGATTATGTACGGTTAAATGAATGTGTAAATATGAGTCTTCTTGTAATTTAATATTACGAATATGTGTAGTTCCTGATTGGATTATGTGCGGTTAAATGAATGTGTGAATATGAGTCTTCTTGTAATCCAATATTACGAATATGTGTAGTTCCTGATTGGATTATGTACGGTTAAATGAATGTGTGAATATGAGTCTTCTTGTAATCCAATATTACGAATATGTGTAGTTCCTGATTGGATTATGTACGGTTAAATGAATGTGTGAATATGAGTCTTCTTGTAATCCAATATTACGAATATGTGTAGTTCCTGATTGGATTATGTACGGTTAAATGAATGTGTGAATATGAGTCTTCTTGTAATCCAATATTACGAATATGTGTAGTTCCTGATTGGATTATGTACGGTTAAATGAATGTGTGAATATGAGTGTTCTTGTAATCCAATATTACGAATATGTGTAGTTCCTGATTGGATTATGTACGGTTAAATGAATGTGTGAATATGAGTCTTTTTGTAATCCAATATTACGAATATGTGTAGTTCCTGATTGGATTATGTACGGTTAAATGAATGTGTGAATATGAGTCTTCTTGTAATCCAATATTACGAATATGTGTAGTTCCTGATTGGATTATGTACGGTTAAATGAATGTGTGAATATGAGTCTTCTTGTAATCCAATATTACGAATATGTGTAGTTCCTGATTGGATTATGTACGGTTAAATGAATGTGTGAATATGAGTCTTCTTGTAATCCAATATTACGAATATGTGTAGTTCCTGATTGGATTATGTACGGTTAAATGAATGTGTGAATATGAGTCTTCTTGTAATCCAATATTACGAATATGTGTAGTTCCTGATTGGATTATGTACGGTTAAATGAATGTGTGAATATGAGTCTTCTTGTAATTTAATATTACGAATATGTGTAGTTCCTGATTGGATTATGTGCGGTTAAATGAATGTGTGAATATGAGTCTTCTTGTAATCCAATATTACGAATATGTGTAGTTCCTGATTGGATTATGTACGGTTAAATGAATGTGTGAATATGAGTCTTCTTGTAATCCAATATTACGAATATGTGTAGTTCCTGATTGGATTATGTACGGTTAAATGAATGTGTGAATATGAGTCTTCTTGTAATCCAATATTACGAATATGTGTAGTTCCTGATTGGATTATGTACGGTTAAATGAATGTGTGAATATGAGTGTTCTTGTAATCCAATATTACGAATATGTGTAGTTCCTGATTGGATTATGTACGGTTAAATGAATGTGTGAATATGAGTCTTCTTGTAATCCAATATTACGAATATGTGTAGTTCCTGATTGGATTATGTACGGTTAAATGAATGTGTGAATATGAGTCTTCTTGTAATCCAATATTACGAATATGTGTAGTTCCTGATTGGATTATGTACGGTTAAATGAATGTGTGAATATGAGTCTTCTTGTAATCCAATATTACGAATATGTGTAGTTCCTGATTGGATTATGTACGGTCAAATGAATGTGTGAATATGAGTGTTCTTGTAATCCAATATTACGAATATGTGTAGTTCCTGATTGGATTATGTACGGTTAAATGAATGTGTGAATATGAGTCTTCTTGTAATCCAATATTACGAATATGTGTAGTTCCTGATTGGATTATGTACGGTTAAATGAATGTGTGAATATGAGTCTTCTTGTAATCCAATAATACGAATATGTGTAGTTCCTGATTGGATTATGTACGGTTAAATGAATGTGTGAATATGAGTCTTTTTGTAATCCAATATTACGAATATGTGTAATTTCTGAGAACACAAACACACAAATCGATCCATCCAGTTTATGGGTGGAAGTAAACAATGAAAGATTGCGATGTTGATTCAAGAATTTCTCCCCATGTTTGTAGTTCAGCAAAGTGAAGTTTGTTCCAGCCTTGACACCACACACAGATACCTTCACACACAGATACCTGCACACACAGATACCTGCTTCTCACAGACGAAATATTATAGTTACTTTCCCACGCAGAAAGAAAACAGAGTGCAAAGTGACGAGAAATAAATTATGTTCAGAAGTTCCCTGCCCTTGTTTTGTTAAAACATTTGTGGAAATATTAACAGACACAATTTACTGTTGTTTCTTTACAACTGTGTTTAATTTGATTTTTTTTTCTTCATTTCATAATAACATGACAACTTGTGTAGTGTACCGTGTTACTCAAAATGAGAAAAGGTGCAAATGGAGAAATTGGTGTCGAGCGGAGTTTCAGATATTGTTCATGCCTTCTCTGATTAAGGAATTTACAACGTAGGTCAAGCTAGGATTGTTGTAGGCCCTACAGAGATGTGTAAATGATCTATAGCAGGGGTCGGGAACCTTTTTGTCTGGGAGAGCCATGGACACCAATATTTTTAAAAGTAATTCTGTGAGAGCCATACATTATGTTTCAAACTAAAAATTCAAGTAAATGTATACATTGTGTGTATTTTCAACACTAAAAGTACAATAATTATGTCTTTGAATTCGTCTGATGCTGAGCTCCAGTAGACTTTAGCTCATTTGTTGAATGAAATATTGATATAAAATTAATATGTAGATCAAAAAGTCTAAAAAAAACATTTTTTTTTTATAATCGAACATTTGTCTGCGAGCCAGATGCAGCCATCAAAAGAGCCACATCTGGCTCGCGAGCCATGGGTTCCCCACCCCTGATCTATAGGTTAATCCCACTTGTGTATCACGTGATGTAAACAAATTTCAGGCGGATGGCAATTCCTATTGTCGATAATTTCGAGGCGATCATGACGTTAACAACATTCACACTGAGTTTTAAGCCTAAAATCAGTACTACCTAAAAATCATTACCGGTGGCTTCTTGTCCGATTAAAACCTTGTTTAAAATGGCATGTAGGACAAGTAATAATTGCAATAAAGTTTCTTATAAAGAGTCTTTAGATGCAGTTAGTAAACGAAGATATGAAGATAAATTGACTTTGATTAGTTTGATAAATGGAGTAGATCCATATGAGAACAACGTGTGGTCCACTGACGTTGTCCATTTACCAACAATTGAACAAGAAGACATATGAATATCTTGTCTATAAAGTAAGCTTTTACACTCATCAGCAATTTAAAGCTTCGAAGCAGCTTGGAGCTCATAATCAGCTAACCTCAGGCTAGGTGAGAGGTATAATGAGCCACAAACCCAAAAGCAGTGAAAACATTATCATTATCTCTGAGGTAAGTTCACCGGACTGTCAACCAAAAACCAACTGACAGGTCGCGGGTTCTATCCCTGCCACCGACGGATCCCTGTCGCCCTGGATGAGTTTTGGGCCTAGTGGACGTAATAATCTTCTACCTAGAAGGAACGTCTGTAAACTTATAAGAAAAATAATATTATTAAATATTATACTTTTTTCATTCTAAATGAGGATTTGTGTGTGTGTAGTAATTTTATAAGACTTAAGATCTATTAAAATGCTCATGTCACATAGGCCTATAATATTATATTATTTATGACATAATTTATGTGCATTATAGGGAAAACTGGGGTAAAATGGGATAGCGGGGTAAAACGAGACACACGAATTACTGAAAAACAGAAAGTCGGAGCGCTTTAGAAATGTTTAGATATAGATGTTCAGCCAGTATTATAATTTTCCTCAGTGTAGTCGTGTACCTTAATGATAGAATACATGACATTACCATACATTAAGTGTTAGCTATTCCTGTGCAAATTCATATATATTTCACCATTGGATCATTGAAATGATAATAAACACCATAACTGTAACCAGAGATTTGCTTAGAACTGTCTGTTTGTGTATGTTATACCATCTAACGAGCCAGGAGAGACTTAATCATTAATCCAGGGCGATTACAGCATCGGCACCTCATACCCCCACAACAACAAGCCACCATTACCCCCAATAACCCACAACTACCCCAATTACCCCACGTAACAGCAACAGCTTATGACAGTGATTGAATCAATCAAAAATGGTGTCTACCTATCTACCAAATATGAATCTGCTATGTGTGTGTTCCCAATACCACATGTTATTATTTTCTCAAATTGACCACCAGACCTTAGTAAACTGTCTTACGACAGATGGGATGTGCGAAAACTAGGACTAGAACACACAACCTATGATGATACACCAGTGATCTTCAACCCAAAAAGCAACACAAAATGAACAACAACAAGAACCAGACATTAATGACATTGTTAATAAAATAACAAACGAAAGTTGTGATTTTGATATTTCTGATTTGATTAACTTTGAAAATTAAACTTTTAAAATTTAACAAAGCGTTTTTCAATTGGTTGTCATCATTGGCTGTACGTTTGAATGTAGGTCTTCTCTTGTCTTCGTTTTGCAAATCTCATAAAATAGTGAATTCTATACATCAGACAGTCTGCTTCTCCTGATATTCCATACCTAAGCAACATCTGGTATCCATTAACCGAAGGGTGGGCAGTATCAATGTAAGATATATCAAATACTTTGGCTTATTAAATAGATCCCCAGTAACGCCAAAGGGGCAAGTTAAATTGCAAACGCACAAACACAAGAATCAAGGCTTGAAACGGTATGTATAACTGTCACAATTCTGGATTTAATAGTGACTATTAGCACTTAGATAGATAGCAGTGTATAACTAGAACCTTAGATTAGCTTAAGTTAGCTAGAATAGAGAGAAGGTTAGTCTGACGTCACTATCTCCTCCCTCCCTTACGCAATTACATCTCCCCATCACTCTTTCTCACCTGTTTCTCTACCCTTCACTATACTCTTGTACTACGCCCAAATTCAGAGTCTACTGACTAATACGATTCAACTTGGTACTACATCTTGGTTGAATGGGTACGAATGTGTTAGAATGTATATATTTATCCTATGCTATATTAATGTATTCATGTCATATCTTAATGTATTTATATCTTGTGCTATTTTAACGCATGTGAGCGAGTCATTATTCGATCCCTCATTCGCCCCCTTCTCTTCGCGTCCCCGCCACCCCCATCCCCTCTTATATCCCCTCAGCTTAGCGGCACGTTATGCAATTGCTTTGAGACGGTCGTTCTCTGAGCGGTTGACTAAATTCCCCCACTCAGCAGTTCGCACACACGTAACTAATTCTCGCCCGAAACCCCCCCCCCCCCAGCCACTTGAGTTAACTACTTAAGATTCTACCAAGGGAGATAAAATTCCCCACTCAGCAGGACGTCTGTATAAATTGTCTTTCATCTAGACCTCTCTCCCCCCCCCCCCTTTTCGCCCTCGCAACCCCGACCCCCAATCCATTTTTGGCTCCAATAAGCTTTTCTTATGCAAATGTATATTCAATCTAGCCAATGAGAATAGGATGTAATTAAATGTAAGCCAACCAAATTAACCTTGGGTCAGGTGACTAGTGTCCACGAAAAAGCCCACCCAACTAAACTAAAGCAGATCTCTCCCAGCTCCCGGGCTAGATACATCGTTTTGGTCTAGCTCCCAAACTGTTACTCGGACTTGCAGATACTTAGCCAGTAATCGTAATTCCCTCATTATAGTCACGTAGCCTAACCTTGGATTCCGTAACAACACAGTATATTGAGTGTTAGACGTTCCTGTGCATATATCTCAAGCATTGTATCTCCCCTGCATGTTAGTATGTGTATCTCATCATTGGATATTGAATTTGAGTCATAAATAAACACCTGAAACGTAACCAGAGACTTGCTTGCCTAACTTAGAACTGTCTGTTGTGTGTGTTAATAACATCTAAGCGAGCCAGTAGAGAACAAATAAATATTCCAGGTCAACCACAGCATCGGCACCTCGTACCTCTAAGACAACCAGCCATTATTACCCCCCTCTCAATTGCCACGTCGTGACAAAGTGGGACCTCGTATCCGGGATTATCTGAACTTCAAGCCGTTCAGCGCACTGTCAACAGCAACAACCCGAGGACTACGCCGATTCTGCTGAAACCGACCCTGGATGGGGGCTCATCTCTCTACAACACAAAGACTCTAAGCCAGCAACCAGACCCGTCATCCCAACGCCAGCAACCAGATCCATCAACCCATCAAACCAGGCTCGCCACCTTACGCAGCCCACGCCACCCCAGCCTACGCCTACGTCACCCCAGCCTACGCACCCCAGATACGCCAACCTAAGCCACCCCAGATTCGCCACTCCGAGCAATCTACGCCACCCCAGCCAGCTCACCCCATTAAGCCAGGCTCGCCACACTACGCCAGCCTACGTCACCCCAGACACACCAGCAACCAAATTTGCCACCCCATTACGCCAGATTTGCCGCCCCAACCGCCAGGTCGCCACCCTCTGGCCCGCATCAACGTACCGGCACCCGAGACGTCAGCAGAGAGACCCACCGCCGCCGCATCAGCCTGCCCGACAACTAGAGACCGCCGAGAACCCGACAACTGCCCTGTCAACCTCCCCGTAGGAACCCGCCGTAGTTCCCGGTATCCAAACCCGGGAAAATAGACACTAACATTAAACGCTAATCCAGTCCCGGCACGGGGAAAGAGAATTCCTAACCAGCCCGAAGATCTGCACCAACAGCGCCGAGCGCTATATAAACGATAACTTTATGATTGGATATACGTGTGTTAGTGTATGTGTGTAAAATTCTGGAATTGCTGTCTGGTGAGTACCATTTTGAGTTGTATTACGTTAGCTAAACTCTGAACCCCAGCACCCCCCCTATATTTTCCTTTCCTATCTCGCTATATCTCTGTCCGCCTCTAGTATCTTAATCTCGCCTCACTCTGTTACTATGGCGGAAGGTGTACTATTGCGTAAGCAGTTGAGAGAAGAGGCTATAGCTATAGGCTACATTGACTCAGACATCACTAAATACGTGGTAGAGCAGGTAGCGGCCCATGAGGCCAAGACAGAGAGAGCAGAACAGGTAGCTAGAGAGGAGAGAGCAAAGCAATTAGAAAGAGAAGATAGGCTTAGAGCAGAACAGGTAGCTAGAGAGGAGCGAGCAGAACAATTAGCTAGGGAGGACACACTTAGGTTAGAACAGTTAGCTAGAGAAGAGAGGAATAGGTTAGACGAGGAAGCACGCAGGGCACACGAATTCAGATTAGCTGAATTAGCAGCAAGTGTTAGGGCCCCCGATAACAACGACAACCCAAACTCCCCCTCATCATTTAGTTCAGCCACCCCCAACCATCCCCTCCCCAGACATGCTTCTCTATGGACCGACGTCCACGACCCCCGTTTAGAACAGTTTGACATCTACCTCCGACGGTTTAGCGACTGCATGGAGCTGAATGAGGTCCCCCCAGAATTGCATTGTAGGATCCTCGTCTCCACTCTGAGAGGAGAGGACTACGAGGCTTACTGTAAACTGGCCCCAGAAGACAGGGAGTCGTGCGCTGCACTGAAGAACGCGCTCTTAAACCGGCACCAGTTGCACGCGTCCCACTACCAGAAAAAGTTTCGGTCGTCCACGCTACGACCAGGGGAGAATTACACCCGATTCGCGGAACGAATCCAATCCTACCTTCTTAAGTGGGTTGAGTTGGGAAATATCGAGCAGTCATTCGACGGTATGGTCACCCTCCTAATGACTGAGCAGGTAGAGTCACAAATGACGCCTAAACTCAAGGCCTTCCTGATACAACACGGGATCGAAGGGTTACCCTCCTCCCTACAAAGCGCAGATAGGTTTCTGCAATCAAACCTAATAGAGTCATCCCCCTCCTCCCGCCCGGGACACCCGCAACCGCACCGACATTATGGGGACAACCACCGCGCCAACCCTCCCCCTAAATCAACCGCTCCCCAGCCGCACACGCCCCACCACGGGCGACCTCGTCCTCACAACGCACATAGAGACCACCGCCACACTAGGCCCACCCCTCAGTTAGCTCACGACAGAAACAGACGCGACCCCACCCCTTATCTTGCCGCCGGTGCATTTTACACCACGACGGACCCCGTAGACCCAGCGCAAGATCCCACTAACGGGCTTGCAACGCACGAGTTAGAAACGCCCAGCTACCCGAGCTACTTAGCTCCCGAACAGGAACCCGCCGATCAGGGGTGTGACCAGTACTCAAGCAGTGACTATGATCGAGTCCACCACGTGTTCTCTATTTCCTCGGCAGACAAACATAACCAATTCCCTCGCAGCTACGTCGACGAGATAGTCAGAATCAACGGCCGACTCGCCTCGTGCACGTATGATTCCGGTCTTAGCTTTGAGGCCCTAGTAACGCAATCAAAAATCGACCCCCGCGACTATACAGGACGCTATGTGCGACTCCAAGGTCCATCTCATAACTCTCCTATTCAGCAGCTACCGACCGCACTCGTAAACCTCAGCTCAGCACTTTTTACAGGCCCCATTGAGGCCGCCGTAATAGAAGGCCTACAAGTAGACATCCTACTCGGAAGACCGATTGTAGGTAAACAAACGCATTGCCTGCCTACACCCGCAACCTACGGATCGCCCCGCCCCACCCCCAACCAGACACCTCTCCCCCACCCCATGTCCATTAAAGATAAGCTCCGTCATGCAAGGCTGCCCACGACTAGACTCGAACTAAGACAAACACTGTGCGAATTCAGCAACTATCAGAATACCCTTATACCAAAATTCCGTAAAATTACCCGTCCGTTATTTAGATTGCTCAACGCACCCACATCGTTCCCATTATCTTGGGACAAACTCGCTACTGATGCTTTCGAGACATTGCAGCAGTGCCTAGGCCAAAACCCCTTTCGACACATGCGGCAGAGCGGACACTAACTAGTGCCCCTACACACTTCGTGGCCCAGCATACTCAGTAATACGGCCCCACGCGCGCACACTGTTAATGAGTGTGTAGTTACTCCCCTTTTCCCATGTCCCAGAGACAGTAACTTAGGTAGAAATCTTCTCTCCGAGTAGATTCCCAAATTGGCCCGGAGGGATGTCACAATTCTGGATTTAATAGTGACTATTAGCACTTAGATAGATAGCAGTGTATAACTAGAACCTTAGATTAGCTTAAGTTAGCTAGAATAGAGAGAAGGTTAGTCTGACGTCACTATCTCCTCCCTCCCTTACGCAATTACATCTCCCCATCACTCTTTCTCACCTGTTTCTCTACCCTTCACTATACTCTTGTACTACGCCCAAATTCAGAGTCTACTGACTAATACGATTCAACTTGGTACTACATCTTGGTTGAATGGGTACGAATGTGTTAGAATGTATATATTTATCCTATGCTATATTAATGTATTCATGTCATATCTTAATGTATTTATATCTTGTGCTATTTTAACGCATGTGAGCGAGTCATTATTCGATCCCTCATTCGCCCCCTTCTCTTCGCGTCCCCGCCACCCCCATCCCCTCTTATATCCCCTCAGCTTAGCGGCACGTTATGCAATTGCTTTGAGACGGTCGTTCTCTGAGCGGTTGACTAAATTCCCCCACTCAGCAGTTCGCACACACGTAACTAATTCTCGCCCGAAACCCCCCCCCCCCCAGCCACTTGAGTTAACTACTTAAGATTCTACCAAGGGAGATAAAATTCCCCACTCAGCAGGACGTCTGTATAAATTGTCTTTCATCTAGACCTCTCTCCCCCCCCCCTTTTCGCCCTCGCAACCCCGACCCCCAATCCATTTTTGGCTCCAATAAGCTTTTCTTATGCAAATGTATATTCAATCTAGCCAATGAGAATAGGATGTAATTAAATGTAAGCCAACCAAATTAACCTTGGGTCAGGTGACTAGTGTCCACGAAAAAGCCCACCCAACTAAACTAAAGCAGATCTCTCCCAGCTCCCGGGCTAGATACATCGTTTTGGTCTAGCTCCCAAACTGTTACTCGGACTTGCAGATAATTAGCCAGTAATCGTAATTCCCTCATTATAGTCACGTAGCCTAACCTTGGATTCCGTAACAACACAGTATATTGAGTGTTAGACGTTCCTGTGCATATATCTCAAGCATTGTATCTCCCCTGCATGTTAGTATGTGTATCTCATCATTGGATATTGAATTTGAGTCATAAATAAACACCTGAAACGTAACCAGAGACTTGCTTGCCTAACTTAGAACTGTCTGTTGTGTGTGTTAATAACATCTAAGCGAGCCAGTAGAGAACAAATAAATATTCCAGGTCAACCACAGCATCGGCACCTCGTACCTCTAAGACAACCAGCCATTATTACCCCCCTCTCAATTGCCACGTCGTGACAATAACTACCTTTTAATTCATACTCCATATCAATAGTTGGGGCTTATGTTTTATTGACAACAGGATTATGTTCTTGAACCAAAGTAGCAGGTTTTCCTAGAGGGAAAAAAACACCACATTAATTCATTAATATAGTATTGATGAGGATTATAATATAACACAACAAAAACAAGGACAAAAATAATATAAATATATAATTGTTAAAAATAAATATAATTGTTAAATATAAATGTAATTATTAAAAAAAGAGATAACTTTTCTTTTTGTGTGCCTGCCTATAGTCAATCTTTAAAAACTGGAAGGGCATTTTAAAAAATCATTTTAAAAAATACAAATGTGTAATGATTTTTAAATTTAATTATTGTGTTAAACGGGATTGTTTAAAGTAGCTACTTTGTAGTATGTAGCAAATCTTAAAGCTAAAACAACTAAATTTCGTTTAAATTTATTTAGTATAGCATAATATAAGTTGTCTAGTCATTAAGCCTATAAGTAAGTGTCAGAGCGGATCAAAATATAATTACCCTAGGCCTAGACAGTACTACTACTAGTAGGCTACTAGACTACAATCGACTGCATTATCATACACTACCCTCACGACACTGAGACTAACTCGGTAGGTCTACATACCCACCTTTATTTCATGCATCTTCTAGAATATAAATATGATAAAAGTAAACTTAAGCATAATATAGTCAAAATATTCCACACAAAAAAAGACTTACCTGAAATGAAATGTCTTGAACACACGCGGGTCCAAACTTTGACATTCTCGTGTGTAATGGTTTTTCTGTTTATATTTCTTAGCCAAAGTCGTCGGCGTCTTTCACTTAATTCCAAAACCAGGCCCCACGAGAGGGGGGTACAGCCGGTACGCCGTACCGGGGCCCATGAGAGTTTAGGGGGCCCATGAAAATTAAAATTTTAAATTAAATTGGCAATTACGCAAGTATTTTTTAATTATTGCTATTAAGCTAAGAGGAGATGTCCCAAAACCTCCTACAATCTCACGTGGCGCTGGGGGCCCTTAATTTTTATATTCTTTGAATGTGTACTTGAACATTTTGTTAAATTTGCAATGAAGCCTTTAGTTGTAATATAGGGCCTAATTATTTTCGATAGCATTTAGGATTTTAGTTTTCGTCTTGATTCGTCTGCCTGTGCTGCTAATGTTGGTAATGTGGAGGAGTGCTGTCAAACAGTTAAGGCATGGATGGCAGCAAACAGACTTAAATTAAATGATGACAAGACAGGCAATTATCTGTGGTTCTGATGTCAATCTTCGGAAAAAGGCTATTACTGCGATCAAGGTTGGGGCTTCCGAGATAACGCTGTCCAAAAAGGTTTGAGACCTTGGCCTTTTTATTGATAAGAAAATATCAATGGCTGTTGTTGTTCGTCCCTCATTTCCTAGGATGACCACGTCTACCAGTCGCTTTGTGGCCTCTTTGGTGGCCTATCAGTCCTATGCAGGCCCTGAAGGATTTGTTGCAGGTACTGCAGATAAAAGATGCGGTCGATGGGTCTGGCAGCGCCTTGCAGGTCTGCTTGGCTTCTCTTTCTGCTCGTTTTTGTTCGGCCCTGGATATTTGCTATATTCTGCCAACTGTGCCCCGGACGACACGACATTGCGCCACCTGCTTCTATCGGTCGCCAGTTCTTCCCATCTATCTGGGTCTACATCAAGTGCTTTCAAGGTTGCTTTCAAACTGTCTTTGAATCTTTTTTTTTTTTTGGCCGCCGGTTCTTCTTTTCCCGTGTGCTAGCTCGCCAAATAGGAGCTTTTTTGGCAGTCTGTGGTCCGGCATTCTAACTAGATGGCCAGCCCATCGCGCTTGGGATTTCATAAGCTGTGTCTGGTGCTCTGCGAAGCACTTCAGTGTCATCTTGCCAACGTATTTTTAGTAATTTGCGAAGGCAACCGACATGGAAGTGATTTAGTTGCTTTGCATGCCTACTATATACTGTCCATGTTTCGCTCGCATACAGCAATGTTGGCAGTATTGTGGCGTTGTATACATTTAACTTAGTGTCCTTTTCTGTCCCAGGCGTTTTCCCGATGGCGCCCAAAGGTGATGCTTGCTTTTGCTATTCTATTGGTTTGGCTATCAATTGTTACACATAAAAGTATTGTGGCTTGTTCGTCTCATCTACGCACCCTGGGTCAGCTGCGACCTCAACTCAATAGAAGGACGGCCAATACCGAGGCAGTCTCTTTTATCCAGTCAAGTTTGGATTATTGCAATAGTTGCATTTTGGGTTTGCGACAGAACACCGCGGCGCGCATTGTTTTGGGAGTGAGGAGGCAAGATCATATCTCCCCAACATTAAGGGATGTCCACTGGCTCCCGGTGATAAAGCAAATAGAGTAAAAAATTATGTCCATTACGTACGGATGCTTCTTCATATCTTCGGGAGCTTATATCAAGGCATAAGCCATCTAGGGAACTGCGCTCTTCATCTCAGTCACTCAACAAAACTCCTAGTTTGGATGGACACAAATAGAAGTACCTGGAAGTGCGCTCATTTGTATCAATGGTGCCATCTATATGGAACAGTTTACCTCAGACACTGAGATAGTCTGGGACAAGAGAATCTTTTAAAAAGAACTTAAAGACCTTTCTCTTTGGCTAATACATCTGCCACTGCAAATCAAACCCAGAGCGCACTAAGCATGCTAATTTAATAGCATGGATAGAAGCGTTATAAGAAATGCCCATTCTTATCTTATCTTCTTATCTCTTTTTAATTATTTTTCTCCACGGACGATTACAGATATAGACCTATGAGTCTTACAGGCTTACAGTTCTCCCTATTGGCTTAGTAGCCTAGACCTACATACTCTATATCACTGCATACTTGTACGGCTGTCAAAGCTAGTTAGTCGATCCGTTTACACTTTAATGATCTCCTGTGCGATAGCCACGAGGGGAGGTTGAAGTAATCATAATTTTAAACAAATGTAAATACACATTATTCAGTTGCAGCCTCAAGAGGTGGAAAATACTGTCAATTTAAAGCTTCATGGCATTTTTAGCACCATATGGCCAGATCGAATTGAAAGTGTAAAACAATTTGTAGCTCATATACCAGTGGTTGAGTTGGCTTTGGACGATTTGTTAAAGCTGCATCTTACTCTGAAAACCAGAAACGAAATCCATGAAATTTATAATATGCTATGTCAGTTGTTTCACTTGCACTATAATGTCAGTCACTAGTCCCTATTGACTTCTGCAACAAAGTCATGCAAGCCTTTGATGCGAATGCGACTATAGATATGGAAGCTGCAAACATAGAAAGCTTATAATATGCACAACTAGGGGCTCTGCGAAACAGTTGCAAAGCAATGTGGAATGAAGCTAAGCTTCTTGTAGCCAACCTGCAGATAGAAGTACAATAATAATTGTACTACAATAGTAATACAACTGCCAGAAAAAAAAGAACAAGATTCCATGACGAGGATACACCTGATGAAAATGTGAATGGGATGAATGAAACAGAAGAATTCCCAAAAGGATGTCCACTTTCGAAAACACATTATTTTATGTTGTATTGGATAGTGTCGATAGTGTTATTGGATGGTTATTGGATGTAAGGTCTCATATTGGTAACACTTATGATAGTTTCACAAAATGATCCACATACCTTTTAAAAGGATTCCCGATTTTCAAACGTATGTAATACAAATAAATCATCAAAATATGACTAGTGTTAGAAAAAAAAAGGTATTCGGCGGGGGGGGGGGGGGGAGGGGGGGGGCCCACAAAAGATCTCGTACCGGCATCTTTTTTTTCTCTCGAGGGCCCTGTCCAAAACACTACTACCTTTGTCCTTTATTATTGCTGACATGTGAAAAAAAGGAAATACCATTTCCTCTTATAAATATGTTGGCACAGCCTTTAATACAACGAGTCTGAAATCTGAACCATGATTTAATACAATAAGTAAGAGTGTGACTATCTAAATCTAAGCTTTCTTTAACAGCAGTAATGAAATCGAAAGTACATTTTTGCCATCCGTCATGGCGGTACACAAGAATTGATGAGGTCAATGGGATTAATCTATAGATGTCTAGCAGAGGTCGGCATTATTTTGATAATAGTGTGCCGTAGAAGAATGTCTGCTTCAGTCAGCGAGTTAACAGCCTAAAAGTCATACCACTGTAGCAACCAATGTCTTGTAGAACAGAATTACCTTTTATGGAGTTTTCAGCGTGCCATTAAAAGTCAATCTGCGTGCCACGACAGGCACTCCTGCCTTAGGTTGCCGAGCCCTAGCCTATAGTATACATTGTTGTAACAAAACCTTCAGTCTCACCGAGTCAAAGTTGCCTACATCAGTAATGTCACTGTTAATACCTTGCTCAACTTTTCACATGTTTCTTGAGCACAATGGTAGTCTAAGTGTTTTTAACAAAGACTATAATAATAAATAATAAGATGGACCGCTTGCTCTATTTTTAGAGCTTTATATATTCTTTTTTCCGTGTGCATCCAATAACGCTGTCTTAAATTACTTCTATGCTCATACGTTTGTCTAAATGTTTCCGCTGTATACAACTTTCGATTTCAGTTTTAACTTATCATTGAGAAAATCATAGCGATGAAATAAAACGGAAGTGCACAATACAAAAGGGAATCGGGAATTCCGAAAAGAAGTCATTCGAGTCATAAAAAAAGCAGAAATATTAAAGCAAGCGGTTCATCTTATTATAGATTTAGTCTTTGGTGTAAATACTTTGCTCCAACGTTCATATGTTTATTTTATACACTGTTAAGCTATTCGTTTGTAAAAAATATATTAAACACCTCCTAAAGTGCGGGTGCTGTCGAGGTCTAAATTTGAACAAGTGCTGACCCACTTACTAGATCTATATTTTATATCCTTTTACACAAGGGTACATTTGAAATTCACTTTGAGAAACATTGCTATTTTTTTTTTTTTTTTGCATTATTTAAGTTTCTCGTACCTTGATAAAAAAAAAATCTTTAAAACGGAAAAACATGATAGCCTACTGGGTGTTGGTGGGTGACTTGTGGAGGGGGGGGGGAATGGGGACTAGTTTTGGGGGGAGGGAGGTGCATGTAATGTGCTTTAACGCTTTAACGAAAGTCGACTATTTTTAGATCTGATGCAAGACACTGTCGATGTGATATACAGAACAAAGTCCATAATCTAACCACTTTTCTTCACATTTTCTTATATTAACCCGATAAAAATACGATTAGATTTGTGGTAGATGGGAAGTGTCGAAAGGATAATGGGGGGAGGGGGGGAACACAGGGGAGGGGTGACGGTGGATAATTTTAAAATCAAAGTAAACAGAATATTTAATCACATGTAGTGGTCTATAATATATAAAGTAAAATTTTCACAACATGTTGCCATACAAGCGGATTGTGTGGACATCGCAACAACCGGTCGCTTTCTTTTTTTTTCTCTACTTTTGCCGACTTACTTCAGGTGCCATCAAAGCCAGCTAGACTCAGGGAAACAATCCACAACCCGAAAAAACAGCTTGCGGATTCGAGCCCATGACCTTTGGTACGACAAGCCAAGCGCTGCTTAGGAAAGCTTTCAGTCCTGAAATTCTTTACAATCTTAAAATAAAAATAGTAATATTTTAATATTAATATTTAAAAAGTAGCCTGCCTATTGCTATTACAGTAAAAAGGGGGGGGATTATCAGTGGGGAATGGGGAAATGAACCACTCAGCTAGACAGGACATATGCAGGAAGCGAGATCGCAAAAGTAATATGTAAGACAATAAGATCAAGTGTCTTTAAATTAACCCATAGGAGTCGGATTAAAAACAAACTGTCAACTTTATATATATTTATGTAGATCTAGATAAACCGTATATTAAACATGTTATTAGCTCTCTAAATAGAAGTATAAAACTAAAAAGGCCACACACACACAAATAATATTGAGATACGCTGAACTACAGTATTTTTACTACCCAACAATTTTGAAAGAAAAATAAGGGAGGGGGTGGGGGCGGGTAATCAAGCTTTCAAAAAAAGATTTTCACAGAATTGTTGTAGGTGGGGCTAACTGTAGGTGGGGCTAACTGTCATCATCATCATCATCTGTCCTTTGGGTTTTTTTGTGGCACATAGGGCCTCTGTCAAAGCTCGCCACTCTTCACGGTCTCTTGCAAGTCGCTTCAATTCTTCCCAGCTCTTTCCAGTTCTCTCGGTTTCATCCAGTATGCTTCGTATCCATGTTCGCTTGGGTCTCCCTCTATGCCGTTTACCCTGGGGATTCCACTCTAAGGCCTGTCTAGCTCTGTTGTTGTTATCTTTCCTGAGGGTGTGTCCAATCCATCTCCACTTTCTTTCCATGATTTGTTGTTCTACTTTTCTTTGTCCACACCTCTCCCACAGCTTGGAGTTTTCTACTTTGTCGAACCATTTTATTTTAAGTATATTTCTTAAGCATCTGTTAACAAAGGTCTGGAGTCTATTTTTTGTTATCTCTGTCGTTCGCCATGTTTCGGACCCATAAAGTAGGACCGTTTTAATGCTTGTGTTAAAGATCCTTAGTTTAGTTTCGACAGAGATGTATGCAGATCTCCAGACCTGTTTCAAGTTGGCAAAGGCTTGTCGCGCCAAATTTTTTTCGACGCTCGATGTCCTTGTCTGCTCCTCCTGTTGCACTGACCACACTTCCAAGGTATACAAAGTGATTCACTTGGTCTAAGCTTTGGTTTTCTACTTGTATGTCGCCATCTTGTTTTTGGTTTATTTTCAATAATTTGGCTTTTTGATGGTTTATACTGAGCCCTACTCTTTTTCCAGTCTCACTCAAAGCTGTGATCTTCTCTTGCATATCTTGTAATCTGTGGGACAGAATGGCCAGGTCATCCGCAAACTCTAAGTATTCTAGTTTTTGCATTAGGGTCCATTGTATTCCTTTTCCTGAGTTAGCATAAGCTTCTTTTGTGACCCAGTCTAGTACTAGGAGGAACAGAAGTGGTGAGAGGAGACATCCTTGCTTGACTCCACTTGTAACATGGAATTCATCTGACATCTTACTGTCAGTGATTGAAACAGAGCATAATAAATATTCTATGGTCAAAGAGAGATAACCAATGAAAAGAAGAGTAAAACCTTGACCTTGATAACAAAAACAGACTATAATTATTATATGACAAGAGAAGACTATAGTTATCGCGCAGTTTTAGTGATTTTTGTTAGTTCACGTGTTGTGTGAGAAATGTTAGAAGGTGATGGGAGACTCGACCTTGGTAGGGCAGTGTGTGCAACGAGCTCTTGTGAGATAGGAGCTGTATTTTTTATGTGGAGATTTTGTAATGGAGATAATATTGGAGATCTCAGTGAATCTATTCTGTAAATTCTATTATGTAACTTGCAATGCAATTGAGTGAATATATATATTATTATTATTACTTATGGATTTTCAACTAAATTGTGAGGACATAAAAATGTGTGTGTAAATAAACTTATCTATATATTTTACTGTTCCTGGAGAGTGTTATTAGCTTTGTCAAAGCCTCGAAGAGATTGTTAGTGAAAGTGTTGAACAGTCACTAAATAGCAACTTACACTTACCATTATGTACTATTTGGCAGGTAAAGTTTTCATAGAGACTTTTGATGATGGTTATTATTTTATTAGATATTCCATAGTGCCTCATGATTGACCATATTGTCTCTCTATTAATGCTATCAAAAGCCTTTTCAAATTCCACAAATGTAGCATAGAGTGGAGATTGCCATTCAATAGATTGTCCTATAATGACCCGGAGTGTTGCTATCTGGTCAATGCATGATCTTCCTCTTCTGAACCCAGCCTGTTCTTCTCTTAGGAGATCATCGCAGGCTTCTTTAATTCTGTTGAGTATTGTTCTGCTGAAGACCTTGCTTGGTACTGAGAGTAGAGTAATTCCTCGCCATTTATCACACTTTGGCAGATCCCCATTCTTTAAAATTTTAATCAGTAGGCCTTTTTTCCATTCTACAGGAGGGGTTTCGGTTGACCAAATTTTATTAAAGATATTGTGGAGTTGGTTAACAAGTTCAGCTCCTCCTTCTTTTAGAACCTCAGGTGGAATATTGTCTATGCCTGCTGCTTTGCCTGTCTTCATTTGATTGATGTCCTTCCATATTTCTTCTTTGGATATTTCTTCCATATTTATGTCCAGTGTTTCTCCTTTGGTCAGATCGGGTGGATTTAGAGGGGTTGGTCTGTTTGGCACTTCCTGGAAGTATTCTTTCCATCTTCTGAGCTGGTCATCTATGGAAGAGAGGAGTTTGCCTTGTTTGTCTCGGACTGGCACATTGTAGTTAGCTTTCTTGCCACTCAAGAGTTTAGTAATTTTATGTAACTGTTTTAGGTCTCCTTTTCCTGCTGCCCCTTCTGTTTGTTCAGCTAGTTTATTATAAAATGTTCTTTTATCATGTCTAAGCATTTTTGAGACCTCTTTTGAAACTGTATGATACTCTTGTTGTGTTAGTTGTTTATGTTTTCTTGATTTAGCTTGGTTTACTGTTTGTTTTGCATGTTTCCTGTCTTCAATTCTTTGCCATGTCTCGTCGCTAATCCAATGTTTTTTTTGTTTTTTGGGGCAGGTCTTAGTACTTCATTACAAGTTCCTATAATAATTTCTTTGAAGTTATCCCAGGTTTTGTCTATGCTTTCCTCAGTATCATCTGGTTGTATTGCATAGAATCGGTTTTTAAGGGTTAATTGTAATTCACAATTCCTCTGTGAATTCTGGAGTTTGTCGAGGTCGAACTTGGTTCTCCTGTTTCTTTTTGGCCTTTGTTTGGCTAACTTTATTTTTAGCTTGGCCACTACCAGGTGGTGGTCTGATCCAACGTCTGCTCCTCTTTTGGTTCGTACATCCTGTAATGTGCTCCTCCAAGTATGGCATATAGCAATGTGGTCTATTTGATTCTCTGTTTTGTTGTCTGGTGAGACCCACGTTGCTTTGTGGAATTTTTTGTGTGGGACGATGCTGCCTCCGATCACCAGTTCATTGAATGTACAGAAGTTAGCAAACATCTCTCCATTTTCGTTCGTGTTGCCCAGTCCGTGTATGCCTATTGTCTTCTCTCTCCCTTTATTTTCTTTTCCTATTTTAGCATTCATATCTCCCATGAGGATCAGTCTATCTCTTTTGGGTATTATATCCACTATACTTTGAAGTCGCTCATAGAATGCAACTTTATCTTCTTCGGGTGCAAGGTTGGTGGGAGCATAGCACAAGACGATGTGAACATTTTGGAATCTTGAGAGAAATTTTGCTCTAATAATTCTGTCTGAAACAGGCTCCCATTCCAGGAGACTCTTAAATGAATCTTTGTTCAATAGGAGTGCCACCCCATTTTCATGGGTGTCCTCTTCGTTTTCCATTCCAGAAAAGAGCAGAGTTTCACTTGTTTGAAGCCTAGTTTCTCCAAAAGTGTTTGACCGTACTTCACTCTGTCCCAAAATTTTCAATTTGTAGTCAGCCATCTCTTTGGCGACTTGGGCGCATCTGCCTGGTTCTAGCAGGGTTTGGACATTCCATGTACCCAAGCTGAAGGGTGCCTTTTGCATTAGGAAATGTTTCTTTTTCGTCGATTTGAGTAGGGTGGTCGGCCTTGTGGGATTCTGTTGAATTTCCCCACAAGGCGTCATAAATCTCCTTTGAAGAGCCCTACTCGCGCCTCTGTGTTTTGCAAGTTTGCTTTGATTTTGTTTTTTGTAGCGTTTTTTTATATTCCATGGCCGGGTTGTTAGCCCTGCGCACAACCGTCTGGGATGATTCCCTGTACAGCTCTCTGGATAGCTGCCTTATTTTTCGGGTAAGGTTCCCTAGTCTTTATGGATCCCTCTACTTCCTGAAAGGCAGCAGGTTCTGATTTTGGTCCGCCCCGGGTATTGGATTTCCCCAACACCTACCATACAAAGTGGGCGTTCCCCAATCCCGGGGAGGCGCTCGATGGGAGATCAGAAACTCCACTCGAGGGAATAGGTAGGTGGGGCTAACTGTAGGTGGGGCTAACTGTAGGTGGGGCTAACTATGGGTGGGGCTAACTGTAGGTGGGGTTAACTGGGCCAATGCATTGAGATTTACAAGGAAGAAAGAAAATTAATTAAAAGAAAAAAAAAGAAAACCTCTAACCTTATGAACTGACGGCCCTACTGTTTCGTCACAATATGAACAATAGGCCCTACTCTTTCGTCACATTATGAACAATTGGCCCTACTCTTTCGTCACAATATGAACAATAAGCCCTACTCTTTCGTCACATTATGAACAATAGGCCCTACTCTTTCGTCACATTATGAACAATAAGCTCTACTCTTTCGTCACATTATGAACAGTAGGCCCTACTCTTTCGTCACATTATGAACAATAAGCCCTAATCTTTCGTCACATTATGAACAATAGGCCCTACTCTTTCGTCACATTATAAACAAAAGGCCCCACTTTTTCGTCACATTATGAACAATAAGCCCTACTCTTTCGTCACATTATGAACAGTAGGCCCTACTCTTTCGTCACATTATGAACAGTAGACCCTACTATTTCATCACAGTATGAACAGTAAGACCTACTCTTTCGTCACATTATGAACAGTAGGCCCTACTATTTTATCACAGTATGAACAGTAGGACCTACTCTTTCGTCACATTATGAACAGTAGGCCCTACTATTTCGTCACAGTATGAACAGTAAGACCTACTCTTTCGTCACATTATGAACAGTAGGCCCTACTATTTCATCACAGTATGAACAGTAGGACCTACTCTTTCGTCACATTATGAACAGTAGGCCCTACTATTTCGTCACATTATGAACAGTAGGCCCTACTCTTTCGTCACATTATGAACAGTAGGACCTACTATTTAAGATTAGAAAAAACAAACATACACACATGTAAACACACAAAGTTGACAGCCATGTGTATTACAGGGGCAAAAGTGAACAATAACAAAATCATCATCATCATCTGTCCTTTGGGTTCCTTGTGGAAGATAGGGCCTCTGTCAAAGCACACCACTCTCCACGGTCTCTTGCTAGTCGCTTCAATTCTTCCCAGCTCTTTCCAGTTCTTTCAGTTTCATCCAGTATGCTTCGTCTCCATGTTCGCTTGGGTCTTCCTCTATGTCGTTTGCCCTGGGGATTCCACTCTAAGGCCTGTCTAGCTCTGTTGTTGTTATCTTTCCTGAGGGTGTGTCCAATCCATCTCCACTTCCTTTCCATGATTTGTTGTTCTACTGTTCTTTGTCCACACCTCTCCCACAGCTTGGAGTTTTCTACCTTGTCGAACCATTTTATTTTATTTTTAGTTGAAAATAAACCACCAACAAGATGGCGACATACAGTTGAAAATAAACCACCAACAAGATGGCGACATACAAGTAGAAAACCAAAGCTTAGACGAAGTGAATCACTTTGTATACCTTGGAAGTGTGGTCAGTGCATCAGGGGGAGCAGACGAGGACATCGAACGTCGAATAAATAACAAAATAGCCAATGAAATATCCCTGTTACAATGTGTGGCAATTTATATAGAACATGTTAACATGTGTAATTATCTATATAGATTATACCACACTAACAGACTAGAAGACAGACAGATAGATACAAAGAAAGAATGATAGATATAAAGAAATATGATAGATAATAGATAGAAACACAGACATACAGACATATAGATGATAGATAGATAGACAAACAGACATAGTCACATACAAATAGATAGAAAGGTAGATATAGATAGGCCTAGATTGACACATAGAGATACAGATAGATAGATGATAGATAGATAAATAGATAGATAGATAGATAGATAGATAGATAAATAGATAGAGCGAGACATAGAGATAGAGACAGAGAGAGAAAAAGAGAGAGAGAGAGAGATTTGCATTACGTGTGTATGTATTAAAATTTGAGACTCAGAACTGGACCAAGTGTATAATTTCACACGAACCGTCATAGCGCCTTGGTGACCAGGCTTACAATGGCTTACATGCCCTTGGAATTCAATCCCGTATTCAACCCAGAATACAAAATATAGGCTAATCTCTGAATTTGCTGCTGAATCATTTCATTTTAAAAAATATAAATAGATTTGTATTTGTCTAGACCACATTACATGTCCCTAGCAAAATATAGCAAGGATGCATACTATTCTTTATTAATGCTGCCCCCCTCCCTTTTCCCCAAAATACACACACAAACACACACACATATACACATAATTTAACGTAACACCTTTGCAGGAGTTCTGATCACATAGAGAACTATGTTGACTTTCCTATTCAACGCTCTCCGCCAATTTAAATTGCACTCTGGGAAGGGTTAACTCTTCAATATTAACAATGTACACTTTTACCTATTTTGGTCGTCTGCCAAAGTTTCTGGTGAGGTCTTAATCTTGCATCAAGTCTTTATGGCGTTCATGTAGCAACACATTGTATTGATAGAGAGGGTGGACATTTTAAAGTGTAGATGTGTCAATGAAAGACATTTTCGGTTATTGACAGACATGATATATTATTGACAGACGTAACATTTAGTTAACAAGCAAAAAAAAAAAGAACAGCGATTCCTTAATAGGTGGATGTTTTTTTCATGTAAGCTACTGGATAGACTACTGGATAGTTTCTTGACGTACTGGATAGACTACTGGATAGTTTCTTGACGTACTGGATAGACTAGTAGATATTTTCTTCACGTACTGAATAGTTCCTTGACGTAATAATAGACTACTGGATAGTTCTTTGACGTATGCCTACTGGATAGACTAATAGATAGTTTCTTGACGTATGCCTACTGGATAGACTATTAGATAGTTTCTTGACGTACTGGATAGACTACGGGATAGTTTCTTGACGTACTGGATAGACTAATGGATAGTGTCTTGACGTACTGGATAGACTACTGGATAGTTCTTTGACGTATGCCTACTGGATAGACTAATGGATAGTTTCTTGACGTATGCCTACTGGATAGACTATTGGATAGTTTCTTGACGTACTGGATAGACTACGGGATAGTTTCTTGACGTACTGGATAGACTAATGGATAGTGTCTTGACGTACTGGATAGACTACTGGATAGTTTCTTGACGTACTGGATAGACTACTAGATAGTTCCTTGACGTAGTGGATAGACTACTGAATAGTTTCTTGATATAGAGGATAGGCTACAATATAGTTCCTTGACGTAGTAGATAGACTACTGGATAGTTTCTTGACGTAGTGGATAGACTACTAGCTATTTATTTGATGTAGTTGATAGACTACTGGATAGTTCCTTGACGTAGTGGATAGACTACTGGATAGTTTCTGGATATAGTGGATAGACTACTATATAGTTCCTTGACGTAGTGGATAGACTACTGGATAGTTTCTTGATATATAGGATAGACCACTATATAGTTCCTTGACGTAGTAGATAGACTACTGGATGGTTTCTTGATATAGAGGATAGACTACTATATAGTTTCTTGACATAGTGGATAGACATAGATATTTATTTGATGTAGTGGATAGACTACTGGATAGTTCCTTGACGTAGTGGATAGACTACTGGATAGTTTCTTCATATAGAGGATAGACTACTATATAGTTCCTTGACGTAGTGGATAGACTACTAGATATTTATTTGATGTAGTGGATAGACTAATGGATAGTTCCTTGACGTAGTGGATAGACTACTGCATAGTTTCTTGATATAGAGGATAGACTACTATACAGTTCCTTGACGTAGTGGATAGACTACTAGATATTTATTTGATGTAGTTGATAGACTACTGGAGAGTCCCTTAACGTAGAGGATAGACTACTGGATAGTTTCTTTATATAGAGGATAGACTACTGGATAGTTCTTTGACGTAGTGCATAGACTACTGGATAGTTCTTTGATGTAGTGGATAGACTACTGGATAGTTCCTTGACGTAGTGGATAGACTACTGGATAGTTTCTTGATATAGATGATAGAAAATTATATAGTTCCTTGACGTAGTGGATAGAATACTAGATATTTATTTGATGTAGTGGATAGACTATTGGATAGTTCCTTGACGTGATGGATAGACTACTGGATAGTTTCTTGATATAGAGGATAGACTACTATATAGTTCCTTGACGTAGTGGATAGACTACTGTATAGTTCCTTGACGTAGTGGGTAGACTACTATATAGTTCCTTGACGTAGTGGATAGACTACTGGATAGTTTCTTGATATAAAGGATAGACTTCTATATAGTTCCTGGACGTAGTGTATAGACTACTGGATAGTTTCTTGATATAGAGGATAGACTACTATATAGTTCCTTGACGTAGTGAATAGACTACTAAATATTTATTTGATGTATTGGATAGACTACTAGATAATTCCTTGACGTAGTGGATAGACTACTGGATAGTTCCTAGACGTAGTGGATAGACTACTAGATATTTATTTAATGTAGTGGAAAGACTACTGGACAGTTCCTTGACGTAGTGGATAGACTACTGGATAGTTTCTGGATATAGTGGATAGACTACTATATAGTTCCTTGACGTAGTGGATAGACTACTGGATAGTTTCTTGATATATAGGATAGACCACTATATAGTTCCTTGACGTAGTAGATAGACTACTGGATGGTTTCTTGATATAGAGGATAGACTACTATATAGTTTCTTGACATAGTGGATAGACATAGATATTTATTTAATGTAGTGGATAGACTACTGGATAGTTCCTTGACGTAGTGGATAGACTAATGGATAGTTTTTTTATATAGAGGATAGACTACTATATAGTTTCTTGACGTAGTGAATAGACTACTAAATATTTATTTGATGTATTGGATAGACTACTAGATAATTCCTTGACGTAGTGGATAGACTACTGGATAGTTCCTAGACGTAGTGGATAGACTACTAGATATTTATTTAATGTAGTGGAAAGACTACTGGACAGTTCCTTGACGTAGTGGATAGACTACTGGATAGTTTCTGGATATAGTGGATAGACTACTATATAGTTCCTTGACGTAGTGGATAGACTACTGGATAGTTTCTTGATATATAGGATAGACCACTATATAGTTCCTTGACGTAGTAGATAGACTACTGGATGGTTTCTTGATATAGAGGATAGACTACTATATAGTTTCTTGACATAGTGGATAGACATAGATATTTATTTAATGTAGTGGATAGACTACTGGATAGTTCCTTGACGTAGTGGATAGACTAATGGATAGTTTTTTTATATAGAGGATAGACTACTATATAGTTTCTTGACGTAGTGGATAGACTACTTGATATTTATTTGATGTAGTGGATAGACTACTTGATAGTTCCTTGACGTAGTGGATAGACTACTGGATAGTTTCTTGAGTAGTGAATAGACTACTGGATACTTCCTTAATGTAGGCTACTGATTAGTTGGGTACATCTAGGGTAGCCAGACGTCCGGCAAAAGGAGGACATGCCCTTCATTTTAGTCCTATGTATTTCTTCCGGCAGGCAAGGCTTAATTCCCCTTAAAAAGTTTAAAAAATCCTTAGTGCACTTTTTCTGTTCTTTATTTTTTACTGTCAATGAGTGGCTGGGTCGGGTAAAACAAAACACTGGAGTATTTAGCAGGAAATGTAATTATTAGATTGTGTTATCTAATGCCTTGTTTGGTTATTAATTCTATTTTCCTCCGATGTTCTATTTCCCCACCTCACCTCCCTTACGCTAGTGACTAAATAATATTTCATTGTCAAGTCTAAAGTCTAAACAAACGATTAGGGAAAAAAGGCTGCACGTTTTGGAGGATCGTTTTTTCAAATTTGCCCAAAAACAAGATGCTTTTCAGAGTTACTAATAATGTGTGAAATTTTTTTTATGTAGGCCTACCCCTTGACACATTGGTAATGTGGAAATAATGTTCTCGTTGACTAACGCTCAAAGGACAAAGGAAAGAAACAGCCTCTCAGTTAACTTTGTAATGGGCATTATTCTTAGTAAGTACAACTTGAAAAATATCACATGTAGCCTTAACTTAACAGTTTAATACATGTGTGCTTGCTAACGAAGATCTTCTGCACAAAGTTGGCTAGTCAGAGAAAAATGTTATATCCTAGGCCTATAATTAAGAAAGTTGATAGGCCTAATGTATTAAATGTAGAATTGGCTATTTCATTTTTAAATAGCCTAATATAGTCATTTTATGTATATGTCTCATTTTGAAAAAAAAAAGTCTATTGAATTTATATTTTTATTTTATTTTATTATTTTTTTATTTTTTTTATTTACTTTAGTAGCCTAATAGAAAAGTATTTGGCAACCAGTAGGCCTATAGTAAAATTGTAGCCTACTGATTGCTGGTTAAAACCGCATTCAATATAAAAAATTTAAATGATTTAATAGAAACACTCAATGTGTCCTTCTTTTGGTACCCATGTGTCCTCCTTTGTCCTCCTTTTGTCTCTCTGTGTCATCCTTTTGGTAGGGCCTACCCATGTAACTGACAACCCTAGGTATGAGGACACGACACACTTGTATGTAGATTACATTCACGTGCACAAACACAGAAACACACAATGCCTCAACCAATGTGTTGTTTACACAAAGAATACATTATATAATCATATATGGAAGAGTTTGCACATTTTTTTCGCCTAGATAGGCCAACAGTCAAACACAGTCAAACATTGCTTTTCGTTTACTTCTCTTTTTGTCCGTTTCGCCATTCGTCGATTTTGTGCACGAGAAAAAATGTCTCAGTTTCCATTGATTCTCTCAAACGTCATTTCGAGATGGAATTTTCCTATCCAACAATTAATAGCGACACTTTTCTCTCTGCCCTCATGCAGAGTTTTAAACGTTAAGAACAAATTTCAGAAAGGTGGATAAGTCATTTGGAATGTTTTATTACGTGAGTCGTTTTATAGAGCCATTTATGATTTTATTAAACACTAAAGGGCCTAATGCTTTTTAAAAAAATGTTTTTAAAATGTATTTTGGCTTGTCATGAACGAATTAATTGGCTTTACATTCATCATTCAGTCATATTATGAAAAATCCTTGTCTCGTAGTTTTGTCGGTTTCAGATTTTGTGTGGATAAATTCTCGCAATGTTTTACTGTAATACACTACACTGTAGAAAAAAGACTTGTTTATTTTGTTTTTTTTTTAAGTCGTGTGTGTGTGTGTGTGCGTGCGTGCGTGCGTGCGTGTGTGTGTGTGTTAAAAATGTTCATCGCTCCCGGTGCAACGCGCCCTTCTTTGTTCCCCCTCCCCCTTCCCCACCCCCAATCCCACTGGACCACTCCACATGAAGTAATTACTCTTGAGAAACTACATTAATAATTGTAGTTGGAGACTTCATAAGCGAGCTACTTTGACCTACTTTATAGACCTCTACTGTCTCCAATAACACCTGGCTGAATTCGCTTCTTTTAGATTGTATTGGAGGACGTCACACGATAAGGCCTTCACGACTAATTCTTTGGAAATAATGACAATTATACAAAAGACTAACCATATACTATATAGCAATAGTTCTAGTTAAGTCTAATAAATGTAGCTATGTGAGACGCAGAAGAAATTATAGATATTACAGAAAAATAACTATCTATATATTGTGATTAATGAGCCATACAGTTTGTAAAGATACAACACTGTGTCTTGCCAATTATATTATGTTTCAATTAGTTGTTCTGTACCTTTTTTTCTCGTTCTTTAAATGTTGGTCAAAGTTACCACCCTAACAGCACACTATATTGGTCCACTACTGGTCCAAGTTACCACCTTAACAGCACACTATATTGGTCCACTACTGGTCCAAGATACCACCTTAACAGCACACTATATTGGTCCACTACTGGTCCAAGATACCACCTTAACAGCACACTATATTGGTCCACTACTGGTCCAAGATACCACCTTAACAGCACACTATATTGGTCCACTACAGTAGTATAGTGTGTAGTTTTCGAGTCGTATTTGAGGCGCGCGCCTCTGCGCCTCAGTTGACCTTTGACCTTTGACCCGGAAGTGCCCTTTGACCCCGTCACCGGAAGTGACCCCAACCGGAAGTGACGTCATCCAAGATGGCGTCTTGTCGTGTCGTTACACGACCGACCGTGACCTAGTGACCCCTACTGGAAGTGACGTCATCCAAGATGGCGTCTCGCCGTGTTGTTACACGTTCGGCCGTGACCTAGTGCCCTTTTGACCTAGTGACCTTTTGACCGCGCGGTTATTTTGTGGTATTACACGTGCTTTGAGCACGTGCTTTAATTAAAGATGGCGGAACCAAGATGGCGTCTTGTCGTGTTGTTAACACGTGTTATTAAATTATTATTTTGTGTGATTTTATCACATGTTTTAAGTATTACATGTGATTAATTATAGTGTGTAGTGTTATTACACGTGGTTTTATCACACGTGGTTTAAGTATTACACTAATTAAAGATATCGACAACAGTACGACATATAGATAAAAACAAAAATAGGTTTAACGTTATATATTATTTTATTGACATTCTTCAAAATCACTTCCCAGTTAAATTATTAACCAATCAGAGCGTCCTGTAGGCGGCGCCAGATTATCTCGATATTTCGTTGATTGATCATGGTTCTATGAGAGATAGAAAAACATATTAGCAAAATATAAAAAATAGAATCACACTGCTTAAAACATACCAGTTCTCACAATGGATCCAAGGTGGAAACATCCCTTCACAGCGCTTATAGCCGGACCAACCGGTAGCGGTAAAACAGTATTTGTAAACAAATTACTGACACAGCTATCTGATATGGTGGACCCTGTACCAGAAGAGATCATTTGGTGTTATGGCGAATGGCAACCGATATACGAGACCATGAAAGGTGTTCATTTTGTGGAAGGTCTTCCTGATATGGAACAGTGGGGGGTCGGAGATAAGAAACGTCGTCTGGTTGTCATAGATGATTTAATGGCCGAAACCGATGATCGGATTACTAAACTGTTTACTAAAGGGAGTCATCACCGAGATATCAGTGTTTTATACATTGTACAAAACCTGTTTGGAAAAAACAAAGAACAAAGAACCATCAGTTTAAATTCACATTACATAGTGCTCTTTAAAAATCCTCGCGACGGAGCACAGATTACAAATTTGGCAAAACAAATGTACCCTGGGCGTGTTTCTTATGTACAAGAAAGTTTTAAAGATGCAACAGCGACCCCTCATGGTTATTTACTGCTCGACCTTCGACAAGACACACCGGATCACTTGCGCTTACGGAGTAATATATTTCCTTACGAGAAACAAGTTGTCTACGTACCTAAATAAATGTCTGAAAAGACGAAACGACAGGGAGAACTATTAAGGTGTTTATGTCGGGCTAAGCCACCTGCCATAAAGGCAATTTTGAAAAATGCCACACCCCAACTCATACACACACTGTGCGAGTGTTGTCACAATGTATTAAAAGGGAACGTTCCACTTACAAAACATCAGAAGCTTCGTTTACGTCGACACAAAACCAGTCTAAGAGAACTTACCAAAAAGAAACTATCCGTAAAAAAGCGGAAGCAAATACTTCAACGCGGTGGTTTCATAGGTGCGTTACTCGGACCGGTTCTAAGTGTTCTTAAAGGTGTTCTAGGTTTCTAAAAGATGGCCAAGAAAATGGTTTTGATTGACCCACGACTATTGGAATCTATGAATCAAAAAACATATGTACCACCAGATACACTTAACGATAATTTAAGAGACTTGGATAACCAAATGCAACAGATCTTAGAGCGGGAAGATTTATCACCGCGCGACAAAGTCAAACAGTACCAACAAATTCTACAACGCTATACATTTCGTCTTGGCGAGTACAAACAAAAACCACTAGGATTATTAGATATGAAACCTCAGCCTCAAGCAACGCTACAGTCAAATACACCAACAGCGTCGGACCAACAACAACAAAAATTAGACGTTGAACCTAAAAAAGTAGACGTTGAACCTAAAAAAGAAGAAACACCAATCGTGATTCCCGAATCAACAAAGAAAAGTAAGAAACAGAAAAACGCAGAGAAAGACAAAACAACCCCAACTCAACCTAAACGAACTAGGAAAGCTAAAAGTACAAAACAAGGTCAATGGGAGGAGTGGTAAACTTACGCAGATATTATTTTGAACCGGCTCGTCCTGGCGCTTTCGGTGGTGTTTTTAAACATCCAAAATTTAAAACAAAGGAAATTAAAGAATGGTTAAGTCACCAGGACACGTATACATTACACAAACCGATTCGTCGGCGTTTTCAAAGACGAACAACTATAACAGGTGGTATGAACCAACAATTTCAAGCTGATCTCATAGATATGCAAGGGCTACGAAAATATAATAATGGGATTTCGTACATACTGACATGTGTGGATGTATTTAGTAAATTCGCTTGGGCCATCCCGATAAAGACAAAAACAGCTAAAGCACTAGTCGAGGCAACACGACAAATTTTTGAAAAGCGGAAGCCACTTCAGATTCAAACCGATAAAGGGAGCGAGTTTACCAACAAGACTTATCAAAAATTTCTCAAAGATGAGGGTGTGCATTTCTTCACCACGGAGAACGAAGATATTAAGGCCGCTATCGTAGAACGATTCAATCGCACCTTAAAAGAAAAAATGTGGCGCTATTTTACGAAAACAAATAGTCTTCGTTACATTGATGTACTAGATCAATTGCTTCAAAATTATAATAGCTCATTCCACAGAAGCATTAAAATGGCGCCCGTGAATGTTACTTTAGAAAATCAAGAACAAGTGTGGAATACCTTATACGCCCCTGTTAATACCCCACGTCGAAAAGGGTTTGAAGAAGGTGACCGGGTCAGAATCGCACAAGCCCGACAAAATTTTAAAAAGGGTTACACACCTGCGTGGACAGAGGAGCTGTTTACAATCAGTCGGCTCAAGTCAACAACAAAGCCAATAGTTTACATTTTGAAAGATGATGCCGGTGAAGAACTAAAAGGTTCTTTTTATAGAGAAGAACTACAAAAAGTAGGAGACAAACAAATATACATGATCGAAAACATATTACAAGAACGACAACGCGCCGGCGGTGGAAAAGAGTATTTAGTCAAGTGGTTTGGTTACAACTCGTCATTCGATAGCTGGATCTCAGACAAAAACATTTCGAAATATAAAGACTAGCGATGGAACCAGCCATATATCGCGATGCAACAATTGAATCTGACAGACCCGTCTCCTCTACGTCCGGATCATCATTCGCATCCACCCTCGTGACCTGGTTGGGTAAAATAAAAGTAAGACCAGGTGCCGTATTCATTTCACAAATGATCGTTATATACACAGTCATCTTCGTGGCGTTGTTCAATCTCTCACGTGGTGTCGGAAACGAACAGGAGGAAAAATTGTGGGTCGTCTTATTATCCAGCTGCTTAGGATACATACTACCTAACCCCAAGCTTTCAAGAATAAAAGATTCACAATGAGTTTTTATATAACACTACCAAGCAACTCTTCCCCAAAACTTTTTCCAAATAACAAGGCAGATCACTTTTTTGTCAAACTACCACAGACGATTGATATCACAGCGAATTATGAAGTTGGTTTGGTCGAGATACAATTTCCGAACCGTTATTGTCTTATCGAAGAAAATGAATTGTGGGTACAGTATGACTCGAACAAGGACGGCGAAGAACCGAAATCACGTTTAATCCTTACCATTCCACCTGGGAAATTTCACTCTGTAGACAAAATTATCGAAACATTGGAAAAACTAACATTAAAAGAAGAAATACGGGATGGAAAAGTCAGAATTATTACGACTGACTGTGACAAGCCTTTAAAGAAAGTTGTTATAAAAGTAAACGAACCAGGGGATGTAATTATCCTTAGTGATAAATTGACTAATTTTCTTGGATATTTTAACGGAGCACAAAAACTAACCAGTAATATTGGTGATCAAGAGATCGATACCAATATAAAGACGGTATTCGTCTATTGTGATTTAGTCGCCTCGAGAGTGGTGGGAGATGTGTTAGTCCCATTACTACGAACTGTACCTATCATCGATAAAAGACCGCTTTCTGTTTTTCGGATTTACGACAAACCACACTACATACCCCTGAGTCGTTTTTCCTTCGACACAGTGGAAATACTTTTAACGGATGCGCTAGGACAACCTATTCCATTTACGAGTGGGACGTCGGTGTTGACACTCCATTTTAGAACACGGAGACATTTTGACCTAGAATAATCATGGTGAGACATACAGTATTACAGCGCAATCCCAAATTATACGAAGATTTTTATTGTAATCAAGGCGGACAAGGACTTCCTGTTTTTATTGGAGGTCGGAATCAGGGAGGACATGGGATTGGCTCTTTTTTTAGTGGACTAGGACGAATGGTGCTTCCATGGTTAAAGACAGGCGGCAAAGCCCTACTTAAAGAGGGTGTAAACACGGGCTTGCAAGTCGCGAACGACGCATTATCTGGTAGAAACGTGGGAGAGTCATTTAGAGAACACTCGAAAGAAGCGGGTAAGCGTTTACTACAAGGCGCAGTCAATCATATTAGTCAGTCCGGAAGTGGTTTTAGAAAGAGACGACGCGGTGCACCGCCGGGCCAACCTCGCAGTAAACAGATAAAAACAGCTCACAGACCAGGCACGTCTCATAAGAAGACCCAGCGCAAGAACAATCAACACCGTAAACATTTTGATATTTTTGACTAAACAATGTCTTTGCTACACCCCAGTTCTTGTGAATGTTTACATTCTGGTTTGGATTTGTTTAGCGTACCACCAACACAAACAGCTGTGGAAGATGGTCAGTTTGTTGAGATACATCCTCTAGCCTCACTGGCAGGAGGGGCCCCTATAGAATTTTCAATCTCTGGAAACAGTGAGGATTATTTAGATTTGTTCAACACCTTTATTCATATCCGTGTCAAAATAACATTACCAGACGGCACTAATTTACCTGACGACGCTAACGTAGGTCCTGTAAATTATTTTTTACACGGTTTATTTAGTCAAGTTGACATAGCGCTCAATGACACACTTATTTCACCATCTGAAAATACGTATCCCTACCGTGCTTATATCGAAGCAACGTTAAATCACGGACTAGATGCCAAACAAGGACCTCTAACGGCAGCGCTGTACTACAAAGATTCACCCTCTTTTTTCAACGATTTCAACGATACTAATAGTGGTTTCAAAACCCGTAAGGAAATTGTCGCAAACAGTACTGAAATTGACTTAATGGGTCGTCTACATACAGATATTTGTGTTCAAGACCGTTACATTTTAAATGGTGTCGATGTAAAAATAAAACTGTCCCCATCAAAAGACACATTTAACCTTTTGACTTCCAAACCTGAACTTGGCTACAAATCGGTAATCACGTATGCCAAATTATTGGTCAGAAAAGCTAAATTAAACCCAGCCATTTCATTAGCACATGAAAAAGCGTTACAAAGAATGAATGCCAAATATCCATTTAAACGAGTTGTGATAAAGACCTGTTGTATTCCAAAAGGAATGTTATCGCATCATCAAGATAATCTGTTTCTTAGTCAGACACCCACCCGGATAGTTATTGGACTAGTTAAGGCTTCAGCGTTCAATGGCGCTTATGGCTTAAACCCCTTTAATTTCGAACATTTTGATTTATCTTATTTGAACGTAACAGTGGATGGTAAATCTTTTTCCAAACCATTGGTGATGTCATTCAACAAAAATCAAGTTGTGCGCGCCTTTTTCGAAACCAATTTAGCCCTGGGCTATATAGGAAGAGATGCAGGTAACTCAATATCAATAAATGACTTCCGGAACGGTAATAGCCTCATGGCATTCGACTTAACTCCCAGTCTATTAGATGGGAATCAACTTGAGATGGTTAAAAGTGGCCCTATATCCATTGAATTAAAGTTTGCAACAGTTACAAAGGAACCGATTCAACTCATCATATATGCCGAACAAGATTCTATACTTGAAATCTCTAAAACGAGGCAAATATTAACAGACTATACAGCCTAAACACTGTTATTAACCCGCCAACCCTTCAGAATGAACACACACCACCTACAAGCCATACTTGATTCTGATACCTTTGCACGCCGACTCTCACTCACCCTCGTCTTAGCATGTGATCAACTTCCAGCCTGCCTCGCTGCTGACAATGCCTCGGGATTTATCATAAACCTAGACAAACAAGTCGAAATTGGGTCGCACTGGGTTTCTCTGTTTTACAACGGACTTGGACAATTTACGTACTTCGATAGTTTTGGGTTTGGACCACGGTCTTCTGAGATTGTAGAGTTTATTAACAACAATTCAACAAGACCACTGCTATATAATACCCGGCATTTACAGACAATTGTTTCTAAAACGTGTGGATTGTACGCAGTTTATTTTATACTAGCAAAGGCCCGTGGGTTCAGTCTACAAAGAGTGCTATACCCATTTTCAAATTCAGCACAAAGACAATATCTTAACGACATTATAATTTTAAGAATTGTGAAAAGATTAACTAAACGCTCTGATTTAGACGTTTTATTTCAAGATGGCTGATTCATGGGTTTTGCAACGAGACCGGCTGGGGTAGTCAAGGGAGACAAAAAGACACCTTCAAAGATGGCTTGTGTCTCATTATTCATGAATAAACCAAGGCTACATTTGCGATCTTATCACGGGAAAAGAGATAATTTAATGCCTTCACCGAGCGCCCTGGTGTTAACAAAAGAAGGGTTTTTAAATTTAATTTTGCTAAAAGATGATATTCTTCAAGCATTTGAAAAACTAGAACAATCACACAGAACTTAGTGCTAACATATTTTTTAGTTTAATGTTGTATGTATATGTTTTTTTTTTTTATGTATATTATTAAATGTATATTATTGTATGTATTATATTCACGTAAACATTATATAATTCTGTATATGTATTATTTAAATGTAAACATCAATTTCTATTTAAATGTATATTATTTAAATGTATAATATTGTATGTATTATATTCACGTAAACATTATATAATTCTGTATATGTATTATTTAAATGTAACCAGCAATTTCTATTTAAATGTATATTATTTAAATGTATATTATTGTATGTATTATATTCACTTAAATATATAATTCTGTATATGTACTATTTAAATGTAAACATCAATTTCTATTTAAAAGAGTATTATAAAATGTGTATTATTCGTGAAATAGTTTAAATGTAAACATTGTGTATTATAAGTATTATTATATTTTCAAAAGCGTAAATAAAAGAACTTACACACAAAATTGATTCTGTTATTTTGTTAGTGGTGACAATATCTGAAATAAATACGGTAATAATAGTAATATATATATATTGTAAGCATGTTAAATCTTCAAGGGTGTACAGTAAGAATAAACTCGCTATGTCAGTCTAGCACACACATACACACACACACACACACACGCGCGCGCGCACACACACACACACACACACACACACACACACACACACACACACACACAGCAGCCATACGTGCGGGCACTCTCCCTCTCCGCTTTTGTAATTAATAATATTAAAAATATTAAAAATTAATAATAATTATTGTTTTTATTGAAAACTAATGTATGTACTAGCATACGTAGTGCAAGCTGCAACCTAGCATTCTGGAACGAAACACACAACCAGCTCTACACATACATACACACACACACACACACGATCAGACATACGCGCGATGAACAGGTGTTATAGATTGCATTTGTGCTGGGCAGGGGAAAAAATACAGGGCTCTTGTAAAGAGCGGGGAGGGTGGGGGATCTTTGGTTTACCACAGACACGGCTTGCTAATTGCACACACACACACACACAGTCAGGGGAAAAAAAACACACACACATTGTTAAATCCACGGACGCTGGTCAGTGAAAGATTCGCACACACACACACAGTTAGGGGAAAAAAATTACAGACTCTTTAGTGAGCGGGGAGGCTGTGGTGGACTTCCCGCTGCGCGCTTCATTGAATCTCTGGTATACTGGTCTGGGGAAAAAAACACACACACACATTGGCTAAATCCACGGACGATGGTCGGTGAAAGATTCGCACACACACACACACACAGGCAAACACACCTGTGGAGTACACGCGTTGTGTTATAAAGAATGTTTTATTAAGCATTTGTTGGAATCATTTGGCTTAGATTTATAAATAAAGTAAATGCAAACTAAACTATGAACAGAATATATAGTTGAATTAGTATTTATGTAGATAATATATTTATCTATTTGTTTATCTCCCACCCTCGTTCATTCTTTCTCTCTCTCTCTCTCTCTCTCTCTCTCACACTCTCTGCCTCTCTCTCTCTCTCCCACTCTCTGCCTCTCTCTCTCTCTCTCTCTCTCTCTATGTGTAATGTTTTACACTGAGTACAATGATGTTAGAAAAAAATGTATTGAATATATTTTAATGTCTATCTATCCAATTACCTGTCTATTTAGCTGTTTATATACCTGTCTATCTGTTTATATATCTTTTTAGCTATCTAGGCTGTTTATATAGCTTTTTAGCTATCTATATACCTGTCTGTACACCTATCTAGCTATCTAGCTGTTTATATATCTTTTTATCTATCTAGCTGTTTATATATCTAGTTGATTATATACCTTTCTGTACAGCTATCTATATAACGATACAAATTAAGTTAACATGTGATATAAAAACAAAAATACTTACATATTTCTGTATATAGCAACAGGCAATTGAACTAGTTGTAGACTGGAATTCTGGAACAAGTGCAGTAATAAGCATTGAGAATAGCTACCCTATATATAGCGTGTTCTGACCGCCCCATGCATTAACACATTACCTAAACGCATTAATTTTGGTTGCGTATATTACATCATTTTGACTGCCATACAGGAGTCTCCGCTGGATAGGTAATGGACAGTTTCCGATGTTATCACTTGGCTGGCGTCATACGCTAAGTGCATTTTACTCGTTGCACTGGTCAAAAATTGTCTTATCTGGCACCTGAAAATTGGCATGTGTACTTACAGATCTTCTTGCTGGTCACCAGCTGTTGCACTAAGGCACTTAGTACAGGGCTAAAGGTCAACTTTTTGCACTAATGGGTTTTGGTTTATCAATAAACTCTTTTTTTAGTCCACGTGGCCACTGACATTTTAGCACTAATGGGTTTTAGTACACTAAGGTCAACATTGTTGCACTAATGGGTTTTGGCTTATCGATCAAATCTGGACAGGGAAGCCATTAATTGCCTTGCGCAGTGCGCATGACACGATAAGGGACCATCTGGACAGAGAAGCCATTAATTACATGACACGCTAATGGACCACCTGGACAGGGAAGCCATTAATTGCCTTGCGCAGCGCGCATGACACGATAAGGGACCACCTGGACAGGGAAGCCATTAATTACCTTGCGCAGCGCGCATGACACGATAAGGGACCATCTGGACAGGGAAACCATTAATTACATGGCACGCTAATGGACCACCTGAACGGGGAAGCCATTACCCTGCTCTTGGGAATGTGTGATTATAGCTTTACTCACGAACAGGTGCGTTAATGCATGTGTGTTTGGTGTGTATAAATACAGCTCGGTAGTTTATTTCCTTCACACTTTGCCTAGCAGCTCTGTGAAGACCTGTCTAACGGCTGACCAACTTTTTCCAAGCGATAAAAAGTGAGTTTTTAATATTTTGAAAATACTTTCATAGAATAAAACCATTTTGCGTTCTCTCTCTATAATTTATTTCTGTTTAATACATTTTATATTTTTCCCCAGGGCATACATTCCTTGTAACAGAACTTTATTCTAATATAAAAGTATTGTTGCTTGAAGAGTACGTATTTTTTAAATGTATTAAAATATTAGTCTCATTGTAAAAATATTTTTAAGGGGGTGTTGACCACCCTAAACATTGGAAAAATTATTTATTTTTCTAATTGTGTATTTTTTAAATGCATTAAAATATTTTAAATAGCGCCTTATCAGTACTTAACAATAAAGTAAGTGAGTTTTGAATATTTTGAAAATAAATATAATTGTTTCATAGAATAAAACCATTTTGCATTCTCTCTTTATAATTTATTTATGTTTAATACATTGACATATGTATCCCCAGCGTGTATTGGGTGTATTAAAGTATTTTTGGTTGAAGAGTAAGTATTTTGTAAACACTTTAAAATATTAGTCTCATTGTAAAAAATATTTTTAAGGGAAGATTGCCTACCCTAAACATTGGAAAAAAATATTTTTTTTTTTTTTTTTTTTATTGTCGAGTATTTTAAACGTAAATATTAGTCTCATTGTACACATATTTTTAACTGGTTTGTATTCTTATCGTGTATAGGCTAAAGTAAGTTGTCTATTATATATTCTAAACTAGATTTGAATTATTTTTTCTATAATCATATACAGATGGAAGCACGCAAAACATTTGCATGTACTTTGTGTACGCGTGTGTTTACCAAGAATAGTGATTTAAAGCGACACAATGACTCAGTCCACGATAGAACACGACATACTTGTGATATTTGTGGCCGTGTCTACACCAGATTAGATAATTTAAATAGACACACAAAAACCCATGCACAGACTGTTGCTGGTATGTTATAAATTTTTTTTAACTTATATGTATTGGTGTGTTTATTAAGAAGTTACATAAAAACAACTTATAATTGTTTAATATATTATAATGTTATAATTTTCTTTATATATTTTCCACAGTTGGTGTATCAGAAACAACCACACCAACAGCAGCAGAGACAAGAACGGCGACAGAGACAACAACAGCAGCGTCCACATCTACAGAGACAACAACTACACAAAAAAGGAAGGCAAATAATGATTTAAAGCAAACAACCAAAAGACAATTATTAGACCTTACCGTATTAGACAGCCAACATAATGACATTGATTTAATGGACATTCAAGACGAACTTGACTTGTTAGATCATTTGCCACAAGACATAAGGGCTACGTATATCGATCATTGGACTGCTCTACAAACGCACCATAACATCCACAAGCACATTTCAACCTTTAATTATTTCCATAGTCCCTTAAGTAAACATCCCATTGACTGGCAGACACGACTAACAGACCAGCTATTCACACAACAAACAAAACGGTACAAAATAAATTACAGTCACCATCTCATTTTAAGACATAAGGAGACAAATGAACTTCGTTTCTTTCATAGCTCAGTTAACAACGCAACTGCCTTAGACACTCCAAGATTAATTAATAATATACATGATTTTCACTCATTCATAGAACACTTAAATGAAACAGACATTTTAGATATAGGACTTCAAAACAGACCAAATACTAATTATCAGGTAGAGAGTATTCCAGCTACGACCTTCTACATATACCCCCTTCAAGACTTTCCTATAGGCTGCACTCTCACAGACATACCCAATTTCATTCAACATAATAGGGCCATAAAAATTTTACAATTCGACTCAAACAAAAAACCATATACAGACAATCTTTGCTTCTTTCGCTGTTTAGCTGCATTCAGAGGACACCCCATTAAAGACCTTAGGACACACACAAAACAATTGTTGACGCAGTGGCAAGTCTATCGGGGTGTAGAGACCTCGAATGGGTTTAGTGGGGTTAGTTTAAAAGAGATACCAGATTTAGAACAGTGTTTTAGGGTTAATATAGATGTATTTGAATTTAATGAGAAAGAGAAAATTATACCGAAACTCCGGGGTGGGACTAGCTTTAATGAGACCATGTACCTGTTACTTTTCAAACAGCATTTCATGTACATTTCTGATATTGATGCTGTGGGGCATGCGTTCTCATGTGCTAAATGCGGGAAATTGTGGCCGCTATTAAACTTATTAAATAGGCACGAAAAGACCTGTGAGGGTGGGAAACCAAAAGATAGATATAAGGGTGGCATGTATAGACTGCAAGAGACCATTTGGGAGGGATTAGCAGCACAAGGCATTGATGTAGATATCAATTATGTGTATCCTTATAGAGCAACGTTCGACTTCGAGTGCTACTTTGATGACTCGGAAGCTCGTCTGGTAGGGAACGTAACTAATTTAGTAGCAAAGCATGTACCCTTATCCTGCTCTATCGCCTCAAATGTCCCTGGCCAAGAAGGACCGTTCTGCTTTATCTCAACCGGAGATGAACAAGATTTGGTTAATAGGGCACTAAAAAAACTACAAGATATAAGTGAGGCAGCTTTTGAAATTTTAGAAGACAAGTTTGAATGGGTTTTTAAGGAATTAGGTAAATTGATTAACCAGGCTAGTAAGAAAGCAGGGGGTGAAGAAGGGGAGGGGGCTGGAATGATTGGTAAACTCTGGGCTAGATTAGAGGGTTACTTACAACAGCTGCCAGTGATAGGATTTAATTCAGGAAAATATGATTTTAATTTAATTAAACCTTATTTTATAAAGTATTTTGTGGGATCTCAGAACGTGGGGGGAAAGGTGGGTGGGACGACCGTTGAAGAAGACAGGGACGAGGGGTTAGAAGACAAAGAGGGGTTAGAAGAAGAAGCGGGTGGTGTTCCCTATATAGCGACAGATGAACCGACTGACTTTGACAAACAGTCCCCCTTTAATTTTGTCATTAAGAGGAATAATAACTTTATGTGCGTAGCGACAGATGACTTAAAGTTTTTAGACGTTGTAAACTATCTAGCCCCTGGGTTTAGCTATAGTAAGTACCTAGCCGCCTATGACATTAAGGAAACAAAAGGACATTTTCCGTATGAGTATGTTAGGAACCTAGGAGTCCTAGACGAGACTAGTTTGCCCCCACATAGTGCTTTCTTTTCATCCCTTAAGAACAGTAACATTTCAGAAGACGAATATGCCTATTGTCAAAGTATTTGGGTGGAAAAGGGCATGAAAACGTTAAGGGATTTTCTAGTATGGTATAACGACAAAGACGTGGTTCCCTTTATCCAAGCGTTAGAAAGACAAGTTAGTTTTTACAAGGATCTAGGGGTCGATATTTTTAAACAAGCCGTTTCCGTCCCTGGGATAACTCTAAACTATCTTTTTAGGACAATTCCAGATGGGGTTCACTTTTCTTTATGTGCTAAACGTGATAGGGATTTACATACAACCATCAGGAATAATATAGTTGGGGGACCGGCTATAATATTTCATAGGTACCATGAGAAGGGTAAAACTTATGTTAGAGGGAATGGGAACAAGCCGGTCCAGGGGATCAAAGGCTTTGATGCCAATGCCCTATATTTATGGGCACTTATGCAAAAAATGCCCACCTATCGCCCCATTATTAGAAAGAGTGAGGATAGTTTTAAACCGCGTAAACAAGATTTTTATGGACAGCAGTGTAGGGAATGGCTAGCGTGGGTTTCCCATACGACAAAAAGGAAACTAAAGACAGAGGACACAAATGGAGAAATGCGCTTAGGAAATAGGTACATTAGAGTAGATGGGTGGGACGCGAAGACTAGGACAGTATATCAGTTTCATGGCTGCCTGTTTCATGGACATCGACCAGAGTGCCCTATTACCAAAGATAGAGACGTTAATCCCAAAAATGACAAACCTCTCACAGAGTTGTTTGCGAAGACAGAAGAAATTAGTACGTACTTGAGGGAGACAATTAAAGTTAATCTAGTGGAAATGTGGGAGTGTGAGTGGAAACAATGTAAAAAGACTGATCCTAGTGTGAAAGATTTTGTAGCTGACTTCAAGACGCTTTCGGCGAGTCTCGTTGCCCCGACATATAATAAATTCAAAGGCCCCATGACAGAAAAACAGATCCTCGATGCTGTTAAAAATGAGACGTTTTTTGGACTGATTGAGGCTGACCTTAACGTTCCTGACCATTTGAAAGACCATTTTAGTGAGATGACACCTATTTTTAAAAACACAACTGTTGGTAGAGACGACATCGGCCCTTTCATGCGCGAGTACGCAGAGCAAAACAAGCTCTTGACGTCCGCCCGACGGACGTTAGTAGGTTCGTATAAAGGGGAAAAGATTTTATTAGCGACACCTTTATTAAAGTGGTATTTAGAACATGGGTTGGAGGTAACCAAAATTTATCAGATAGTAGAGTATAATCCTAATGCATGTTTCAAGTCCTTTGGGGAAAAGGTGTCTGACGCGCGACGCAAAGGCGATAGTGACCCTAATTACACGATAACTAGCGAGACGATGAAATTGTTAGGAAACGCGGCGTACGGCAAGACACTGACAAACAAATCTAAACACGCGGACATGTCTTATTGCTGCGGTGACGCGACTGGTAAATTAGTAAATAGTCCGCTCTTTAAAAAAATTACAAAGCTAGGTGACGCGGACATTTTTGAAGTAGAGATGTTAAAGACAAATATAAATTGGGATCTCCCTCTTCAGATAGGTTTTTTCGTTTATCAATACGCGAAGCTTAGGATGTTAGCCTTTTATTATGATTTCCTAGATACGTACATTGAGAGGGCCGACTTTCAACTCTGTGAGATGGATACGGACAGTTTATATTTAGCGCTTAGTGCCCCTGACTTGACTGATGTTGTTAGACCCAACAAAAGACAGGACTTTTACAAAGAACACAACAACTGGTTCCCCTCTGAATTTTGTGAAAAACACAAAGAGCTGTTTGGTAGTGATAAGGGTACTGTAAATTGTCAGCAGTGTAGGGCTAGGAAACTTTATGAAAAGAGAACACCGGGGTTGTTTAAGTTAGAGTATGAGGGGGTGGGTATGGTCTCGCTATGCAGCAAAACTTACCACTGCTTCGGCGAGAATGACACAAATAATAAAACATCCACAAAAGGTTTGTCGAAACATCACAACCCATTAGACATCACACATTTCATGCATGTACTCAACACACAAAAAGCGGGGGGTGGTACAAATATAGGATTCAAAACACATCAAAACGCAGTCTTTACATACACACAACACCGCAGTTCACTTTCATATTTCTATATCAAAAGACAAGTACAAGCAGACGCATTTACAACCATACCACTAGACATTTAATTAGTTTTGGAGTGTCTAGGGCATACACACAGACTACACTTAGGGGCCGACATTGACGACATTGGACTGGTTTCATAGTTGTAAAATAAAAATTGTCTTCTGATGTACATACATTATACTGTATATATGTATTGGGTTATGTATTGCTATTGAATATATGTATTGGATTATGCATTGTATATATGTATATTACAAATAAACTTGTTTATTACCATGATATTATTATTAATAAATGAACTTGTTTGATTGCTATTGTATGTATATATTATTATAAATAAACTTTTTGTTTGCTGTAAATACAATAATGTAACATATGTAGTGTTGTAAATAAACATCTGGAACATTATATTGGTTTATGTATTGTAAATAAACATCTGGAACATTATATTGGTTTATGTATTGTAAATAAACATCTGGAACATTTTATTTGCTTATGTATTGTTGTAAAATAAACATCTGGAACATTTTATTTGATTATGTATTGTTGTAAAATAAACATCTGGAACATTTATTTGATTATGTATTGTTGTAAATAAAATCACCACTGTCTACAATAGCGCTATGCCTATATATAACTGTGAATAAAAATCACTATATAACGTTAAACCTATTTTTGTTTTTATCTATATGTCGTACTGTTGTCAATATCTTTAGTTAGTGTAATAATTAAACCACGTGATAAAACCACGTGTAATACTATAATGAAAGCACGTGAACAAATCACGTGTAATAATTAAACCACGTGTGATAAAACCACGTGTAATAACACTACACACTATAATTAATCACATGTAATACTTAAACCACGTGATAAAATCACACAAAATAATAATTTAATAACACGTGTTAACAACACGAGGAACCGCCATCTTGGTTCCGCCATCTTTAATTAAAGCACGTGCTCAAAGCACGTGTAATACCACAAAATAACCGTGCGGTCAAAAGGTCACTAGGTCAAAAGGGCACTAGGTCACGGCCGAACGTGTAACAACACGACGAGACGCCATTTTGGATGACGTCACTTCCAGTAGGGGTCACTAGGTCACGGTCGGTCGTGTAATGACACGACAAGACGCCATCTTGGATGACGTCACTTCCGGTTGGGGTCACTTCCGGTGACGGGGTCAAAGGGCACTTCCGGGTCAAAGGTCAAAGGTCAACTGAGGCGCAGAGGCGCGCGCCTCAAATACGACTCGAAAACTACACACTATACTACTCACTACTGGTCCAAGATACCACCTTAACAGCACAATATATTGGTCCACTACTGGTCCAAGATACCACCTTAACAGCACACTATATTGGTCCACTACTGGTCCAAGTTACCACCTTAACAGCACACTATATTGGTCCACTACTGGTCCAAGATACCACCTTAACAGCACACTATATTGGTCCACTACTGGTCCAAGATACCACCTTAACAGCACACTATATTGGTCCACTACTGGTCCAAGATACCACCTTAACAGCACACTATATTGGTCCAATACTGGTCCAAGTTACCACCTTAACAGCACACTATATTGGTCCACTACTGGTCCAAGATACCACCTTAACAGCACACTATATTGGTCCACTACTAGTCAAAGCTACCACCCTAACAGCACACTATATTGGTACACTACTGGTCAAAGTTACAACCCTAACAGGCACACTATATTGGTACACTACTGGTCCAAGTTACCACCCTAACAGCACACTATATTGGTACACTACTGGTCCAAGTTACCACCCTAACAGCACACTATATTGGTACACTACTGGTCCAAGATACCACCCTAACAGCACACTATATTGGTACACTACTGGTCAAAGTTACCACCCTAACAGCACACTATATTGGTACACTACTGGTCCAAGTTACCACCCTAACAGCACACTATATTGGTACACTACTGGTCCAAGTTACAACCCTAACAGCACACTATATTGGTACACTACTGGTCAAAGTTACCACCCTAACAGCACACTATATTGGTACACTACTGGTCAAAGTTACCACCCTAACAGCACACTATATTGGTACACTAATGGTCAAAGTTACCACCCTAACAGCACACTATATTGGTACACTACTGGTCCAAGTTACAACCCTAACAGCACACTATATTGGTACACTACTGGTCAAAGTTACCACCCTAACAGCACACTATATTGGTACACTACTGGTCCAAATTACCACCCTAACAGCACACTATATTGGTACACTACTGGTCAAAGTTACCACCTTAACAGCACACTATATTGGTACACTACTGGTCAAAGTTACCACCCTAACAGCACACTATATTGGTACACTACTGGTCCAAGTTACCACCCTAACAGCACACTATATTGGTACGCTACTGGTCAAAGTTACCACCCTAACAGCACACTATATTGGTACACTACTGGTCCAAGTTACAACCCTAACAGCACACTATATTGGTACACAACTGGTCAAAGTTACCACCCTAACAGCACACTATATTGGTACACTACTGGTCCAAGTTACCACCCTAACAGCACACTATATTGGTCCACTACTGGTCCAAGTTACCACCCTAACAGCACACTATATTGGTACACTACTGGTCCAAGTTACCACCCTAACAGCACACTATATTGGTACACTACTGGTCCAAGTTACCACCCTAACAGCACACTATATTGGTCCACTACTGGTCCAAGTTACCACCCTAACAGCACACTATATTGGTACACTACTGGTCCAAGTTACCACCCTAACAGCACACTATATTGGTACACTACTGGTCCAAGTTACCACCCTAACAGCACACTATATTGGTACACTACTGGTCCAAGTTACAACCCTAACAGCACACTATATTGGTACACAACTGGTTAAAGTTACCACCCTAACAGCACACTATATTGGTACACTACTGGTCCAAGTTACCACCCTAACAGCACACTATATTGGTACACTACTGGTCCACGTTACCACCCTAACAGCACACTATATTGGTACACTACTGGTCCAAGTTACCACCCTAACAGCACACTATATTGGTACACTACTGGTCCAAGTTACCACCCTAACAGCACACTATATTGGTACACTACTGGTCCAAGTTACCACCCTAACAGCACACTATATTGGTACACTACTGGTCCAAGTTACCACCCTAACAGCACACTATATTGGTACACTACTGGTCCAAGTTACCACCCTAACAGCACACTATATTGGTACACTACTGGTCCAAGTTACCAACCTAACAGCACACTATATTGGTACACTACTAGTCCACGTTACCACCCTAACAGCACACTATATTGGTACACTACTGGTCAAAGTTACCACCCTAACAGCACACTATATTGGTACACTACTGGTCCAAGTTACCACCCTAACAGCACACTATATTGGTACACTACTGGTCAAAGTTACCACCCTAACAGCACACTATATTGGTACACTACTGGTCCAAGTTACCACCCTAACAGCACACTATATTGGTACACTACTGGTCAAAGTTACCACCCTAACAGCACACTATATTGGTACACTACTGGTCCAAGTTACCACCCTAACAGCACACTATATTGGTACACTACTGGTCCAAGTTACCAACCTAACAGCACACTATATTGGTACACTACTGGTCAAAGTTACAACCCTAACAGCACACTATATTGGTACACTACTGGTCCAAGTTACCACCCTAACAGCACACTATATTGGTACACTACTGGTCCAAGTTACCACCCTAACAGCACACTATATTGGTACACTACTGGTCCAAGTTACCACCCTAACAGCACACTATATTGGTACACTACTGGTCCAAGTTACCACCCTAACAGCACACTATATTGGTACACTACTGGTCCAAGTTACCACCCTAACAGCACACTATATTGGTACACTACTGGTCCAAGTTACCACCCTAACAGCACACTATATTGGTACACTACTGGTCCACGTTACCACCCTAACAGCACACTATATTGGTACACTACTGGTCCAAGTTACCACCCTAACAGCACACTATATTGGTACACTACTGGTCCAAGTTACCACCCTAACAGCACACTATATTGGTACACTACTGGTCCAAGTTACCACCCTAACAGCACACTATATTGGTACACTACTGGTCCAAGTTACCACCCTAACAGCACACTATATTGGTACACTACTGGTCCAAGTTACAACCCTAACAGCACACTATATTGGTACACAACTGGTCAAAGTTACCACCCTAACAGCACACTATATTGGTACACTACTGGTCCAAGTTACCACCCTAACAGCACACTATATTGGTCCACTACTGGTCCAAGTTACCACCCTTACAGCACACTATATTGGTACACTACTGGTCCAAGTTACCACCCTAACAGCACACTATATTGGTACACTACTGGTCCAAGTTACCACCCTAACAGCACACTATATTGGTCCACTACTGGTCCAAGTTACCACCCTAACAGCACACTATATTGGTACACTACTGGTCCAAGTTACCACCCTAACAGCACACTATATTGGTACACTACTGGTCCAAGTTACCACCCTAACAGCACACTATATTGGTACACTACTGGTCCAAGTTACAACCCTAACAGCACACTATATTGGTACACAACTGGTTAAAGTTACCACCCTAACAGCACACTATATTGGTACACTACTGGTCCAAGTTACCACCCTAACAGCACACTATATTGGTCCACTACTGGTCCAAGTTACCACCCTAACAGCACACTATATTGGTACACTACTGGTCCAAGTTACCACCCTAACAGCACACTATATTGGTACACTACTAGACAAGTTACCACCCTAACAGCACACTATATTGGTACACTACTGGTCAAAGTTACCACCCTAACAGCACACTATATTGGTACACTACTGGTCCAAGTTACCACCCTAACAGCACACTATATTGGTACACTACTGGTCCAAGTTACCACCCTAACAGCACACTATATTGGTCCACTACTGGTCCAAGTTACCACCCTAACAGCACACTATATTGGTACACTACTGGTCCAAGTTACCACCCTAACAGCACACTATATTGGTACACTACTGGTCCAAGATACCACCCTAACAGCACACTATATTGGTACACTACTGGTCCAAGATACCACCCTAACAGCACACTATATTGGTCTATTACTGGCCCAATATCGGCCCCAAACTTGACACTATATTATCAAATGTGTAGGCCTATGTCTTGGCCAAATATTATTGGGACCGGAGAGATATAATTTATCAATGCCGAAAGCCGTAAACATATCCATTATAAAATATTATTGATCTATATATAGAAAAGAACAGAGTAACGGTCCTATAACAATGCGTCACCTCTAAAGATGTGTTGTCATTTAAACAACAACAGAAAACTCATTGAGTTACATTATAAGTTTGACATCTTAGCGCGTGCTCAAGTAGGCGATTTGCGCATGTCAACAATTAAGTCAACATCATTACATGTGTAGTGTTATGTATTAAGTCAACATCATTACATGTGTAGTGTTATGTATTAAGTCAACATCATTACATGTGTAGTGTTATGTATTAAGTCAACATCATTACATGTGTAGTGTTATGTATTAAGTCAACATCATTACATGTGTAGTGTTATGTATTAAGGCAACATTATTACATGTGCAGTGTTATGTACTAAGTCAACATCATTACATGTGTAGTGTTATGTATTAAGTCAACATCATTACATGTTATGCATTAACCTTGTGAATTATTTAAGTAAAGTACACGTCGGAACAAATTGATCATAGGGTCGGTGAAGAAGTTTCAGTGACCACGGCATAATAAGAGATGTGTGGCCAGCACAATGCCCTGCCGCCTTTACTGTACCCAACTAATCAGAGCTGGGACACCCACGAGTCCAAAGAAAAATCCAAGCCTTCACCAGGATTCGAACCTAGGAACTTTCGGTACGCCAGTCGAACGCGCTGCAGCTCGGCCACCGTAACCATGTGAATTCATTAAATAAGATGTTTTTCCCCTTGTGAATTCAATAAATAAGATGTTTTCCCCCTTGTGAATTCATTAAATAAGATGTTTTTCCCCTTGTGAATTCATTAAATAAGATGTTTTTCCCCTTGTGAATTCATTAAATAAGATGTTTTTCCCCTTGTAAATTTATTAAAAAAGATGTTTTTCCCCTTGTGAATTCATTAAATAAGATGTTTTTCCCCTTGTGAATCCAGTAAATAAGATGTTTTTCCCCTTGTGAATTCATTAAATAATATGTTTTTCCCCTTGTGAATTCATTAAATAAGATGTTTTTCACCTTGTGAATTCATTAAATAAGATTTTTTCCCCTTGTGAATTCATTTAATAAGATGTTTTCCCCCTTGTGAATTCATTAAATAAGATGTTTTCTCTCTCGTGAATTCATTAAATAAGATGTTTTTCCCCTTGTAAATTCATAAAATAAGATGTTTTTCCCCTTGTGAATTCATTAAATAAGATGTTTTTCCACTTGTGAATTCATTAAATAAGATGTTTTTCCTCTTGTGAATTCATTAAATAAGATGTTTTTCCCCTTGTGAATTCATTAAAAAAGATGTTTTTCCCCTTGTGAATTCATTAAAAAAGATGTTTTTTTCCCTTTGGAATTCATTAAATAAGATGTTTTTCCCCTTGTGAATTCATTAAATAAGATGTTTTTCCCCTTGTGAATTCATTAAAAAAGATGTTTTTCCCCTTGTGAATTCATTAAATAAGATGTTTTTCCCCTTGTGAATTCATTAAATAAGATGTTTTTCCCCTTGTGAATTCATTAAATAAGATGTTTTTCCCCTTGTGAATTCATTAAAAAAGATGTTTTTCCCCTTGTGAATTCATTAAATAAGATGTTTTTCCCCTTGTGAATCCATTAAATAAGATGTTTTTCCCCTTGTGAATTCATTAAATAATATGTTTTTCCCCTTGTGAATTCATTAAATAAGATGTTTTTCACCTTGTGAATTCATTAAATAAGATTTTTTTTCCTTGTGAATTCATTTAATAAGATGTTTTCCCCTTGTGAATTCATTAAAAAAGATGTTTTTCCCCTTGTGAATTTATTAAATAATATGTTTTTTTCCCCTTGTAAATTCATTAAATAAGATGTTTTTCCCATTGTGAATTCATTAATAAGATGTTTTTCCCCTTGTGAATTCATTGAATAAGATGTTTTTCACCTTGTGAGTTCATTAAATAAAATGTTTTACACCTTGTGAATTCATTAAATAAGATTTTTTTCCCCTTGTGAATTCATTTAATAAGATTTTGTTCCATTTGTGAATTCATTAAATAAGATGTTTTATCCCTTGTGAATTCATTAAATAAAATGTTTTTCCCTTGTGAATTCATTAAATAAGATGTTTTTCCCCTTGTGAGTTCATTAAATAAGATGTTTTTCCCTTGTGAATTCATTAAATAAGAAGTTTTTCCCCTTGTGAATTCATTAAATAAGATGTTTTTCCCCTTTGGAATTCATTAAATAAGATGTTTTTTTCCCCTTGTGAATTCATTAAATAAGATGTTTTTCCCCTTGTGAATTCATTAAATCAGATGTTTTTCCCCTTGTGAATTCATTAAATAAGATGTTTTTCCCCTTGTGAATTCATTAAATAAGATGTTTTTTCCTTTTGAATTCATTTAATAAGATGTTTTTCCCCTTGTGAATTCATTTAATAAGATGTTTTTCCCCTTGTGAATTTATTAAATAAGATGTTTTCTCCCTTGTGAATTTATTAAAAAAGATTTTTTTATCCTTGTGAATTCATTAAATAAGCTGTTTTTCCCCTTGTGAATTCATTAAATAAGATGTTTTTCCCCTTGTAAATTCATTAAATAAGATGTTTTTCCCCTTGTGAATTCATTAAATAGGATGTTTTTCCCCTTGTGAATTCATTAAATAAGATGTTTTTCCCCTTGTATATTCATTAAATAAGATGTTTTTCACTCTTGTGAATTCATTAAATAAGATGTTTTTCCCCTTGTGAATTCATTAAATAAGATGTTTTTCACCCTTGTGAATTCATTAAATAAGATGTTTTTTCCCTTGTGAATTCATTTAATAAGATGTTTTTCCACTTGTGAATTCATTAAATAATATGTTTTTCCCTTGTGAATTCATTAAATAAGATGTTTTTCCCTTGTGAATTCATTAAATAAGATGTTTTCCCCCTTGTGAATTCATTAAATAATATGTTTTTCCCTTGTGAATTCATTAAATAAGATGTTTTTTCCCTTGTGAATTCATTAAAAAAGATGTTTTTTTTCCCTTGTGAATTCGTTTAATAAGATGTTTTTTCCCCTTGTGTTTGTGCAAGTTATAAATATATTTAGTATTCTCTATCGATGAATTATCAGGTCTCAAATATTTACATTTATTAAGCTCCTTTAAAAAAAAAATATTGAAGAAATTGCACCGCCCCCCTCCCACACACAAACACATTTATTTTAATTCTAAGATGATCTCCTTTGCCTAGTCTGTAACTAGATGTTTATTAAAAGTAAATTGTAGGCTGTATAAGTGTATGCAGACCTGTCTATGTGTTAGGCTGTCTGACTGTTTGCAGACCTGTCTATGTGTTAGGCTGTATGAGTGTATGCAGACCTGACTATGTGTTAGGCTGTATGAGTGTATGCAGACCTGTCTATGTGTTAGGCTGTCTGACTGTTTGCAGACCTGACTATGTGTTAGGCTGTATGACTGTATGCAGACCTGACTATGTGTTAGGCTGTATGAGTGTATGCAGACCTGACTATGTGTTAGGCTGTATGAGTGTAAGACGACCTGTCTATGTGTTAGGCTGTATGAGTGTATGCAGACCTGTCTATGTGTTAGGCTGTATGAGTGTATGACGACCTGTCTATGTGTTAGGCTGTATGACTGTATGCAGACCTGTCTATGTGCTAGGCTGTATGAGTGTATGCAGACCTGTCTATGTGTTAGGCTGTACGAGTGTATGACGACCTGTCTATGTGTTAGGCTGTATGACTGTATGCAGACCTGTCTATGTGTTAGGCTGTATGACTGTATGACGACCTGTCTATGTGTAAGGCTGTATGAGTGTATGACGACCTGTCTATGTGTTAGGCTGTATGACTGTATGCAGACCTGTCTATGTGTTAGGCTGTATGACTGTATGACGACCTGTCTATGTGTAAGGCTGTATGACTGTATGCAGACCTGTCTATGTGTTAGGCTGTATGACTGTATGCAGACCTGTCTATGTGTTAACTGTGACCGAGTGGTTAAAATGTGTAGTTGTTACCACAATATTATTATAGTGCCATTTAAATGCGTAATAACGAAATTTTAGTCCCAATTGCGAATTTTTTTTTCTTGTCAGTGCGATTTTCTTTTAAGGAGTACGTTTGACTATATGAGACGATTGTACAGTAAATAGATATGAATGTTATCAGCCCAATTTCAGATATTCACAATTTTTATTCTATTGGATCTAGTTCAGAGTTCTGTGTCATTTAGTTATTTCTTTCTATGTTTATGGAACACATTGACACTGTGGTGTGGTGGCAGAGCCTCGAGTGCCATTCTGGACGTCTCGAGTTCGAAACAAGGTAAAACGGCCAGGATCTGTCAACCGTAATGGTTCTCCTTGGTCGACCCTACTCTGATGGGAACCTGACATCAGTTGTGGAAAAGTAAACTTGTTGGGCATTGTGCAGGCTAAACAAACCCTTTGGGTGCGGTGATGAAGGACCAATGATGTTTGACCAATGTGCTATGAAAGGACCAATGATGTTTTGACCAATGTGTTATGAAAGGACCAATGATGTTTTGACCCAAGTGTTATGAAAGGACCAATGATGTTTTGACCAATGTGTTATGAAAGGACCAATGATGTTTTGACCAATGTGTTATGAAAGGACCAATGATGTTTTGACCAATGTGTTATGAAAGGACCAATGATGTTTAGACCAATGTGTTATGAAAGGACCAATGATGTTTAGACCAATGTGTTATGAAAGGACCAATGATGTTTAGACCAATGTGTTATGAAAGGACCAATGATGTTTAGACCAATGTGTTATGAAAGGACCAATGATGTTTTGACCAATGTGTTATGAAAGGACCAATGATGTTTTGACCAATGTGTTATGAAAGGACCAATGATGTTTTGACCAATGTGCTATGAAAGGACCAATGATGTTTTGACCAATGTGCTATGAAAGGACCAATGATGTTTTGACCAATGTGCTATGAAAGGACCAATGATGTTTTGACCAATGTGCTATGAAACGTATTTCTTCTCTATCTACGTGTAACCTGTGGGGCTTCTGTCTGAAATAAGGATTGGGTTGATGGTTATAAACTTAAGATGTTTGGTTTCCTGCTACATCCTGAGCTGTTCATCTTTGTGGGAGGGAGGGAAGGATACCTTGTTTTTTACCTGTCACTTCGGAGTTTAGTCAATGTAATTACCACAGTGGACAGTAGACAAACACCTTGTATGGATGTTACATATAACTAGGGCCGGTTCGATGTTCTGGTAACGCCCGAGGCGTCATGAAAGATCTTCCAAATAAAGAAAAAGTTAACATTTTAAATACAGTACCTAGTTGTTTATTTCAATATGACGTGCTTAAAATTAAAGATGGAGTCACCTTGAATGACACGTAAAGATGTTTGCTTGTTTAATCACCAGCATTGCATAGTCTCATCTGTTTATTTCATCGCTGCCCCTCGGGGTGTGGGGGGGTGTTCTAGAAAATATTGGTGGAAATGTAAGGGCCAGGCTTCCTAGAATTGCACAGGGCGCAAAAAGTCACAGAGCCGGCCAGTGCCGTTGCAAGGGATTTGGGGGCCCAGACGCTGGGCCTCTTTAGGGGCCTTGAATTTTGACATTCGACATTATTACATGAGAAAAAAACATTTGGACACTCCTTTGGGGGCCCCCCTCAAGGAGGGGCCCAGGGGGATTTTTTAATTTGGACCCCCCTCCCCCTCCCCTAGCTACGCCACTGGAGCCGGCCCCGAACGTATTAATTTGTCACTAAATTCTTTGTAGCATTAGATGTTAGGCATTGACCAAACTTGTACACGGCAGTTAGTTAGTCCTATTCAATTTCCTGTTTTTATAGCTTTAAAAAATGTAGCGAATTGTTTTTAGTCACATGTAACTTTTTTTAACGCGTCCGCGCCATATTATGGCTTTGGCACAGGCTTAGACTATATGCCTATTCTTTGATATGAAAATAAACTTTGAAACTTAATAAATAAAAGTATTCCAAGTTTATAAACAAGATGAACAGTATTAAGGTATTTTAATAACAAAACAAATAAAACACCAACACCATGGAATTTAGGCGCTATGGCGAGTGCCTTGATACAAAGATTTTATCACCTGCTCCTTCCACTCACGCGACAGAACAAAAAAAAATGAATTCGGGACAAAGAAGAAGCACGCGCACATCCTGGGTGTTCATTCATTTACGATCGGCCCATTTCCGTCGAGCAGTATCTGTTAAAGGCAGGCCATGACTTGCTAAGTAGCTCGCGGATAAACAACGAATTTCCTACTTTTTTTCCCCTACTCTTTTTGCTGTGCCTAAACAAGCATTATCAATGAAAGCTAACCTCGTCCCGTGACCTCTCCGAACACAGTTCGCCTGTCTGTCTCGTCGCTCATTGGTCTACAATGTCACAGGGTAATTTCCGATTGGATGACAGTGTCAACAAAGTGAGACTTGTCTTGACTTGAATCGAGTTCGTCTGCTCGCGAACTACGACACTGTAAATTGAACAGTGATAGGATAAAAATTAGATGCTACATAAAGAACATCTTAGTTACGACAAGATCCTAGCAGAAGACAAACTTGTCGAAAATAATAATTATTATTATTAAGTTTGTCAACGAAGCTACATCTATTCTTAATCAAGGATTATTTATTATTATCTGTAAAAGAAAAGGTAGGCCTGATTTTTTTCATGTTAGTCTTAGCAATTGGTATTTAATTGGGTTTTACTTTTTAATTTATTGATTGATTTGTTAACAAAAACAATGTAGGCCTATAATTATTAGCATACAATTTTTACAAATTGAATTTAAAAGAAAACACTACCTAACTATAGAATTTCCCACTATGAGATATATTTTGGCTTGGTTAATTTGATACTTTAGGCTAGGCCTACATCATTACTACATGATGAGTACGCCTACATGTTTCCGTAGATATCTAAATGTTTTATATTAGACTTATTAGACTCTAGATCTAGAATCTAGGCCTAAGTAAGGTAAAAAAAAGTTAAGTCCCACGTAGTCCGTAGGACCATATTGATTGAAATTGAATCAATTATTGATCCATGGGACCGCTAAAGCAGCTAAAGCAGCGTTTACCAGTTTATGTGGCCATGAGTACTAGGCACTAAGGGATTGTGTGGCCATCACAATAGCCAGCCGCCTTTACTTTACTTCGTTCTAGTCCTAGTCATTCTATTGATTATTGTATTCTGGCTGCGGTCCGAAAGATCGGCCCAATAGGCCTACACTAGCAAAAGATAGGCCTACAGTATAAGTAGATCCTATACCTATATATATAAGCCAGGCCAATATACCAAGCATGTATGCATTGCTATCACAGCGTAGACTGCGTTGGCTTGGCCACACCAGGCCTACAGATTAATTTCTCAAAGACAGCTTGGGGTCAGGATAAACAAATGTCATCTTGAACCTTGTATGAACAAGTAGTTTTTAAGTTATTAAAAAAACTTTCGATGGCTAAGGATACACACCAATAGCAATGTTGATTTTTTTTTGTAGATGTCGATCTAGGGCTTAGGTCCTATGTATTACAATGTAGCCAACAGGCAGTGGCGTATTTAGGCATTTCCACATTTTCCGTTGGAACAGGGGCCCCCACACAAAAGGGACCCCCACATATTCCAAATAGTGACATCCCCATTCTTTCGTTTAAAAATGTAAAAAAAAATCATTATTTATTCTTCTACAATTTTTTAGATCAATCAATACATGACATAGGTCCATTGTCTCCAACTTCTTGTGGCTCTATAGATCAATCAATACATGACATAGGTCCATTGTCTCCAACTTCTTGTGGCTCCATAGATCAATCAATACATGACATAGGTCCATTGTCTCCAACTTCTTGTGGCTCCATAGATCAATCAATACATGACATAAGTCCATTGTCTCCAACTTCTTGTGGCTCCATAGATCAATCAATACATGACATAGGTCCATTGTCTCCAACTTCTTGTGGCTCCATAGATCAATCAATACATGACATAGGTCCATTGTCTCCAACTTCTTGTGGCTCCATAGATCAATCAATATATGACATAGGTCCATTGTCTCCAACTTCTTGTGGCTCCATAGATCAATCAATACATGACATAGGTCCATTGTCTCCAACTTCTTGTGGCTCCATAGATCAATCAATACATGACATAGGTCCATTGTCTCCAACTTCTTGTGGCTCCATAGATCAATCAATATATGACATAGGTCCATTGTCTCCAACTTCTTGTGGCTCCATAGATCAATCAATACATGACATAGGTCCATTGTCTCCAACTTCTTGTGGCTCCATAGATCAATCAATACATGACATAGATCCATTGTTTCATGTCACATAGATCAATCAATACATGACATAGGTCCATTGTTTCATGTCACATAGATCAATCAATACATGACATAGGTCCATTGTTTCATGTCACATAGATCAATCAATACATGACATAGGTCCATTGTTTCATGTCACATAGATCAATCAATACATGACATAGGTCCATTGTTTCATGTCACATAGATGAATCAATACATGACATAGGTCCATTGTTTCATGTCACATAGATCAATCAATACATGACATAGGTCCATTGTTTCATGTCACATAGATCAATCAATACATGACATGGGTCTATTGTTTCATGTCACATAGATCAATCAATACATGACATAGGTCCATTGTTTCATGTCACATAGATCAATCAATACATGACATAGGTCCATTGTTTCATGTCACATAGATCAATCAATACATGACATAGGTCCATTGTTTCATGTCACATAGATCAATCAATACATGACATAGGTCCATTGTTTCATGTCACATAGATCAATCAATACATGACATAGGTCCATTGTTTCATGTCACATAGATCAATCAATACATGACATAGGTCCATTGTTTCATGTCACATAGATCAATCAATACATGACATAGGTCCATTGTTTCATGTCACATAGATCAATCAATACATGACATAGGTCCATTGTTTCATGTCACATAGATCAATCAATACATGACATAGGTCCATTGTTTCATGTCACATAGATCAATCAATACATGACATAGGTCCATTGTTTCATGTCACATAGATTAATCAATACATGACATGGGTCTATTGTTTCATGTCACATAGATCAATCAATACATGACATAGGTCCATTGTTTCATGTCACATAGATCAATCAATACATGACATAGGTCCATTGTTTCATGTCACATAGATCAATCAATACATGACATAGGTCCATTGTTTCATGTCACATAGATCAATCAATACATGACATAGGTCCATTGTTTCATGTCACATAGATCAATCACTACATGACATAGGTCCATTGTTTCATGTCACATAGATCAATCAATACATGACATAGGTCCATTGTTTCATGTCACATAGATCAATCAATACATGACATAGGTCCATTGTTTCATGTCACATAGATCAATCAATAGGCTACATGACATAGGTCCATTGTTTCATGTCACATAGATCAATCAACACATGACATAGGTCCATTGTTTCATGTCACATAGATCAATCAATACATGACATAGGTCCATTGTTTCATGTCACATAGATCAATCAATACATGACATAGGTCCATTGTTTCATGTCACATAGATCAATCAATACATGACATAGGTCCATTGTTTCATGTCACATAGATCAATCAATACATGACATAGGTCCATTGTTTCATGTCACATAGATCAATCAATACATGACATAGGTCCATTGTTTCATGTCACATAGTGTAACCCGGTAGTTGTGGATTCGACTCGGTTACACGTGTGGTGGAGGTTTCAACTCACACCCTTGGCTTCGTTGGTCTGGAGGTATCTTTTGAAGTCGGATGGCAGCCTCTAATGTACTTTTGCAAATTTATATTTGACACCTTTCCTTAGACGTGGCTTCGTAAACGTCTAAGTCTAACAAACAATGTCACGTTCTAACCAAACAGTAACCAACGCTGTTGTCTTATGAGAGAAAACTGTATGACTTTATTCAATGGTAGCGGAAAATGGCTAGCAATAATAATACAATGATGAAGGTAAACTATTAGCAGATGCAGGCAATTCATCAACAAAATGCAAAACTTCGTGACTAAACTGGCATATAAAATGGTGGATCAAACCATTTGAGTAGAACAATATTTACAATAGTTAGATCTGACTTCTAACTAAAATGAAAGTGTGTCTTCTTATGAGACTGGCGCTAGGACTAAATTTACAGCGAACAGTTTCAACTTATATATCGGACATGAAGAGGGGGAGTGTAAACTATACCAATGGTTTGACATCTGGTACTAAATTTTGAGATCAACAGAGGGATCTCCCTGGCCTTAGAAAGTCGCCCAATTATGGGCCATTTGCAAAAGGCCAGAGCTATGCATAAAAATGTCAATGTCCACCGTTGGCGATCAGAAAAAATGATATCAACTGGAATTATATTTCCTGAAACAGTGACAAGATAAGGTAGGAAATATATGGTCACCCAGGAAGGTGGAAAAAGGGGGGGGGCGAGAGGGCGCGATATTCACGAGACTATGTGACCCTTAATTGCAATCTGGACACTGGTCGTTAAATTCGTACGCCATTCAAAGTTGGAGGGAGATGATTCCTATCTTAACAGGTAAGGGGGGATAACCACGTCGCGGGTGGAAAAGGTGACACGGGAAGGTGGGGGGGGGGGGCGGTATAGTATCATTTTACTTGGCCGGGAAACCCCGCTATATGGGAACAAGGTAATATACTAACATTTACAAACAACATTTATATTTCTAAACCTTCTCTCTCTCTCTCTCTCTTACGCTTAATCAAAATAATGTACATATATTCCTAATCCATACATGGTTGTGATGCTAATACATTTGTTATAAACATTGGCAGTTATAAAATTCGGCCTATGTGACGACCGATTCGTTTCCATTCGTCACAATATCCCCACCAACAAAAGTTCTTATCTATGATAAGAACTGTTAATAAACGCTATTACGAGAACAATCGCGAGATTATACACCCCAAAAGTTACAAGTCTAGAACCAAAAAAAAAACTAAGAGATAAATTGAGATACTTACAGATTTATGATAATGACAGAAGATATATACAATAAACCAGGGGGGCTTCTTAGTCCTCTCCCGTTTTGTTTGCAATAGAGTGGCGGTTGAGGAAGTCTGATAGGCAGTTTTCGGGTCCTGGTATGTACGGGGTCAAAGACAGAGACTGTCGCATTAGTCGGCGGTTAAGATTTTGCCTGAAGCCATGAATGAGAAGGGTCGGTAATCTGTCTGGCCATTTAGTCGATTGGCACACTACCCTCAGGATATAAGCGTCCTTATAGCGCGACCGGGGAAGGGGACCTATTAGGTCTACTGACACCCGTTTAATGGGAATATCCCCCACTGGGATCTCACCTAACGGTACAGGTGGAGTGAGGCGTTTTTTTGTCATGACTTGGCCCTGGTGACCCGAAGATACAAATCTTTTGCTGTCACCCGACATACCGGGCCAGTAATAGTCATGTTTCACTTTTTGAACAGTCGACGTCTGTTCTTGGTGGGCTCCTATATGAAAGTCATGGGCTATGTCTATTACCTGGGGCTTTTCATCTTGATCAGCGCAAGGCTGTCTATAGAGAAGGTTTGCTTTAAAGAAAACATAAGCTGTTCTAGAATCGCACAAGCTTGTTTGGTTTTTTTCTCTAACTGAATTTAGGGAAAGGTCTTCCTGCTGAGCTTTAATAAAATCTTGGTGAGAGGGCGGAGGCACTACTGTGGAGTCCACTGTCTCGGGGCGGGCTTGGGTGATAACCGGGGTCAGGATCATAGGGGTCTGTGGGATAGCTAGAAAAACGTACTTGCATCCCAAAATAACATCATAAACTAGGTCTTTCATGACCGCTGCATTTATTGTGCCACGCACAAAAGGAGAGTTTATGTGAATACGCGCAATGGGAAGATTCTGGACGGGTGCAGAGAGGGATGGCCCTCGAAGGCTTACAAACTGACCCGTAAGGTCGCCGGGTCGTATCCGCGAAGCGGAAACAATGGAGTCGTATTGACAACCACTATCAAAGTGACAAGTTGCTGGTTCCCCATTCAGTTCAACCGTGTCTGTTTCTTTGGGGCCATTGTGGCTCCCAGGGGTAGGCGAGGTTTTCGATTCATCAATCAAAGTCACCTGAGTTTCTAACTCATTAGTGCAAGTAGCTAAGGTTCCCAAATTATAAATGGGTGTCATTGGATTTTCCGGCTCCTCAGAGTCGGTTTGGACTACAACGGAGGACACGCGGGCCTGTGTGGGGCGGTCTCTCCTATCACTCGGAAAAGGGTTTGAGTGCTCTAGGCGATTGCTCCCTCCATTTGTTTGATGGTAGGGGCGTAGCGTTTGCTGATTTTCGTGCTGGGGCGGATAGCGATGTGAGTTTTTCTTATCTATAGGCCCGTTGGGGCGCCCTGCCTGGGGTTTATCAAGGCGGGGGCGTGGGGGGTGGGTTGTCAGATTTTCCTCTTGGTGAGCTGTGGCGTAGCGATCCGCTAACTCTACCAATTTGTTAAAGGTACCCACCTTACGTTCGTCCAGGAACACTTTCATTTTATAAGACATATTATGTCTCAATTGTTCTGTTAGGACTAGCTCGGCTAGTCCTTGAAATGTTTTTTCATGCGATGCGAGTTCTACCCATTTGATTAAATATGAATTTAGCCTGTCTGCAAACTGAACATACGTCTCTCCTTCTTTTATTTGTGATTCTCTAAATTTCCTATTGTATGATCTAGCCGTCAATTCGTACTTTATCAGTAGAGCATTTTTCAATGTTTCATAACTGTCTTTGTCATTAGAAGGAAGTTTGTTGTAAACCTCATAAGCTTGGCCTCTTAGAGACTGAACTAAATGTCTAACCCATAGTTCTTTGTGGACATTATGGTTTACAGCTAAATGTTCATACCTATTAAGGTAGACGTCAATGGTCTCTAATGACGGGTCAAAAATGTCAGGTGTGAAAGAGTAGTATTTGGGGGTGAATGAGTCATTTGAGTGCTCTGTTGAAGTTTGAGAGGAAGGGGAATTCGGAGTGCACATACCGGGGGCCGCTAATTCTGCCTGTCTTAACTGTATTACTTTCTCAGCCTCAATTTGGGCCAACCTAATTTGCAATTCTTTTTCTGATTCAATTTTTAACTTTTCTTTTTCTGATTCAATTTTTAACTTTTCTTTTTCTGATTCAATTTTTAACTTTTCTTTTTCTGATTCAATTTTTAACTTTTCTTTTTCTGATTCAATTTTTAACTTTTCTTTTTCTGATTCAATTTTTAACTTTTCATTTTCGGACTCAATTTTTAACTTTTCTGCCTCCCTAAACTCAGCGACCTGTTGCTTAATATATTCTAACATCTCATTACCAGTGAGGTTAGCGGCCTCAGCTTCTTCTCTAGCAACACGTTTAATGCTTACAATATCGGCCATGATATTCTAACTTCTAAATTATGCTAAATTGCCAATGATATAACAAAAGTAAAAGGATCACTTACCCTTCAGCCTTCCTAATTTGAATTACAGAAATCCATATCACTAACACACACACACACTTATACACTATTCACTAATGTCCCTAGAATGTTAGAATGTTTTTAATTCTGTCTTGTGGACTTCGGTAACTATTAGCTGTGTTGTCTCACGGCGGCGTTGAAGCTGATCTATGGTGTCAGGTGGATAAACGTGTGGCAAAGGGTTGTCTACAGGGTTGTCTGGTTGGCAGTTGACACTCTTCAGGTAACAAGCAATGTTCAATGAAATGTGCAGGGTAGGTCTAGTTGACTTTCTTCAGGAGACAGGCAGTGTTTTGTGTAGGGGTTGATACAGGTTGTCACCGGGTTGTCAGGACAGTGGCTTTTCTGTTAGAGGTGAATAAGAGCCCCCAGCAAAAATACAATCAAGCTGGACCGCTTCAAATGGTGCCCAGATTCGAATCACCGGACGAGACCTCAATTATGTAACCCGGTAGTTGTGGATTCGACTCGGTTACACGTGTGGTGGAGGTTTCAACTCACACCCTTGGCTTCGTTGGTCTGGAGGTATCTTTTGAAGTCGGATGGCAGCCTCTAATGTACTTTTGCAAATTTATATTTGACACCTTTCCTTAGACGTGGCTTCGTAAACGTCTAAGTCTAACAAACAATGTCACGTTCTAACCAAACAGTAACCAACGCTGTTGTCTTATGAGAGAAAACTGTATGACTTTATTCAATGGTAGCGGAAAATGGCTAGCAATAATAATACAATGATGAAGGTAAACTATTAGCAGATGCAGGCAATTCATCAACAAAATGCAAAACTTCGTGACTAAACTGGCATATAAAATGGTGGATCAAACCATTTGAGTAGAACAATATTTACAATAGTTAGATCTGACTTCTAACTAAAATGAAAGTGTGTCTTCTTATGAGACTGGCGCTAGGACTAAATTTACAGCGAACAGTTTCAACTTATATAGCGGACATGAAGAGGGGGAGTGTAAACTATACCAATGGTTTGACATCTGGTACTAAATTTTGAGATCAACAGAGGGATCTCCCTGGCCTTAGAAAGTCGCCCAATTATGGGCCATTTGCAAAAGGCCAGAGCTATGCATAAAAATGTCAATGTCCACCGTTGGCGATCAGAAAAAATGATATCAACTGGAATTATATTTCCTGAAACAGTGACAAGATAAGGTAGGAAATATATGGTCACCCAGGAAGGTGGAAAAAGGGGGGGGGGCGAGAGGGCGCGATATTCACGAGACTATGTAACCCTTAATTGCAATCTGGACACTGGTCGTTAAATTCGTACGCCATTCAAAGTTGGAGGGAGATGATTCCTATCTTAACAGGTAAGGGGGGATAACCACGTCGCGGGTGGAAAAGGTGACACGGGAAGGTGGGGGGGGGGGCGGTATAGTATCATTTTACTTGGCCGGGAAACCCCGCTATATGGGAACAAGGTAATATACTAACATTTACAAACAACATTTATATTTCTAAACCTTCTCTCTCTCTCTCTCTCTTACGCTTAATCAAAATAATGTACATATATTCCTAATCCATACATGGTTGTGATGCTAATACATTTGTTATAAACATTGGCAGTTATAAAATTCGGCCTATGTGACGACCGATTCGTTTCCATTCGTCACACATAGATCAATCAATAGGCTACATGACATAGGTCCATTGTTTCATGTCACATAGATCAATCAATACATGACATAGGTCCATTGTTTCATGTCACATAGATCAATCAATACATGACATAGGTCCATTGTTTCATGTCACATAGATCAATCAATACATGACATAGGTCCATTGTTTCATGTCACATAGATCAATCAATACATGACATAGGTCCATTGTTTCATGTCACATGTCAGAACAAATCTCAGTATTGTTTATATCTCTGAATGTCATAGATTGTACGCAGAAATTTTGCCAGGAAAGGGGAAATTATTTATCGATCATTAATGTCATGAAAACTTTTTTGAAAGTAGCACTTAATCATTAACACCCCTTCCCACCTCCTACTAACTGGTTTGGTTTTTTAAACAAAAGTATATGGACTATTATCTAATAAAGCCTATATTGGCATACTATAATACTTCTTAAATTATGTCGCGGGTGTGTTTTACAATTTATCAGCTATAACTATAAGCGCATTGCTAGATATTTTTTTTACCAGCGGACTTAGTAGGTAGCCTAAGCGTGGCTTATCAATTTTTGATAGATCTATGTCAACACTGCCACAGTAGGACCAATATTTCTTTAACGTAGGTCTCAAGATTAGCTCAAGACTTGCGGGTGTTTCTCTTAGATAAATATACATACATCCTAACTTTTGGGCAACACAGAATGGGGCAATAGTTCATTGCCTATAGCCTGGCTTGTGGTGATAGAAATTTAGATATGTAGGCTAAAAGGAAGAAATTTAGATATGTAGGCTAAAAGGAAGAAATTTAGAAATGTAGGCTAAAAGGAAGAAATTTAGATAGGCCTATGTAGGCTAAAAGGAAGATGTAAGGAAGGAGGCGGGGGGGCTTACAGAACTAAGACTTTTTATTCTGAAAGCTTAATTCATTCCTTTGTCAATGTGATCACGATACAAGAATGTCATCACGATACAAGAATGTCATCACGATACAAGAATGTCATCACGATACAATAATAGTCATCACGATACAAGAATGTCATCACGATACAAGAATGTCATCACGATACAAGAATGTCATCACGATACAAGAATGTCATCACGATACAAGAATGTCACCACGATACAAGAATGTCATCACGATAACAGATTGCTTGATTAGATGGAGAAAAGATTGCCAATCTGCAAATGTATGGGGACTGGGGGGGGGGGGGGGATTTGAGTAGTGTGAATGACTTCGTTTACTCGGTGAAATGAAAACCCTTCAACTGAATACTTCATTAAACTCCAGAAACACGTTTTTTTGGCCTTTTAGAAAAATATATTGATGATAATAGCTCAATAATTGGCCAAATAGTAACTTTGTGGCTGTTAATCATAGTTAATGTAGCCTAGGCCTAATATACAATTTTACAAATATAAAAAGACGTGGTAAAACTATGGAATTTGTACATTGATGATTCAATTTGAAGTTTATATTAATTCATTATAATAGCTGACCAGTTAACTACATGATGGTTTATATTGTATTTATACTGTACGTGGCTCTAGTCTCTATAGCCTATTGCTACTCATTTGTAGGCCCTATGGACAAGTCTTAATGAGGCGTGAACTTTTGAACCCGAATGTTCGTGAACTTCCTGTTTTATTTTTAAACTTATAACAAAAAAAAGCATGCTTTTGCTGGTGTTTGACAATTGATTTCAACCTCGACGGCCAGTTCTAGTCTTTTAGAATTATACAAAGGATACAATATTAGTTATGAGAAATCCGTTTTTAACATCAAAAGTGAACAGGCGATCATTAATACTCAAGTGTTAGTCGCGTGACGTTAAATTTTTATTTGTTTACAAAATAAATGAGTCAAGAGTTGCGTTTTCTTGGTTATTGAAAAACAAAATGCGTAAATTCATAAAAACGAATAACAAAAATTCTTTTGCATTAAGCAATAAGTTTGATATTTTAAAAAGGTGATTATTCCCGTCCGACTTTCACAATACATTGTTTTGCTTTGTAAACATCTATTGGAAATGAAATAAATTTTAATCCCCAACAAATTTGAGTACAACCAGTAAAGTAGCACACAGACATTGTTTCGAATAAAATGATCGAATAAGAACGGAAATGTTTTTGCACGTGACCTTTTATGCATGCATACACGTTAAGACTTGTCCATAGGCCTACTAGGCTATTTTGTTTTCCGGTGATGAGGAACATGTAAAAAGTTAGTTGTAAATATGGGTCTAGAGTTTTAATGAGATTTTCATCAACTCAAAATACAAATAACACAAATAGTAAAAAAAAAAGTTCACAGCAGGCTCTTAATTTTTGAAGTAGACCTAAGGCTAATGTGGCACCTTAATGGTGGTATGACCTTCCAAAATATATAACGGGCGGACAATCCATGTTGACACTTTCAAATCAAAATTAATTGAACACTTTGTCTATAATAATGTCCTTATTTTAAAAACAGTGTCTCCCCCGATTAGTGTTATATAATAAATAATGGCATCATAGACTTCAGGTAGTTAGATTATTTAAAACTGCAAGAAACTGATTAAGAGCTTCGACTGGATAGAGGACAATTCCTTTATTATGATTCCATCATCCATAATCAAAGATGTTACCAACCTTTTTTGAACCAATTTAAGGCTTTAAGAACGTTCAGATGACAACAGAGATCATCTCCCATTTTCCACGGATTAATTTCTTCCAAACTAGACATATATTACACATCTCAGTCTGTACACGTCTCACCACCTTCTATAAAAAGTCTTCTTTAACATATAATAATACTATAATAATGTAGACCTAAATCTACATGGAACATTATGTCTGCGGACGCCCATGATGTAAGGCTTCAGTGCAGGACTTGTTTAGTGAACTGTAAGACTTTAATTGTGTGTATTTAGTGGAACTGTTTGCGTATTACTATAATGAAATGAAACTTCATTTAGTGAGGGCCTAGCTATTAAAGGTACCCTCTGTGAAGCCCATATGATGCTCATTAATATAGTAAAATACTCCTACTTAAAATGACATCTGTTTTGTAGATAAAACGTATGCCAATATCTAGGCAATGCTAAAATAGATTTTTCTCTTAGAGATATTTACTTAATATAGGCCTACAAGATTAGGACTACCCTATTATTGTTTTGTTTGTGTTTTTAACTTTTCTCAACTTGTACCCTTTCCTCAGTGTATCACCATGAGGGCCCCACTACTAGTCTTCCTATTGGTATCCGCCCATGTACTGGCTGTGTGTAGAGGTCGCACATTGGATGACTTGGAGGATGAGACAGATGACGAAAACTGGCCAGTACTCTGTCCACCAGAAAACTACTATAACAAACAACTGGTGAGTCACTGGTCTAATGGGACAGTCAAGACACACTGTAGCCCTGGCCTATATAGCATTGACCCATTTTTAGTCATTAACTTACACATAACCTATAAAATGAACACTGATTGATAATCATGAATAATAGGCCTATCAAGGTAATTTTGATTATTTCATTATAACACTAAAATGTGTAATATGAAAGTAAAAAAATAACTATACATAGTTTTTAAACTAAACTTTGGGTTGATGTGAAGCCGGCTGGTCCCTCGGTTAGTTCGCAGGACTGTCAACCAAAAACCAACTGACAGGTCGCGGGTTCTAACTCTGCCACCGACGGATCCCTGTCGCCCTGCAGGAGTTTTGGGCCTAGTGGACGTAATAATGTTCTATCTAGAAGGAACGTCTGTAAACTTATAAGATGCATTTATTAACAAACCTCAAAAACAGTTGAAAATATTATGTATCCAACTTCAATACTCCATACTGATATTTCTTTTATATTTACATTATTTCTGTAATTATTATCTTACAACAAATTACATATTTATTTTATATAGCGCTATTGATAATTCATAACAATGTGCTTTACATTTACCATATGTTATTAACATTTAAAAAAGGTAACGTTTTTAATTTTGTTTTTAAAATGTCTATATGGTCGGTTTGTTTAATTGTGTTCAAAAGTTCATTCCACTTGTTATGGACCTCTTTAGGTGATGATTATGATTACGACTCGTTAAATCGGATTCAATGAATATAGTTGTATCTTTATTAGAAGTCTCTAGATTCTGCTAATCTGTAGCCCAAGCTAGGGGTTCCTTGACTGACAGGTCTATGCAGTAATGTAGTTATATTCGTGATAATTATCTTCAACACCTTTCTCAACAACGATAGATCAAACAACTCCAGTTGTTGAATAAACAATTTTATTTAAATTGTAGACTCAATATAAACGATCAATAAACTTCATCAACTGGTGGCAACATAAGTATCAATAAAATGGCATTATATGTACATGTATGAATATAGCGACTTCACTCTACAAACGTTTAAACTGAACTAACTTTAAGGAGGTCGGGACTTTACAAAGAAAACGATCATCGAAGATTCTACAGGGTCTTAATACGCATTTTAACCTCTTTCTCTATAATTACTACGATCCAGAATTATCCCCCAATTTCCACGGGATTTGAACGAATTATTTTATTTAAACTGCCCTCAGGGCATAAAGGTCAAACCTTGGTCGCTTTGGACTCTGATACGCACTTGTTAAGAGGTCAATGCCTTACTACGTCATTCATTTATGACCGATATTCGTAACATCCCCCCCCCTTCTAAAGCTTTATAATTATTTCCTTTACATTTTAACCATACGAAAAATGTTAATTTTAAGGAATAATTATAAAAGAAAATATTCCGGGAAAAACAATACAGTTCAATTGGCGATCCCAATAATTCAATCGAACTGATAACAATAACATAATAATATATGCAATATAAATTCATCTTATCAAATGGCTTAACTATAGTCATTCAATCATTCCATTTTTAATTCAAAACAATGGACAATTAAATTGTTTATCTAAATCTTGTATACAAGAAAAATACATAATCATTCTTAATAGATATAATATAATACAAGTTAATAACTTCTATTACATTGAACATTCCACTGTAATAAAAACTCTCTCGTCCATTTAATTATAAACTAATATCTTTTACAATTTGTATTTATACAACAAAAGAAAAAATCACTTAATGTCTATTCAGACACGACTTATTTTTTTCATAAGGAGAAAAAAAAACCAAACGCTCTGATAGAACACATACTAGACCTGACCTAATTACACGTTACAACAAAAAATATTATTGCTTCGACAGTATTTTTTTTCATGTTTGTAGGCTGGCTAACACATTAAACAACTGTCTGTGACGCGACACAGAAATTGAGGTCAATTCCGCCTTTCTCTCTCTCTCTCTCTCTCTCTCTCTCTCTCATTCTCAATTGATTTTAACAATGTTGACATCGCTATGCAAATTTACCTCATCACAGCCTAGGTAAAAAAAATATTGCTACGCGATTAAATAGTTATCGTAACTAAATGAGCATTATTTAACATCTATCATCTCAAAATCAAATTCATTTATATGATTTTGAGAACATTAAACATAGTCTGTTCACGAATTAAAATAGTTTATAGCAAAAATCATTAAAAATATTTCAATCTTTCATTTTACCATGACCTTTCGACGTCATTATTTTCTTTTTTAAAAGAGTTCACATCGTAGCAGGTTAAATTGAAACATTCAGACAATCATGGATTTACTTAAACAAATTTGGTTAATTTACTTAATTAACTATCAATTAAAACAAGTTATATTATCTTCATACAATCTTAGTACTACACAGTAAGTACTTATTTTCTTTAGATTACATTAAATACAATATTATTGAAGTAGAAAAGAGTTAAGCATAGGCTACTATTAATTTTTTTTTCATAGCGAAATCAATGTAACAATTTATGTACAAAACAAACTGCTGGTTTGACTGGTGTGGTAAAACATTTCATTTCCAATCTTTTCAGTGGTGTACATTGCTCTTTTCCATTTTCCATAAAGATTTTATTCCTTATTCATAGATTCTCCTGTTACTTTCACAGTGTTCAGGTCTACCCAATCTTTTGCTTGTCAATACAATTCATTCAATCTATTTTAACTAATACAGAAAAAATATAGATTAGTTTTACAATCTTGACATGAAATCCTTAATTAATCATACATTAGTTGAACATTGGTGTGTCAACATTATAAATTCTCAACCATGACATTCTCAACCATTCTGGTTTACAGTGTCAAGTCAGTGGCACATATCCTAAATTTATACAAAACAAGGATAAGTTTTATTTTACATTAGTTTCACTTCTGGTCTGCTTTTCAGGTAACATTCCTAAAAGTGAACAATCATATATAATACAGTTCTTGGAATTCTTTTTAGTCATAGCTCTGCCTTGCTGCAACTATTTTTACCCTACATTATCATACATTCAATGATAATATAATAAATGAATAAATTCACATAGAAGAAATTTGCATCTTGACTCAGTGCAATATTTCAACAACAGTACATGATAAAATAAATCCATAGTACAATCATAAAACATTTCTCAATACTTTAGTGATAGAAAATTCTCTTTTCTTAAAATCATTTACATCTTTATCAATCAAATTATCCTCTCTGCCAAATGTTCAATTATCATTTCCAGAGATTCTCAACCACATCTTATAATCAGTCCACATTTATAATGTCCTCTGATTTAGAAACCAATTCTGCGGATAAAACTGATCTTTTTCTCTTATAGCAATTGCTCAACCTAACAAGTTTGTTTAGAAATATCACACTATAATGATATTTACTCTAACAATACTTTTACTCATTCCTTTTTCTTCACAAGTAAGGGATTTAGTTTTAAAACAGTAAGTTTGGTAACTAACTATCAGTGAATTTGTCATTCAATTCATCCTGAACTCCAGGCATAAATTTTACAAATAAGAGTAACAATGTTAACAACATCAAGCTTATTCCAATTGTTTTCAGAAGGTAAGGCTTTATCATTTTCAAATGATATAATATATTTGCCTTTCTTTCATCACACAACAATGGCATCTGCATGTGAGCAGTGTACAATTTTTTTCTCACAAAAACAGTTATGTCAGACAAAAAATTTATGTACTTATCTAGGTACTTGCTCAGCCCAAGGAGATCCAATTCGGTCTGCCATTCTTCTTGAAGTAGTTTGAGTGGTCCTCGGACAGTGGGTCCAAAGATTGGTCCATAGGCTCCTCGACTTTCCGGATGGGATTCAGTTGACATCTCCTGCTCCAGGCATAAGTTCTTTAGGACTGGATTGAAGAGTTCCGGGGCGAAGTTGGTCCTTCGATCTGACGGTATGGATTGTGGTAACCCATAGCTTTTGGTAGTTTCGGTCCAGCTCTCCGCACTCGTTTCTTCAGTGATGCTCCTCCAATCTTCATCTGTACCGGCAACTGCAGGTTTGCATTGTTGTTTGAACATGCTGTGGTCTATATGTTCATAGACATCAGTAGTAGGATTTTCTTTCTCGTCGACAGCTTTCTCATGCAACTGTAGCAACTCTGGGTCTACTCTCTGTTCAGCAATCAATTCATTTTGTGATGACTTCTTTGATTGATTTCCTTTCGGACAATCTTCAATCATGGAGAAAATAGTAGTATCAAGTTCCACTTCTTCTTCCCCTTTCTTCTCTCGTGGGAGAATTTCTTCTTTATTTTCCTTTTCTTGTGAGAGATTTTTTTCTTTCTTTTTCTGTGGTGTCATACCATTTATGACATCACCTACAGGATAAAGTTCTTTTTCTTTTCCTGTCTCCACAATAGGACTAGGGTCTGGATTTTCCTTCACAATCAGTTCAGGTCTCACCCTCCCTTTCGCCAAATCATTTGCTAGGATAACAGATATGCCCTCAACAGGAAGTTTTGATATTACTCCAACTGTCACATATCCTGTCACCAAGTCAGATGTGAGGTATATCCTATGTAGAGGTATTTCTTCTTTCCATTCAAAACCTCTCAATAGGACAGTCTGTCCTGTCAATGTATTATCATTCAATGGTAATACATCTTTAAGCAGCAGTGTTAATGATGCTCCTGTGTCTCGTAATATGTTTACGGACTTCAGTGGTCCTTCCTTTTGTAAGGCCACACAACCTTCACTAATGAACGGTTGAAAACTGCACAGGGTCTCTGTGTCAATTTTATTCTTCCCTTGACCATGACTTTCGGGTGTTGTTTCATCTTTCGATGACTTCAGACTCTTTTCCGAGTCAAAAATACTTTGGTCTACTTTTTCGTCTCTGTGGACTTGGACTATTAATCCAATAGTAGCCATTCTGTATTTATAATCAGGATATTTATCCTCATTATCTTCAGTTGTAGATTTCTCTACCTTCTGACTTTTGCTCTCAGGCAAATCCACCCTCAGTGTTTCTGGTTTAGAATAATCTTTCTTCGAATTCAGTTCGTTTGTATTTTCGCTTTCTTGTACATTCTGTATTGGTTTATGGCTAGTGCACATTACCACTTTGTTAGGTCTTTTGTCGCTTCGTATACTCCAACAGTCTTCGATGCTATGTCCTGTTCTTTTACAAAAAGTACATTGGACGTTTTTGTAGACAGGTTTTTTATTAACATCATTTTGTTTCACAAAATGCTCTTTTTCACGATGTTGTTGTTGTGTGTTTTCTGCTTGCCGTTGTGCCCTATTAACATTCTTTCCATCAGCTGTCCTATGACACAATGTGTACTGTTCAGCTAAATCAGCAGCCTTATGTGGGTCAGTGATATCACGCTCGGATAAATACATTCTTATATCCGGCCTCACTTTGTTAATAAAATCCTCTAACAGAATGATATCTTTCATTTCTTTTAATGTGGAGATATTTCTGGATTTTATCCACTGATCCATTAGCTTTTCTTCTGCTCGAAGGAAGTCTAAGTGTGTTTGGTAAGGGGACATTGTGTACTGACGGAACCTTTTCCGATAACTTTCCGGTATTTGGTTATAGGCTTTAAGTACAGTGTCTTTAATGATTTCATAATCATTTAAATTCTCCTCTTTTAACAATAGAACACAATCTCTTGCCCTTCCCTGAGTAAAAGCTGTTCTGACTAATATTCCCCATTTATCTTCTGGGAACTTAAAATCTCTGCAAGAAATTTCAAAGGTCTGGAAGAAATTAGCTATTTCACTTTCTTTATCAATGTAGGTAGGGACTAGCTTTTTCCATCTGGCCATCTCTACATCACTATGAGATTCCTTTTTAGTAGCGCCTATCTTCGCCAGTTCTATTCTTTCCTGACTTTCTATTTCTCTTTGACTTTTCTTATCTCTTTCCTGACTTTCTATTTCTCTTTGACTTTTCTTATCTCTTTCCTGACTTTCTATTTCTAGACGTCTTTCTTCTATTTCAAGCCGTTTCATTTCTAGTTGAAATCGGAACTGTTCAGACATCTGACCTTCAACTTGATATCCCTCCGCTCTTGATTCTACTTTCAACTTGCCACTCGCAATCAACACATCTTTTATCTGCTGTGTCAACACAGTCCTCGATGGTGTAGTCTCAGTAACTTCTATCTTTAAGATCTCAGCGATCTCTTTTAACTTCTTTATTGATAAAGTTTTCAGAACTTCTTCTTCTGGATTTTCAATAAATTCCATTCTTTAGTTAAGAGATTTATAAAATGTAAATTTCCAACTTACGTTTTTCCAATCGGAAGAATAATTTCAGCGTTCTTAGGCTTGCTCAGTAGGTCACGGCTCCAACACACAACACAACACAACTTGAATATATGCTTCACTATACAACTATATCGGACGAAGACCCCAAACTGTTATGGACCTCTTTAGGTGATGATTATGATTACGACTCGTTAAATCGGATTCAATGAATATAGTTGTATCTTTATTAGAAGTCTCTAGATTCTGCTAATCTGTAGCCCAAGCTAGGGGTTCCTTGACTGACAGGTCTATGCAGTAATGTAGTTATATTCGTGATAATTATCTTCAACACCTTTCTCAACAACGATAGATCAAACAACTCCAGTTGTTGAATAAACAATTTTATTTAAATTGTAGACTCAATATAAACGATCAATAAACTTCATCAACTGGTGGCAACATAAGTATCAATAAAATGGCATTATATGTACATGTATGAATATAGCGACTTCACTCTACAAACGTTTAAACTGAACTAACTTTAAGGAGGTCGGGACTTTACAAAGAAAACGATCATCGAAGATTCTACAGGGTCTTAATACGCATTTTAACCTCTTTCTCTATAATTACTACGATCCAGAATTATCCCCCAATTTCCACGGGATTTGAACGAATTATTTTATTTAAACTGCCCTCAGGGCATAAAGGTCAAACCTTGGTCGCTTTGGACTCTGATACGCACTTGTTAAGAGGTCAATGCCTTACTACGTCATTCATTTATGACCGATATTCGTAACACACTACATTTGTTTAATGAGATCTATACACTGGTTGTTTTTTAAGGTTTACTTTTTTAAACTACAAAATTACTATTATGACTAGGCAATGATAAGAAAAATCTAAACAACATGAACTTTATTGGAAAATATACATATAAGAGGTTAATATTTTATATATTAGAAACCTATTATGCATAAATTTGAAGTATTCAAACAAAAATATAGCATACAAAAAGTGTTACTGAATTTATTACAGTTGTACGTTTTAAAAAGGTTGTTGGTGCCAAAAAAATATTTTTACAAGTAAAATTAAAAGTAAATTTATTGTGGATTACAAAATATTTGTAGATATCTACATTTTTTTCTTTTTATTGATTTTTAGCCTTCAGATTTGTACAGAAGTACATATAAACTATAACATTAAATTACAACCACTAAACACAATTATTTGGTTTACATAAAAATAATATAAGATAATCAATATATCATTTGTTTATTATATTGAAACTATAAAGCATTGTGTATATTTTGTGTCGCTTTAATCAGACAAAAGCTTAGTGTCCACTGTTACATGAGTTGTTTTATTTCTTCCAGGAAAACTGTGTGCCATGTTCAAGATGTCCACTCAACAATATCATCACCAACCCATGCTATCGTTTTCAAGATACCAAATGTGGCCCATTCCTTGACTTTGAAATGGTTCAGAAGCTGCATCAGGACAGCTCTGCAGAAAGCCAAGAGGATTCTAAGGAAGCTGGCTTGCTGTTCCCTCAGACAGAGAAAGATGATTTAGATGACTCCAAGCAAGCCAGCAACATAGGAGAAGATGGCTTCAACAAGCATGAGGCCAACAGGCAATGGAAGATTGCGGCCCTGAAAATATCGTTGATAATTGGCGGATGTGTCGTTCTACTTCTGGTGGCCATCATAGTGTGCATTGTCTGTATCAAGAGACGATTAGTGACAGAGAAAAAACTGGTTTGTGAGTACATGCCTCCACCTGGGGCCGCTGCTCATGTCATTGACTGTTGAAACGTCATTTTTCATGATTCACTCCGTTGACCTTGACCCCCCCCCCCCCCCCAAATTGTGATTGAACTTTTTCTGATCAAAAGGATCTGATCATGTGCCAATTTTTCTGCTGGATTCAATAGCTTCCAAATCCTTCATTAAAGTGAGAACTATTTTGTTTGGGTTTAAAAATGAACAAAAATATAAACTATTTGAAGTGTGGATCAGTAGGGCTTATCAAGTATGACAAAAATATATTTCTAATAAATATATTGAAAATAAACAAATAAAATTTTTTCCCATAAAGATTTACAAATGATTAAAGTAAAAGAAAAAGAAACTATTTATTTGACATTTTATGAAGCTCTGTTATATCATGTGTTAATTGTCAATTTTCAACACTCTAAAAGCTGTCTTTATCAATCTGTTGACTTGGAACAGAATTCCATGCTGCAACTGTTCTTTATTTTATTTTAGTTCAATTTTGATTTAGATTTAAAGTATTTTCATTTTCATGACAAAGTAAATTGTCACTGTACAAGTTCAACTGTAAATACAGAAGAGAAAATGACTCAATTTAATATGTATGATTCCTAAAGAAGGCTGTGTTTGAATAAATGTATATTTAATGGGTACATACATATCTATGACTTGCATCTATGGCTGAATGCATTTTCACTACATGTGATGCCTAGCACTGGATTTGTTCATTTCTTAAAGATGTCCATACTTTAATGTATATAATGTATTCATGATTGATTATAGGAACAAAAATTATTTATTTGCACTGTATTATTTATTTATGGTTGTAGATTTTGAAAATATTAATATTACAAAAATGATTTAATATTTGTTTGTGTTAGATGGCTTTGGATAGGCCTCTGTTAGATGGCTTTGTATAGGCCTTGTGACTTTTCTATTTTTATTGAAGATTTGTTTGAGGGTTAATTGTGTATGGAGTGGAGTTGTGTGTTTATATATTTCTAAATGAGATTTGTCTTTATGCTTTTGTATTTCTAAATGAGATTTATCTTTATGTTTATGTATTTCTAAATGAGATTTATGTTTATGTATTTCTAAATGAGATTTGTCTTTATGCTTTTGTATTTCTAAATGAGATTTATCTTTATGTTTATGTATTTCTAAATGAGATTTGTCTTTATGTTTATGTATTTCTAAATGAGATTTGTCTTTATGTTTATGTATTTCTAAATGAGATTTGTCTTTATGTTTATGTATTTCTAAATGAAATTTGTCTTTATGATTATGTATTTCTAAATGAGATTTGTCTTTATGTTTATGTATTTCTAAATGAGATTTGTTTGTATGTTTATGTATTTCTAAATGAAATTTGTCTTTATTTTTTATATTTCTAAATGAGATTTGTTTTTATGTTTATGTATTTCTAAATGAGATTTGTTTTTCTGTTTATGTATTTCTAAATGAGATTTGTTTGTATGTTTATGTATTTCTAAATGAAATTTGTCTTTATTTTTTATATTTCTAAATGAGATTTGTTTTTATGTTTATGTATGTCAAAATGAGATTTGTCTTTATGTTTATGTATTTCTAAATGAGATTTGTCTTTATGTTTATGTATTTCTAAATGAGATTTGTCTTTATGTTTATGTATTTCTAAATGAAATTTGTCTTTATGATTATGTATTTCTAAATGAGATTTGTCTTTATGTTTATGTATTTCTAAATGAGATTTGTTTGTATGTTTATGTATTTCTAAATGAAATTTGTCTTTATTTTTTATATTTCTAAATGAGATTTGTTTTTATGTTTATGTATTTCTAAATGAGATTTGTTTTTCTGTTTATGTATTTCTAAATGAGATTTGTTTGTATGTTTATGTATTTCTAAATGAAATTTGTCTTTATTTTTTATATTTCTAAATGAGATTTGTTTTTATGTTTATGTATGTCAAAATGAGATTTGTCTTTATGTTTATGTATGTCAAAATGAGATTTGTCTTTATGCTTTTGTATTTCTAAATGAGATTTATCTTTATGTTTATGTATTTCTAAATGAGATTTGTCTTTATGTTTATGTATTTCTAAATGAGATTTGTCTTTATGTTTATGTATTTCTAAATGAGATTTGTCTTTATGTTTATGTATTTCTAAATGAAATTTGTCTTTATGATTATGTATTTCTAAATGAGATTTGTCTTTATGTTTATGTATTTCTAAATGAGATTTGTTTGTATGTTTATGTATTTCTAAATGAAATTTGTCTTTATTTTTTATATTTCTAAATGAGATTTGTTTTTATGTTTATGTATTTCTAAATGAGATTTGTTTTTCTGTTTATGTATTTCTAAATGAGATTTGTTTTTATGTTTATGTATTTCTAAATGAGATTTGTTTTTATGTTTATGTATTTCTAAATGAGATTTGTCTTTATGTTTATGTATTTCTAAATGAGATTTGTTTTTCTGTTTATGTATTTCTAAATGAGATTTGTTTGTATGTTTATGTATTTCTAAATGAAATTTGTCTTTATTTTTTATATTTCTAAATGAGATTTGTTTTTATGTTTATGTATTTCTAAATGAGATTTGTCTTTATGTTTATGTATTTCTAAATGAGATTTGTTTTTATGTTTATGTATTTCTAAATGAGATTTGTTTTTATGTTTATGTATTTCTAAATGAGATTTGTCTTTATGTTTATGTATTTCTAAATGAGATTTGTTTTTCTGTTTATGTATTTCTAAATGAGATTTGTTTGTATGTTTATGTATTTCTAAATGAAATTTGTCTTTATTTTTTATATTTCTAAATGAGATTTGTTTTTATGTTTATGTATTTCTAAATGAGATTTGTCTTTATTTTTTATATTTCTAAATGAGATTTGTTTTTATGTTTATGTATTTCTAAATGAGATTTATCTTTATGTTTATGTATTTCTAAATGAGATTTATCTTGATTTGAGAAGAACCTGAACAATTTGTTGGCTGAATTGTTCAACAACATAATGACAGTATTAATATAATGTCCATCAGATTCTATTTCATCTTTTTTTCCTCGCTATTGTCAAATTGACCATAGAAAGTTACAATAAATATAGGCCTACAACATTCAACTTACCATACACAAATTGTAAGTTGATCTCCTGCCCCCCTCCCCCATGACTTTGTAAAGTATTTCCATTGTGATTGTACTCATTTTCTTATTATAAATAAACTGTTTCAGACAAATCATATTTTGTTCTTGTTGTTTTCTAATCTAAGGTTGATTAATTCATATGGCTTCGATTCTTTTGTAAATATCAGCATTACAAATGAGGCCAATATATAAAAAATGGAGGTGGGCAATGAAAACATTCAATTAAAAGTGAAATTTTTAGATCTTCACAAGTGAGGAAGCCAGAATAAGAAAGCTTTAACTTTAATCCTCGCCATGGGGTTAGATACTTCCCTTTTCGTGCTTGGTATGTAGCTATACAATACAAACACTCTTTAAAAAAATAAAAACGCACCTAGTGGTACCTCCGTTCTTTTCTCCTTTCATACAATGGTGAAAATAGTTCAGGCTTTTTGACAATAGCCTTCACAGGAGGTAGGGGGGAGAGAGAGCTTTGGTTAGTTTGTATAAGGAAGGCTACAAGGGGCGGCAACCCAAGGGCCTGAGTTTGTCTCAAACAATAGGAACAGGGCTGAGGACGTGGTTATTTTTCATCATCAATGGTCCAGGGGGTTCTGCGGGAATTCCATTGTCATCTTACCCCCCCCCCCTCCCCAATCTCTTTCCTGCAGATTTTTTTTTACACATTTCTTTTTGGTCTTTCACAGAGGGGGCTGTTGTGGCGCAAAGCGGAGTTGGCGCCATGCACTTAAAAACGATGAAGGGGGCACCCACAGTGAGAGGTAGATTGGTGTTGATAAGAAGATAGAGGTTTATATTAATTTTATATTGGTGATGTTGGTTTAAGGGGAATGAATCATCCGCCCCTTGACATGATTAACAATAAGCAATTCATTAATCATTTAAAAAACAAATAACAACATAAAAATACATGTAGAACAACTGAAACACATATTCTAAATTCTAACTAATTCTATTCATATCCTATAAATAGTATGAATGATATTTTATTGCTAGCTATGGGGGCAACAATTAGTCTTTATATTTTGATTCTAATTTGACAATCTCACTTTTGATTAATGTCAGTGAACAATCTCATATTTAACATCTTACAGTGGTCTTACACACTAATTACCTCATCGCAGTAGCTTATATAGACTAGAGTTGTGTCCTGCACTGGTAACACTCTTTGAACTTTGAGACATTTTCTTTAACAATCTTTATATGTGTATATTAAAAATTTTACATAAGATATTTCGTAATTTAGTAACCTAAAGACATTCAATATATTACATATGCCTATCAATGATTGATAAAAAATCCTTCAGGACCATGTGCACCCACTACACGACAACTACATTAAGTCTAGTTGAAGTGGTCGGCTTCTTTCAATAAGTGCAAGAACAGAGAGATTTAGGAACTCTTATGTACCACAGTCAGTGAGAAATACAATAGTTGACTTATAGGAGTCCTAATAGACTTTTTCTTGAATGATAAATGGTAGGCTATGTGTGTGTGCATGCATGTCTATTTTCATAAGTATATTTTATGTGCCTAAGTAGCCTACTAATCATTCTTTTATATTGTCTAAGACAGGGTTCGGCAACCTGTAGATGTTAGTGTGTCATAGTAGAATTTCTAAATCATTCAGCGTACCAACAGTCTAAATGTCATCCTGCTTTAGTTCTAATTCATGCAGCGTACCGACAGTCTAAATGTCATCCTGCTTTAGTTCTAAATCATTCAGTGTGCCAACAGTCTAAATGTCATCCTGCTTTAGTTCTAAATCATTCAGTGTGCCAACAGTCTAAATGTCATCCTGCTTTAGTTCTAAATCATTCAGTGTGCCAACAGTCTAAATGTCATCCTGCTTTAGTTCTAAATCATTCAGTGTGCCAACAGTCTAAATGTCATCCTGCTTTAGTTCTAAATCATTCAGTGTGCCAACAGTCTAAATGTCATCCTGCTTTAGTTCTAAATCATTCAGTGTGCCAACAGTCTAAATGTCATCCTGCTTTAGTTCTAAATCATTTAGCGTGCCAACAGTCTAAATGTCATCCTGCTTTAGTTCTAAATCATTCAGTGTGCCAACAGTCTAAATGTCATCCTGCTTTAGTTCTAAATCATTCGGTGTGCCAACAGTCTAAATGTCATCCTGCTTTAGTTCTAAATCATTCAGTGTGCCAACAGTCTAAATGTCATCCTGCTTTAGTTCTAAATCATTCAGTATGCCAACAGTCTAAATGTCATCCTGCTTTAGTTCTAAATCATTTAGCGTACCAACAGTCTAAATGTCACCCTGCTTTAGTTCTAAATCATTCAGTGTGCCAACAGTCTAAATGTCATCCTGCTTTAGTTCTAAATCATTCAGCGTGCCAACAGTCTAAATGTCATCCTGCTTTAGTTCTAAATCATTCAGTGTGCCAACAGTCTAAATGTCACCCTGCTTTAGTTCTAAATCATTCAGTGTGCCAACAGTCTAAATGTCATCCTGCTTTAGTTCTAAATCATTCAGTGTGCCAACAGTCTAAATGTCATCCTGCTTTAGTTCTAAATCATTCAGTGTGCCAACAGTCTAAATGTCATCCTGCTTTAGTTCTAAATAATTCAGTGTGCCAACAGTCTAAATGTCATCCTGCTGTAGTTCTAAATCATTCAGTGTGCCAACAGTCTAAATGTCATCCTGCTTTAGTTCTAAATCATTCAGTGTGCCAACAGTCTAAATGTCATCCTGCTTTAGTTCTAAATCATTCAGTGTGCCAACAGTCTAAATGTGATCCTGCTTTAGTTCTAAATCATTCAGTGTGCCAACAGTCTAAATGTCATCCTGCTTTAGTTCTAAATCATTCAGTGTGCCAACAGTCTAAATGTCACCCTGCTTTAGTTCTAAATCATTCAGTGTGCCAACAGTCTAAATGTCACCCTGCTTTAGTTCTGAATCATTCAGTGTGCCAACAGTCTAAATGTCACCCTGCTTTAGTTCTAAATCATTCAGTGTGCCAACAGTCTAAATGTCATCATGCTTTAGTTCTAAATCATTCAGTGTGCCAACAGTCTAAATGTCATCCTGCATTAGTTCTAAATCATTCAGTGTGCCAACAGTCTAAATGTCATCCTGCTTTAGTTCTAAATCATTCAGTGTGCCAACAGTCTAAATGTCATCCTGCTTTAGTTCTAAATCATTCAGTGTGCCAACAGTCTAAATGTCATCCTGCTTTAGTTCTAAATCATTTAGTGTGCCAACAGTCTAAATGTCACCCTGCTTTAGTTCTAAATCATTCAGTGTGCCAACAGTCTAAATGTCACCCTGCTTTAGTTCTAAATCATTTAGTGTGCCAACAGTCTAAATGTCACCCTGCTTTAGTTCTAAATCATTCAGTGTGCCAACAGTCTAAATGTCACCCTGCTTTAGTTCTAAATCATTCAGTGTGCCAACAGTCTAAATGTCACCCTGCTTTAGTTCTAAATCATTCAGTGTGCCAACAGTCTAAATGTCACCCTGCTTTAGTTCTAAATCATTCAGTGTGCCAACAGTCTAAATGTCACCCTGCTTTAGTTCTAAATCATTCAGTGTGCCAACAGTCTAAATGTCACCCTGCTTTAGTTCTAAATCATTCAGTGTGCCAACAGTCTAAATGTCACCCTGCTTTAGTTCTAAATCATTCAGTGTGCCAACAGTCTAAATGTCACCCTGCTTTAGTTCTAAATCATTCAGTGTGCCAACAGTCTAAATGTCACCCTGCTTTAGTTCTAAATCATTCAGTGTGCCAGTAGTCTAAATGTCACCCTGCTTTAGTTCTAAATCATTCAGTGTGCTAACAGTCTAAATGTCACCCTGCTTTAGTTCTAAATCATTCAGTGTGCCAACAGTCTAAATGTCACCCTGCTTCAGTTCTAAATCATTCAGTGTGCCAACAGTCTAAATGTCATCCTGCTTTAGTTCTAAATCATTCAGTGTGCCAACAGTCTAAATGTCATCCTGCTTTAGTTCTAAATCATTCAGTGTGCCAACAGTCTAAATGTCACCCTGCTTTAGTTCTAAATCATTCAGTGTGCCAACAGTCTAAATGTCACCCTGCTTTAGTTCTAAATCATTCAGTGTGCCAACAGTCTAAATGTCATCCTGCTTTAGTTCTAAATCATTCAGTGTGCCAACAGTCTAAATGTCATCCTGCATTAGTTCTAAATCATTCAGTGTGCCAACAGTCTAAATGTCACCCTGCTTTAGTTCTAAATCATTCAGTGTGCTAACAGTCTAAATGTCACCCTGCTTTAGTTCTAAATCATTCAGTGTGCCAACAGTCTAAATGTCACCCTGCTTCAGTTCTAAATCATTCAGTGTGCCAACAGTCTAAATGTCATCCTGCTTTAGTTCTAAATCATTCAGTGTGCCAACAGTCTAAATGTCATCCTGCTTTAGTTCTAAATCATTCAGTGTGCCAACAGTCTAAATGTCACCCTGCTTTAGTTCTAAATCATTCAGTGTGCCAACAGTCTAAATGTCACCCTGCTTTAGTTCTAAATCATTCAGTGTGCCAACAGTCTAAATGTCATCCTGCTTTAGTTCTAAATCATTCAGTGTGCCAACCGTCTAAATGTCATCCTGCATTAGTTCTAAATCATTCAGTGTGCCAACAGTCTAAATGTCACTCTGCTTTAGTTCTAAATCATTCAGTGTGCTAACAGTCTAAATGTCACCCTGCTTTAGTTCTAAATCATTTAGTGTGCCAACAGTCTAATTGTCACCCTGCTTTACTTCTTAATCATTTAGTGTGCCAACAGTCTAATTGTCACCCTGCTTTACTTTTTAATCATTCAGTGTGCCAACAGTCTAAATGTCACCCTGCTTTAGTTCTAAATCATTCAGTGTGCCAACAGTCTAAATGTCACCCTGCTTTAGTTCTAAAACATTCAGTGTGCCAACAGTCTAAATGTCACCCTGCTTTAGTTCTAAATCATTCAGTGTGCCAACAGTCTAAATGTCACCCTGCTTTAGTTCTAAATCATTCAGTGTGCCAACAGTCTAAATGTCACCCTGCTTTAGTTCTAAATCATTCAGTGTGCCAACAGTCTAAATGTCACCCTGCTTTAGTTCTAAATCATTCAGTGTGCCAACAGTCTAAATGTCATCCTGCATTAGTTCTAAATCATTCAGTGTGCCAACAGTCTAAATGTCATCCTGCTTTAGTTCTAAATCATTCAGTGTGCCAACAGTCTAAATGTCATCCTGCTTTAGTTCTAAATCATTCAGTGTGCCAACAGTCTAAATGTCATCCTGCTTTAGTTCTAAATCATTTAGTGTGCCAACAGTCTAAATGTCACCCTGCTTTAGTTCTAAATCATTCAGTGTGCCAACAGTCTAAATGTCACCCTGCTTTAGTTCTAAATCATTTAGTGTGCCAACAGTCTAAATGTCACCCTGCTTTAGTTCTAAATCATTCAGTGTGCCAACAGTCTAAATGTCACCCTGCTTTAGTTCTAAATCATTCAGTGTGCCAACAGTCTAAATGTCACCCTGCTTTAGTTCTAAATCATTCAGTGTGCCAACAGTCTAAATGTCACCCTGCTTTAGTTCTAAATCATTCAGTGTGCCAACAGTCTAAATGTCACCCTGCTTTAGTTCTAAATCATTCAGTGTGCCAACAGTCTAAATGTCACCCTGCTTTAGTTCTAAATCATTCAGTGTGCTAACAGTCTAAATGTCACCCTGCTTTAGTTCTAAATCATTCAGTGTGCCAACAGTCTAAATGTCACCCTGCTTTAGTTCTAAATCATTCAGTGTGCCAACAGTCTAAATGTCATCCTGCTTTAGTTCTAAATCATTCAGTGTGCCAACAGTCTAAATGTCATCCTGCTTTAGTTCTAAATCATTCAGTGTGCCAACAGTCTAAATGTCACCCTGCTTTAGTTCTAAATCATTCAGTGTGCCAACAGTCTAAATGTCACCCTGCTTTAGTTCTAAATCATTCAGTGTGCCAACAGTCTAAATGTCATCCTGCTTTAGTTCTAAATCATTCAGTGTGCCAACAGTCTAAATGTCATCCTGCATTAGTTCTAAATCATTCAGTGTGCCAACAGTCTAAATGTCACCCTGCTTTAGTTCTAAATCATTCAGTGTGCTAACAGTCTAAATGTCACCCTGCTTTAGTTCTAAATCATTCAGTGTGCCAACAGTCTAATTGTCACCCTGCTATACTTCTTAATCATTCAGTGTGCCAACAGTCTAAATGTCACCCTGCTTTAGTTCTAAATCATTCAGTGTGCCAACAGTCTAAATGTCACCCTGCTTTAGTTCTAAAACATTCAGTGTGCCAACAGTCTAAATGTCACCCTGCTTTAGTTCTAAATCATTCAGTGTGCCAACAGTCTAAATGTCACCCTGCTTTAGTTCTAAATCATTCAGTGTGCCAACAGTCTAAATGTCACCCTGCTTTAGTTCTAAATCATTCAGTGTGCCAACAGTCTAAATGTCACCCTGCTTTAGTTCTAAATCATTCAGTGTGCCAACAGTCTAAATGTCACCCTGCTTTAGTTCTAAATCATTCAGTGTGCCAACAGTCTAAATGTCACCCTGCTTTAGTTCTAAATCATTCAGTGTGCCAATAGTCTAAATGTCACCCTGCTTTAGTTCTAAATCATTCAGTGTGCCAACAGTCTAAATGTCACCCTGCTTTAGTTCTAAATCATTCAGTGTGCCAACAGTCTAAATGTCACCCTGCTTTAGTTCTAAATCATTCAGTGTGCCAACAGTCTAAATGTCACCCTGCTTTAGTTCTAAATCATTCAGTGTGCCAACAGTCTAAATGTCATCCTGCTTTAGTTCTAAATCATTCAGTGTGCCAACAGTCTAAATGTCACCCTGCTTTAGTTCTAAATCATTCAGTGTGCCAACAGTCTAAATGTCACCCTGCTTTAGTTCTAAATCATTCAGTGTGCCAACAGTCTAAATGTCACCCTGCTTTAGTTCTAAATCATTCAGTGTGCCAACAGTCTAAATGTCATCCTGCTTTAGTTCTAAATCATTTAGTGTGCCAACAGTCTAAATGTCACCCTGCTTTAGTTCTAAATCATTCAGTGTGCCAACAGTCTAAATGTCATCCTGCTTTAGTTCTAAATCATTCAGTGTGCCAACAGTCTAAATGTCACCCTGCTTTAGTTCTAAATCATTCAGTGTGCCAACAGTCTAAAGGTCATCCTGCTCTAGCACTCAATTTCTTGTAGAAGAGACTTGATTTGTCTAATTATGGGTATTCCACGTGCCATTGAAAATCGCTCCGTGTGCCGTCTGGCACGCGTGTTTTAGGCTGCAGATACCTGGTCTAAGATTCGCCGAAAGACGGAACATCTGTAATCAAGTCAAATGTACATTAATAAAGCATTCTTATCTTCTCATCTTATATAGACTATATTATATATAATCCATATAAATAACTTAATATGCTGTATGCACAAAAAAAAGTAGTCTGTGTCGTGTAGAGCTTTACTATCCGATTCTAACTGTCGACTTTTGTAATGAGTAGGGCCTAATGATAAAAAATAAAGACTTCCTGTCAGGTGGATATAAGAACAATTTCTTGTTTGCTTAAAAAAAACGCTAAGAGTTAACGTTCTTTGCAGTCTGTTTGTCCCTAGACTCTAGAACCTGGCAAAATACACACCAAGATTGTCCAGCGTGCTGCTAAAAAGTCATTTATCATTGAAACACTGATGTGTGTTGTTTTGTTGTTGTTATCCCTAACACTTCCCTAAGTCATTACAGGAAAGAATTTTCTTTTTTAAATCTGGGGATAAGATGGGGAAAGGATCCTGGCCAATACAAACGTGCACATCCGGTCTTAGTGAAACAAATTCACCCTTAGGCCAGAGACTATCGCGTCTTTCTCTCGGCCATTGTATTCATTGTTTGACAAAAAGAAGGCGTGGGGAGGGGGGGGGGAGACGAGGCAGAACGAAAAAGGAGACAGACTTAAACTAAACAAACTGGCATACTTTCTGCTGCAGACGACATCTTATGTTTTAATATAACAAGCATACACTATAAAATAGAAGTTGTAGGCCTACGTTGTTATTCTTTTTAAATAAGGGGACGTCCATTAATTACGTCAACAAAATAGGGGGGAGGGGGGTCTGAAAAAGTTTGACAATTGTTGACATGGAGGAGGGGGGGAGTTCAAGAAAAGTTGACGTCAACAGTGTTACTTTTTCTGAAGAAAATAATGAAACAAATTTAGTACTGATTCTACATTTGTCCTGTTAAACATATATAGATAACATTAACAACATAGAGTTACGTTAATACAAATGTATCAATTATGGAAACTACAATTGATATGTCCTTTTTGTGTCCATCTTGCTAGTTTGTAGATCTATGTATGAGTGGAAACTAATGCAATTGCAAGGGAAAGTGACCGACCAACTGTAGAAAACCCCACCTTCGCTGTCTAGCGTAGGGTTGCCAGACACATGGGTGTCAAAAGGAGGACACCGAGAGACAAAAAGGAGGACATTGTGTTTCAATTGCATAGTTTCACATTTAGCCCGCAATCAGTATGATTTTATTACAAGAGCTGCCACTAAGTTTAAATGTGTATTGGTAAACTGAGCAAGAAACAGTTTTGTTAAAGATAACATATAAATTCAATGTAGGCTGAAAGGCAGCTTGCATTTGGTTGAGCAACTTTAAAGCTCGTGCACGTGTCTTCTAAAAATGATCACCTGTTTATTAATTATATTCCTAACATTTTAATTTCAATTTCGTTTAAATATTAATTTAGTGAAAGCGGGATTAAATGCTACACGATTAATTCCCCTGAGCGGGAATAGAAAACTCAAAAGTACCGTACTATTGACCTATATTTAGACTACACTTAAAATTAAAAAAAATTAATGCAATTAGATTCTATAGTCCGGCTTTACTATGAGGATTGGTCAAGACTCACAAGACGAAAGTTTAACTGTAACTACTTTTGGCATGAGTGGTGGGCGGATAGGGTCAGTCAGAGTGGTTTTCTCTCTCTCCCTCTCTCTCTCTCTCTTATCCTTCTGTTCAATAAAAAGATAAACAGAAGGAGAAAGGGGGGGGGGGGGGGGGGGCTCAAATACGAGAACCTCTAGTGTGGGTGTCAAGAAAGGGGAGAGAACTCAAAGAACCGATTTCGTGGCATATCAACAATTACCTGCCCTTGTACTTGCCGATACCAAACACTGCTAGTTTTGGAGTTTGTCCGTCCGAGTTGTGTGGTTAGAATATGTGCTCACACACAAATAGGAAATATCATATTCAGTTATCAAAGGTTTGCTTTAGAAATTTTGAACGGTCAAGCAAATAGGGCATGTTTTTTTTTCAATTGGAGAAAGGGGAGGCAATGTGGTGCGCCTTTAGTACAACATCAGATCAAATATTTCTTTTTACATGAACCTATTTAAAAAACTACTAAATGAAAATGTCACTACTTTAGAAACCTTGTCATGACTTATGTATTCAGACAGAAATCATGATGTCAAATATCAAACTGTGAGTTCTTGTTAATAAACATGAAAACCCAAAAGTTCGAAGATAAACATTGAGAGATTGATGAGTTTCGTTTAGAGCTTAGGCAGTAGCCGACAGCAGTTTAAAACAATAACAACAAAACCACGTTGCTTTGTGTTATTTGCAGACTATCACATGACCTGTCACATGAGTTCAACGTCGGTAAAATGACTGTGAAGTGTGTAAAACGTTTTTTTGGACATTTAATTTTGAACACTTATTAGACTATTGAAGATGATGGTCATCTTAGTCTTTTATATAGTGCACCTCTCCGTGCTATTATATTTAGCATGCAACTAAAATAGCAGCTTCAAACTTTTTAACGTTATATTAAATTCCAATTTCACCATATATAAGGCCCTAAGTAGGCCTACAATATTTTATTAAGACATTTCAACTCCAAAATAATAGAACCACACGCAAAATGATCCTCAGTCCTCAGTAGATTTAAATATAATTGATTAGGAAAATTATTTGTTGGGGAGGGGGGGGGGAATTATATTCCCATCTCATAATTTACAGCATAGAAGAGTGTAGTATAGAAGCATAGGTGCACTGGTCTATAGTTTAGGCTAAGAATAGTTTATCATTTTCTTTATGGGCTTATAGATCTATTATATGATGATTGGGCTTATAGATCTATTATATTATGATGATTATGCTTATAGATCTATTATATGATAATTGGGCTTATAGATCTATTATATGATGATTGGGCTTATAGATCTATTATAAGATGATTGGGCTCATAGATCTATTATATGATGATTGGGTCTATAGATCTATTATATGATGATTGGGCCTATATATCTATTATATGAGGATTGAGCTTATAGATCTATTATATGATGATTGAGCTTATAGATCTATTATATGATGATTGGGCTTATAGATCTATTATATGATGATTGGGCTTATAGATCTATTATATGATGATTGGGCTTATAGATCTATTATATGATAATTGGGCTTATGGGTCTATTATATGATGATTGGGCTTATAGATCTATTATATGATTATTGGGCTAATAGATCTATTATATGATGATTGGGCTTATATATCTTTTATATGATGATTGGGCTTATAGATCTATTATCTAATGATTTGGCTTATAGATCTATTATATGATGATTGGACTTATAGATCTATTATATGATGATTGGGCTTATAGATCTATTATATGATGATTAGGCTTATAGATCTATTATATGATGATTGGGCCTATATTTCTATTATATGATGATTGGGCCTATAGATCTATTATATGATGATTGGGCTTATAGATCTCTTATATGATGATTGGGCTTATAGATCTATTATATGATGATTGGGCTTATAGATCTATTATATGATGATTGGGCTTATAGGTCTATTATATGATGATTGTGCTTATATATATATTATATGATAATTGGGCTTATAGATCTATTATATGATGATTAAGCTTATAGATCTATTATATGATGATTGGGCTTATAGATCTATTATATGATGATTGGGCTTATAGATCTATTATATGATGAATGGGCTTATAGATCTATTGTATGATGATTGGGCTTATAGATCTATTATATGATGATTTGGCTTATATATCTATTATATGATGACTGGGCTTATAGATCTATTATATGATGATTTAACTTATAGATCTATTATATGATGATTGGGATTATAGATCTATTATATGATTATTGGGCTTACAGATCTATTATATGATGATTGGGCTTACAGATCTATTATATGATGATTGGGCTTATAGATCTATTATATGATGATTGGGCTTATAGATCTATTATATGATGATTGGGCTTATAGATCTATTATTTGATGATTGGGCTTATAGATCTATTATATGATGATTGGGCTCATAGATCTATTATATGATGATTGAGCTTATAGATCTATTATATGATGATTGGGCTTATAGATCTATTATATGATGATTGGGCTTATAGATCTATTATATGTTCATTGGGCTTATAGATCTATTATATGATGATTGGGCTTATAGATCTATTATATGATGATTGGGCTTATAGATCTATTATATGATGATTGGGCTTATATACATATTATATGATGATTGGACTTATAGATCTATTATATGATGATTGGGCTTATAGATCTATTATATGATGATTGGGCTTATAGATATATTATATGATGATTGGGCTTATAGATCTATTATATGATGATTAGGCTTATAGATCTATTATATGGTGATTGGGCTTAGAGATCTATTATATGATGATTGGGCTTATAGATCGAGTATATGATGATTGGGTTTATAGATCTATTATATGATAATTGGGCTCATAGATCGAGTATATGATGATGGGCTTATAGATCGAGTATATGATGATTGGGCTTATAGATCTATTATATGATGATTGGGCTTATAGATATATTATATGATGATTGGGCTTATAGATATATTATATGGTGATTGGGCTTATAGATCTATTATATGATGATTGGGCTTATAGATCTATTATATGATTATTGGGCTAATAGATCTATTATATGATGATTGGGCTTATATATCTTTTATATGATGATTGGGCTTATAGATCTATTATCTAATGATTTGGCTTATAGATCTATTATATGATGATTGGACTTATAGATCTATTATATGATGATTGGGCTTATAGATCTATTATATGATGATTAGGCTTATAGATCTATTATATGATGATTGGGCCTATATTTCTATTATATGATGATTGGGCCTATAGATCTATTATATGATGATTGGGCTTATAGATCTCTTATATGATGATTGGGCTTATAGATCTATTATATGATGATTGGGCTTATAGATCTATTATATGATGATTGGGCTTATAGGTCTATTATATGATGATTGTGCTTATAGGTATATTATATGATAATTGGGCTTATAGATCTATTATATGATGATTAAGCTTATAGATCTATTATATGATGATTGGGCTTATAGATCTATTATATGATGATTGGGCTTATAGATCTATTATATGATGATTGGGCTTATAGATCTATTGTATGATGATTGGGCTTATAGATCTATTATATGATGATTTGGCTTATATATCTATTATATGATGACTGGGCTTATAGATCTATTATATGATGATTTAACTTATAGATCTATTATATGATGATTGGGATTATAGATCTATCATATGATTATTGGGCTTACAGATCTATTATATGATGATTGGGCTTACAGATCTATTATATGATGATTGGGCTTATAGATCTATTATATGATGATTGGGCTTATAGATCTATTATATGATGATTGGGCTTATAGATCTATTATTTGATGATTGGGCTTATAGATCTATTATATGATGATTGGGCTTATAGATCTATTATATGATGATTGAGCTTATAGATCTATTATATGATGATTGGGCTTATAGATCTATTATATGATGATTGGGCTTATAGATCTATTATATGTTGATTGGGCTTATAGATCTATTATATGATGATTGGGCTTATAGATCTATTATATGATGATTGGGCTTATAGATCTATTATATGATGATTGGGCTTATATACATATTATATGATGATTGGACTTATAGATCTATTATATGATGATTGGGCTTATAGATCTATTATATGATGATTGGGCTTATAGATATATTATAGGATGATTGGGCTTATAGATCTATTATATGATGATTAGGCTTATAGATCTATTATATGGTGATTGGGCTTAGAGATCTATTATATGATGATTGGGCTTATAGATCGAGTATATGATGATTGGGTTTATAGATCTATTATATGATAATTGGGCTCATAGATCGAGTATATGATGATGGGCTTATAGATCGAGTATATGATGATTGGGCTTATAGATCTATTATATGATGATTGGGCTTATAGATATATTATATGATGATTGGGCTTATAGATATATTATATGGTGATTGGGCTTATAGATCTATTATATGATGATTGGGCTTATAGATCTATTATATGATGATTGGGCTTATAGATCTATTATATGATGATTGGGCTTATAGATCTATCATATGATGATTGGGCTTATAGATCTATTATATGATGATTGGGCTTATAGATCTATTATATGATGATTGGGCTTATAGATCTATTATATGCTAATTGGGCTTATAGATACATTATATGATGATTGAAACTGTTTCGTTTTAAAGATTCCAGGCAATCCACTCTATACTAGAGATGGAAATCGAATAGAACTCGAACCGAACACTTCGAACTGTTGTTTCCAAAGAACTGAACCAAACCCGAACTCTGCCAGTGGCCGAACCGAACCCGAACTTTAAAGTCACGAACTACGAACCGAACCAATATAAAAGTAACAGAAACAAAAATATTTTAATTTTGTCATTAGCAATCACACGCTGGTTATAACATTATTTTGTATTTATAGTAATTAAAAACAAAAGAATTATTTTTTATGACCATCCCTCCCACAACACCCTTTGACAGATTGATTTCATGTACGTAGAAATGCGCGGCAAAAAAGAAAAACAAAACTTGGCTTAAACAAACATAGACCGACCGTCAACAATAGTGACATGGATAAATGTATCACAAAAGTCTGATTGCTCTCCCCTCCCCACCCCACCTCTACGTCTTCATATCGCTTTGATCTTCTCTTGTGTCATCACCCCACTTCCTCGCTGCCTTTCCCCCACCAAAATAATTAGCATCAATATATATAATTACGGTGAGTTTGTTTATATATATGTTACGGCCAAAGCCCGAAGTGCGGCCAGATCGCGATCTGGCCGAGGCGCTTGGCCAATGTCCGATGTGCTTGAAATTGCCAGTGTTTACGCTACTTTGGCCGGCCACATCGCGATGTGAGTGGCAATCCCTGGCCAATGTCCGATGTGCTGATACAAGAATGTTCGGTAGGCGGCACAGGTGTGATGGCTTGCATAATGTAGAAAAGACAGTGATACATACGCTGTGACGATAATTTTCTGTTCATCTTCTGCTTTTCAGAGAAAGTTCCGTCGAAGTGGTCGCTAATTATCAAGGAAATTAATAAGCACACGATTTAGTAAACTATCTATCTGGATAAAAACACCATTTGCGTCATAAATTGACTGGATGGTGTCTGTGAGTAGAGGATTGACTTTTGATAATCCACAAAGGTGGTCAGGTCAGGCAGGAGCGACCGTATTTTTATCTAGCCATTGTCCGCGCGGTCTAGTTTCATGTGTTGTATAAACATGGGTGGGGCCGCCAGTCGCAATGACAAAGAGCGTGTTTGATTTTATGAAAAGAGATAGAGAGGGAGTGTCAATACTGTACAGCCCCACCCATTGACGGACCCTCGAATCCACAAGCGACTGGAATGTTTGGACAAAGGGATGGGAGAGAGATTCGTGAGAAAAATCACTAAGAGCCGTCGCGTCTTCACAATCACTGACCGGCGGCCAAGGATACACCCGATGCACCACCAAGTGCTCAACAAATCGATGCAAATGTAAAATAACAAACTGCTGTGCAATTCGAAATGCCATAAAAGTTTATCTTGTTGTAACAAGTGATTATAGCTCTAAAATGTACTATGATAGATGAACATGACTGATTTTGTAATTTAGTATAAATAAAGATGGATGATTTATTATAATAAACAAATTTGACTGATTTTGTAATTTAGCTTAATTATTAATCAATATAAGCCTAATGTGATAATTACGGTATACATACACTCAAAATCTGCTCATGACCTTCTTAATCGGGCTTTGGCCGACCGCCCCTGGCCATTTCGCGATCTGGCCGGCCAAGGTGCGAAATCAAGAACAGATCGCGCTTTGGCCGGTCAAATGTGAGTTGATATTAGCCACTTCGCGATCTGGCCGACTTCGGGCTTTGGCCGTAACATATATATTTATTTATTTATATATATATTTATATATATGTTTGTCCCCTATAGGCGCCTAAGCCGTTTGACTAATGGGGCCAAAAGTTAAATGTAAAATTGAAAACGCCCTCCAATAGATAATTTTATTTTATGACTTATAATCATGAATGTGTTGATTTAAAAAAATCCAAAATGTTAGATCCAACTATGCAAATAAATATAACTGTACATGAATTGAATTGAATTGTTGAATTTCCGGCCTATCAACATCGATGGTTATAAAGGGCCTTTTTGGTAATAATGTTGTCATGTTTCTCTTGTATCCATTTTATTGTTCTTGTATCTTTAAATTCTGTTGTACAGTTGTATGTCTTTAATATAGTTTATTCAGGGCCGGCTCTAGGGTTTTCGGCGCCCTAGGCAAAAACAAATTTTGCGCCCTCATTAAAGTGCCTTTGATGGGGGTCTGCCGGGTATGGAACTTCGGAAATGTGTTTTTGTTAATAATTGTTAATTGGGCTATACCCAACAAGGAATTTAATTTTATAACCTTCGATTGATGATTGTGAGATGTAAATAAAACAGTTGAATGAAACAATGGCTTTGCATTATAGATTCATAATTAGAAATCTAAATTATTATTAGAAAAGTTACATAGCACACAGTTTTACATTAGGTATATAGGCTTAAAGGTTTTGTTTTATGTACATTATGTACAGTTCTCTTAATAACAAACAGAAACTCACAGTTAGATTAAAAATATTTTTTCTGTTTTATAACACTTAAAGAAATACACAAAGACTAATTGATATTGCTTGATATTGGATTATTGTTTTCTTAACTACGGTCCAAAAGTCACTTTTAAATACTGATTTAACAGTATTTATACGCATATAGAGTAAAACCGTAATGGTACTTTTCTTGCTTTCTGCCTAGCAAATTCTTGTATGAGGGCTTTTGAGTCTAACTGTTTTGCTATCTCACTTTCAATAGAAATTGTCGCCAGATCCGCAAGTCTCTCCTGACACCTTGTACTACGCAGATAGGTTTTAATTAGCTTAAGTTTTGAAAAACCTTCGTTCAGCACTAGCTACGGAAAGTGGCAACGTAAGCAAAATACGAAAGGCTAAACAAATGATAGGCAATCAATTTTCAAGATTATGTTGGTAAATGTAGTTTAGGAATTCTTCAGGGTTCGATACTGAGTCATGGAGATGATGAAAAATTGCACTTACTTCAGAACACTGACTTACAGCAGCAATGTCAGATTCATTCAAACCTTCATCTTTTTCAATGATTTTTCCAATCTTTTTCACATCGACTTAAACTCTGATGTAGTCTTGTTTTTAAGGTCAGCAATGTACAAAAATCCAAAGATACCAGATGCTTTATTTAACTAGGAAAATCTTTCTTTTACAGCATAAGCAGCTGTGTCTACAGCAGCAACATAAAAGTGGATCTTGAAACTTTCTGAGGGTCAGAAAGTCACCTGCAATATTTACATATTCATCTGTTGATTCGTAATCAACCATGTTCTTCTTTTTTTTTTTATTCGGACCTTCTCTTTCTCAAATACTGGTTTTATTCCATGCAACTTCTAATGCTACTTCATTAGCATGAACCAAAACTCTATTGAACTCTAAATCACTTCTATTTGCCACCAAAAACTCTTCTTTTGTTTTCAGGTGACTAACTGCTCTCTGGAGATTCAAGTCCTTTTCGTGCAGTATCTTACTAGTTATGTTTATTTGAAATAAAATGTTGTGACAAGTGCAGCAATAAACTTGAAGTCTGAGATATTTTTAAAGTAGCCCAAGTGCTTCTACCTTCGCAGTGCTGCCACTAGATCCATTTAGTTCTTCAGAAATCTCTTCCAAAGCATCACACACATGAGATAACTGGTATCGCAGAGGTGTTAGTGCATCAATTTGACTGGGTCATCTTGTCCCACTTAGGGGATTTAATGTACTCGTTTTCGTAATTAATAGTCTGAAAATGCACAAAAACAACTGCACTGCCAATGCAAACAACTCAGCGCCCTCACGACTTACGATTCACGAACTGACATGAAGGTCACGGTCACGTCACTTCACTATGATATTCCGCCGCCGCCTCGCATCCAGGGTGTGGCGGGGGGATGAGCGGTTGCCTTTTTGCACTCCGC